>CM056821.1:21961951-22221951 GCA_029853015.1 Chelidonichthys spinosus
AGATCAAATCAACTAAGACCCATAAGGGATTCAATCTAAAATCTAAATTTTTGTAGCTAAAAAAAGAACATTTCTCCAGTTTCTGTGGCTTTGAGTGAGATTGTGAGCTCTTTGAGCGTCTGTTTGACAGCGGTGAGAATGGTTGGAGAAATGCAGGATGAATAATGGCATATTAAACATTAAGGATGAGGGAGTAGCGTAGCAATTATTTCTGTTCATATTTCACTGAAAACACTTAGATACATCCATCCATCTTTTCTTCTGTCCCACTCCTTCTTCCTTTCCTCCTTCAGTCTGTGCACCTTTCACTCCCCCACTCACCGTCTTACCTCTCCGTTTGACTTTTTTCCTCTGTTTGCTTTTCAATTTGTATGTCCACATGGTAGTACAACACCGCTTCTACTGCTATGAACCAATGGCAGTTTCTCTTTACAACACCAGCAAATAAATACGGTAAGAAGAGAAACACTTGTGGGTGTGTAAATGTTATTAGAAAAAGACATGTGATACTGGGAATATTGCCCAAACACACAATGTAATTTTAAGTTCATATGAATTAAAAAAGTATTACTTTTTTAAAAGTTTTTGTACAGTTAATCAACACACACACACACACACACACACACACACACACACACACACACACACACACACATATACTGTATATATATATATATATATATATATATAAGGATTGTTCTGAGCTGAGCTTTGTGATTCAATATGTCTGATGTTGGAATAAAATACATTAAAATACAGAGAGAGACAGAGAGAGAGAGAGAGAGAGAGAGAGAGAGAGAGAGAGAGAGAGAGAGAGAGAGAGAGAGAGAGAGAGAGAGAGAGTAGTGGTTTTGGCTGAATACGCAGCGTTTTCCAGTGTCTCACTGGGGGACAGGGGAATTTCACACACGCATGCTGGTTGCTTACACTGGCACATGGGGCTGGTACAGTATTAGAGCACATTACCATGTCTATTTGGCATTGTTTGCTTTGCCTCATGCCTACACATACAAACACACATGCTTGTGCACACACAAATCCTGACCATACAAGCCAACCACAAGCACCATGGGAATAGTCTACTGGCAAAGCCGATGTCTGGTCTGAGTCCAAGACAGAGCAGAGAGCAGTTCTGTGAAGGGAAAATGCCGCTGAAATTCAGTCACTCGGTCCTTACGTGTAAACATTTAATATATAGAAACTTTAAAAGTTAAATTTTATGTTTTTTTTTAAAAACATCAAATTTGATTCCAGAAATGTGTAAGGATGCCTACTGTGAGTATTTTATATTGGCATTTATCTGTTGTGTCCCCAAATTGTTTCAATACAGACAACAAATAGTTGCTTTGCTAGGCTTCATGCAGGTGTGTGTGTGTGTGTCTGCATGTGTAAGTGTGTGTGTGAAGTTACTGATGGCAGAGGGCCAGCAACATAGCTACTCCACAGGGTAGATCAAACAAGACCCACAAATCAGCCAGTCCTCACACCATCATGTTTGTGTACAGATCTACAATATTAAGACAAGCCAACACCTACACGCCGTATTTTTGGAGTGTTTCGTTAAAGCACTGTGGCTTTTTTCGCAGTTTTGTACTTCAGTTTATCCTCATGTGTGTTTCTATGTGTGTGAGCATGTCCTTGTGTGCTGTGTTCGATGTTCGAGTGTGCTCCTGTATTTTGGTTTCCGTGGTACTTGTTCATCCGAGTGTGTTTGTGTCTGTGTAAGAGACTGGACCAGAGACAGCGTGGTGGGAATAAAGTGCAAATGTAGTCCTAGATGGCTTTCAGAAACCAGCATACATAAATACATGTATGACAAAGGACAACAAGAAGAGGGAGAGGAGAGAAGCAGGGAGGAAGATGAGGAGAGGGAGAGATGGGTAGGTGAGAGGAAGAGGAGGAGGAGAAAGAAACAAAAGAAATTAATCAGGGAAGAATATCTGGAGGGTAAGGTCAGGAGCTGAGAAGACGGGAGGAGGGAGAGAGCGCGGGGATTTAAAATGAGAGTGATTTGAATAAGGGAGGTAAAGCGAGGCGAGATTCTTACCAGTCACAGAAAAAGTTCTGGGCCCATCGGCATGTGTAAATATGGTTCCAACACCAGTCTGGTTCAGGTGATACTGTTGTATGTTTCCATTGGGATGAGTTGGTTCGGACCAGCTCACATGGAGGGATGAAGGGCTTAAAGCTGTTAACACTGGAGGCTGCACGCCCTCTGGGATTCCCTGGACTGTCACTGCCACCACCTAAACACACATATGGACATAGACGTACACACACACACACCAAATGTTTTTACAAATAAATAACACATTTCTGAAATAAATAACACATTTGCTGGTAACCATCTGCCAAATACAGGAAAAACAAGGAACAATCATGTCTCCAAAATGAGTCTCATTCTAATGGCGACAACATGGACAGCGAGCCATAGTTGACCTACTCTCTTACTTTAACATCCAAATAAATAAACAAACAAACAAACAAACAAACCAAAAGCTACTTCAGCAGTGCAACCTGCAATGCAATGCAATGCAATGCAAAAAATGCTGCTTTTTCGTAGTGTTGTGACTCACAATCGTATTGTAAATTCCTTGTGTAGTATCTGTGGGGCCTGTGAATGCTGGGTGAATGTGAGACCATAGAATCACAGGGCAATCTGCTGCTAATGGCAACAGGGATATCCTACTTTAATAGACTGTCACTAGCACTTCCCCTACCTGTCCCACACAGTGCTATGCAATTAGAAGACTGCTACTACTGTGTGTGCTACAACACACACGCACACGTGCACACACACGCACACACACACACACACACACACACACACACACACACACAGGTACATGCAGGTATATGCACACAAACACAAAGAGATAGAAGAAAGGAAACTGAAAATGATACAGAGAGGGAGATAGGGAAAATACAGGGTAAATACAAAATAAAGTGTAGTATTAAGTCTGTTCACTCAGAAGTCTGTCAAGATTTTTCTCCAAAATAAAGAAAATAAAACATATACTTTACGTACTAAATACAGTACACTTAGAATAAAGTTGACTAAACTTTGCTTTGGTTGCCAACTTAACTCTGACTAACAGAAAGTACTGTAATATCCCGAACAGGCTGTTGATATGCAGACACTACACTCAAATGTGGGATTAACAGCTCAGATAATACATAGAATATAGATGCTTACATTTCACTACAGTAAAAGCTGTATACATACTGTACATGGAAGCATGACTCACTTGTAATGTTGGACACAAGATGACAGTAAAAGAGAAACTGGTCTTTGGACAGTGGAAAGGAGTGAGGAGACAACAGTTGCGAGAAACTGAAAAGTGCAACATCTGGATCGGGGGGATGACATAAGATAAATAACAGAGGGAACAGGACAAAGGATATGTAGACAGAGGAGGACCAATCGCTCTTCCTCCCTCTCTAAGTGACCAACCACATTAGATCAGCACCTTCTGTTGTCACAGCAGGCGTGCGTTTGTGTGTGTGCCTGTTTTTGTTTGTCTGTGCCTGTCTGTGTGTTTGTGTGTGTGTGTGTGTGTGTGTGTGAGGGGGCTGATGCCAGGTAATTGCAGTGGTGTATTAGGTTAGCCCAAGTTATCCCATAATTGGGACTGTTTGGCCAATTTTCACTTGTGTACAAACTAATCCAACTCAGTCCCAGTCCTCTGCTGGAAGTGTGTGTGTGTGTGTGTGTGTGTGACAAAGAGAGAGAGAGAGAGAGAGAGAGAGAGAGAGAGAGAGGGAGGGAGGTAGAAAGAGAATGGAAGACAGAGATTGAGTTTGTGGTGTAACTGCTTACGGCTTTAGGAAATGTGCATGTTTCCTTGTCGTTCCCAGTGAGGATGAGCAAGGCGCCTGTTTCCATATAGCGGATGTTTTTGCTATGAGAGGTCAAGTAAGTAAATGTTAAGTTCAGCTATTTTCTTTTTGTTATATCCATGACATTATCATCTCATGATGAATGTCATGGATATAACACAGTCAATATCATTTTAAGGCAGTGCTTTAATGAGTCTACCTGCTGTAAATACCTCAAGGTGTGTCCTGCTAAAAAAAGGGCAGTTTACAGTCATTAGTTCTTAAAAAAGACCTGAATGAGGGGAGTACTGGGAAATGGTAGATAATTTCCAAAAGAAGTAGGTAGATGAGTGCCAGCACATTATTCATATTGCCTTGATAAACAGTCCTTTCCCTAATGTTTAGATCTATATCTTGAATTTATAAGGATTTATGTCTCAGCAGCAGCAGCAGTGTGTCATACTTCCTAGTAGGCTATGGCAGCGGCGGAGTGATATCACCTAGCACTTATAAGTTACCGGTTCTATAATAGTTTGTTTACCTGCTGTCATTGCTACAGACGCAGATAGCCTGCAGTGCTAGTTTCTTCAATCTCACAGAAATGGACACTTTTGGAGAATATACTGAAACTTTTGAAGACTCTGATGAGGAGTTTTTTTCCCACCCAAACTCAACCGTACCTGTACGAGCCTGAATATACAGAGGAAGAATTGCGCGAGAGGGATGCTCAAAGGGCAGAATGTGAACGAGCGTCTGTGGAGACCAAGATAACCCCTGCTGGAGCTGAGAACTGGGACCGAACAAACGGAGACTGGTGGTGCCAGGAGGGAATCCCCCGCAAAGCGTCCGAGGGTTTACGGGTCTACGGACGGAGCAGAGGTCCGGGTTCGCGGTGCGTAATTGTGGGTTTGCGTGGCCGTGGGCTGCCCGGTGTTTGCGTGTAACAGTCTCTGACAGTTATGGCAACTTGCTCTGCCCTATTTTCATGAAGATAATACCAGAAGAAATGGCTTTGCAGTTCACCTGTCAAAACGGTAGTGAAAGAGATGATGCAAATAATGACAACACGTTCAGTATCCAAAGCCTGATGACGTTCTTCCAAAAGGAGGTTGAAAGTCATGAAAGAACAGCCTATCTCACCCAGAATGTGCACCAACCAGATAAAGAGAAACAATGGGAAAAGTCCTATGCGGAGAAAAGAATACTGGAAAAAAGGAGATCTTACATAGCCTCTACAGCCTCGTTTCACGCTGTCAGCGTCAGAGATGAGCCAAAGTGTATATTCTGTGGAGGAAACAATCATAGGTCTAAGAAACTGTACAGAACTGACTCTTGAACTGAGGAGAGAAAAATTAAGAAAAGAAGGCAAGTGTTTTGTGTGTTTAGGCAGCAGACACATAGTACGTAATTGTAAGACGCAGGGAATTACCTGTGAACAATGCGGATGAAGACACCACAAAGTAGTCTGCCCTCAATTAGCCAATCAACAAGAAAAACACACAGAAGAGAGACAAGAAAGCACACAGCAAGTTGCCCGAAATCTTACAGCAGATACAGTGATAGCAAGTGTAGCTCCCAGTAGTTCTATGAGTAGTACAGTTTTACTCCAAACAGCTACCGTTTGGATAGACGCACCCACTCAAAGTCAGGTGGCTAGATGTCTTTTAGATGGAGGTAGCTCACGTAGTTTTATTCGAGAAGACATATCCAGAGCACTTAACCTGCCAATAGTAGGTAAAGAAACACATTGGGCCCTAGTTTCGTGGCGCAGCACAGGGCGGCGCAGGGTGGCGGAGCCAGCGTAATGCAAGTTTCGACCCGCGCAGCCTTGCGCACGGTCAGTTTGGCAGTTTGGTGGATCGCCTGCGCCAAGATGGGTGTGGCGGTGCAGTAGGGGGAGGCGTCACAGATTCAGCTTGGCGTAGCGGAAGTTTCGTGGCAAAAAGCCTCGCCGAGACTGCGCTGAAAGCTCGCCAGCTCCAACCTGGTCTACTCTCGGCGCTCGGCGCAAGGCGCAAGTAAAGTCCATTCATTCAAGGCGAATCACAGCTGGTGGAGTGGAAGTTTGGCTGACGGCGCGAAATGCGCACACGTCACCAAGACCTCACAGGCAGGTTTCCACAGTTCCAGGCACATTTAAATGCAATAAATAATCACAACAAACACTATTTAATGCAACTAATCGAATCAACACGTGAATTTATATCTATATAGATTGTCCCGTCACATCTGACGTCAGATCAAAGGCGGATGGCAAGCGTAACGGAAACTCAGCCTCTCGGACCAAAACATCTCCCTCTCTCTCTCCTGTTTTTTATTATATCGGCATTGTTATTATTATGATACGCAAGCACAGCGCGATGCGCGTGGTGGGAGCAGCAGCGCTGCTTCTGTCATCGGGTTGTCAAGTGACGGAACTTGCACTGAACCTCCCCTAATGCATTAAAGGCGAGGAGAGGAGCTCATTTGATTAGTGAAGATCTGAATTGGCTGTATTAATCCCAGTCCACGCCTTCTTCTCCTCCCTCTTTCCCACTTGCGCGGGTGGGAGTGACGGGAGGTGTGCCTGCGCGAGCCTGCGCGGTGCATGAAACTTGCAAAGTCCAGGGGGACACACCCCGTCGGCGTGGTGCAGGTGCGTTGAGAGCTAACTGCGCCTGGTCTACAAAACTAGGGCCCTTAATGTTTTTGTATTTGGCTCCAAAACACCTCAAAGACTGACATGCAAAAAGGTGAAGGTGCGTTTAAGGAACATCAGATATAATCAGAACATCGAAGTTCAGCTCCTGGAGATGCCCAAGGTGAGCTCTTCAATTATTAAAATGGCAAGTGAAACGATAAGAAATTATTTGGAGCCAAAAGGAATGCCTATGGCGGATGTTCCAGTGAGAAGAATGGAATCAGAAGAACTGGGAGTCCTAATTGGAGGAGACCAGTACTGGAGAATTGTAACAGGTAAAATGGAAAAGCTGGAAGACGGACGCTGGAAAGTGTGTTTGGATTGCTTGTGCAAGGAGGAGAGGTCACCACACTGAATATTGTCACCGAAGCTGTTGACATTGAACTGCTGCATGTCTGTGTTGAGCAAGATCAAGCACTCTCCAACCAGTTGAGCAGTTTTTGGGAACTGGAGTCACTCGGAATAGGTAAGGAAGAATTACATTCCGAGACAGATGAAACAGTTCTGAAAAGATTTGAAGAAACTGTGAAGTTTGTTGACGGCAGATATGAAGTCCGACTGCCCTGGAAAAATGAGCATGTAACTATGTCTTCAAATTATGTTACAGCTAAAAACAGATTTGATAATCTAATGAGAAGGCTTACAATTAATCCAACTCTTTTTGATAGATATGACGCTGCTATTCAAAACTATTTAAAAGAAGATATAGTGGAAATGGTCAATGATAATGTGACAAATGACCCAGTGTACTATTTACCACATCATCCAGTCATAAAAGAAGACAGAGCTACGACGAAATTAAGAGTTGTATTCGATGCCTCCTCTCATGAGAAATTTAGCTGCTCATTAAAGGAATGCCTGCTTATAGGTCCAAATTCAAATCCTGACCTTTTGAAAATTCTGATTAAATTCAGACAATATCCAGTAGCTGTAATGGCAGATATTAAGTCAGCCTTTCTGCAAATCTCCCTCGACAAAAGAGACAGAGACGCACTGTGATTTCTCTGGACAGATGACAAGCTGATGTCGCAAAAGGAGATAAAGGTGAAAACACTCAGGATGACGAGAGTCCCGTTTGGAGTGTCATCGAGTCCTTTTCTGTTGGCAGCTACTGTACGACACCATCTGAAACAGCATGAAGAAGAAGATCCTGAAGTCGTACGGACAATAAAATAATGTCTTTATGTGGATGATTTCATAAGTGGAGCGGACAACAGTGACGCAGCGGAAGAGCTGTGCGTAAAGGCCAGAGAAATCATGGCAAGTGCGGGAATGGATCTTTGTAAGTGGAAGACAAACAGTCCTGAACTTCAACAAAAATGGTCACAAGAACAACAAGAACAAGGGAAGGATTCCACTCCATTAAAGGTTCTGGGCCTTGTCTGGAAAAGTGAAACGGATGAATTCGTCTTTGAAATGGCGGAGGTGATAAATTATGTCAAGGATAAAAAACTCACAAAAAGAGCTGTACTCCAAACAGCGTCAAGAATATTCAATCCCATTGGCTTCTTGTCTTCATTTATTATAAGAGCAAAAATCATGTTTCAAGAAATGTGGGAAAGAGGCTTGGATTGGGATAAAGAGCTGCCGACGGATTTGGCCGCATGCTGGAAGGAATGGTGCAAGGAACTGCAAGATGTGAGTAAAGTGTCAATTAACAGACGTTATGATAAACAATTAAATCAGAACAAAAACTTCCAAGAAATGCAAGAAATCCATGTGTTTTCTGATGCTAGTGAACGAGCCTACTGTGCCGTTGCGTATTTACGCACGACTAAATTGGATGGAACGAGCACTGTGAGTTTAATCTCTGCCAAAACTAAAGTATCTCCACTGAAACGAGTAACTCTGCCCCGACTTGAACTGCTGGGAGCCCTCATCGGCGCCAGACTTAATTATTTGAGTAACATCTTGAGTCTGAACAATGTTAAGTAATTTCTGGACTGACTCGATGATTACCGTTCAGTGGATTAAAAGCACAGCAAGACAATGGAAGCCGTTCATGGCTAACAGAGTAGCAGAAATCCAGAGGCTTACGCTGCCAGAAAACTGGAGACACTGCAGGGGAAAATGTGCACAATTTGCGCAACACAGAGAAGCAGGGAGGAGAGCTCTGCGCTCAGGAGATTGAGGCAGCAGAAAGATACTGGATCAGGCTGACACAAATGAAATGTTTCTCCAAGGAAATGAGACAACTGGAAACAAAGAGGTTATTGGACAGAACATCAAAGCGGCTCACCTTGAAACCCTTTTTGGATGAGGAAAATCTGATGCGAGTTGGAGGACGACTGCAAAAAACAAATTGGGCTTATGGCCAAAAACATCCATGGATTTTGCCGTCAGAGGATAAGTTTTCCGAGTTGTTAATAAAAAGGTCCCATGATGACGTCATGCACTCTGGTCTACAGGACACCTTGACCCAAGTCAGAGAAAGGTATTGGCTTGTAAGAGGCAGACAGATCACGAAGAAAATTTTGGAAAAATATCTGATATGTCGTAAAAGTAACAACAACTTTTTGCAGCATTACCACGTGATCGTATTACAGAGGCTCAGCCATTTGAAGTGGTGGGTGTAGATTTTGCCGGTCCCTTACTTGTTAAACCAGATAGACAGAAAACGTATGTTGCTCTGTTCACATGTGCAGTTATGCGAGCGGTCCATCTGGAGCAAGTCTCTGACTTATCCATAGATGCGTTTTTGCTGTCTTTTCGAAGATTTATTGCACAAAGAGGAATCTGCACTACTATCTATTCTGACAATGCTAAAACTTGTAAGCGAGCAGAACAGGATTTAAAGGAATTGTGGAATGTGATGAAAGGAGAAAATATGAAAAACTTTTGGAAGGAAAATCACATGGAAATACATAGTAGAAAGAGCTGCATGGTGGGGCGGGATGTGGGAATGTCTTGTCCGCTCCGTCAAAACCTGCATCAGGAAAGTCCTTGGGAGGGCCTATCTGATGTATGAGTTGATGCAAACTTTGTTAACAGAAGTGGAAGCAGTGATCAATTCAAGGCCGCTTACCTATTTGCATACTGACTCTCAGGATCGATCACCCCTCACCCCAGCTCATTTTTTGATTGGACAAAGAATAACCACTTTACCCTCTCAGCCTGTTCAGGTCACAGACAATAGGAAGGTGGATGGAGAACAGCTGACGAAGCGCTGGAGCTACCGCCGCAAACTGGTGGGTGAGTTTTGGAACAGATGGAAAACAGAATATCTGATGGAGTTGTGTTCCGCTCACTGTACCAGAAATGTGAAATCAACTTTATTCAAGGTTGGAGATTTTGTTCTTGTTCATGATGAAAGGCTGCCACGTCACATGTTGAGGATGGGTCGAGTGGAGGAAGTGTTTCAAGGCTGTGATGGAAAAGTAAGATCATGTTCTATTAGTTTACCTTTCATCATTATTCTAAGAAGACCTATTCAACTACTTTATCATCTGGAAGTGGAGTGATGAACGTGTTAAACGTCCATCGGCCCGGAGTTTGTTGCGGTTTGAGTGTCATATTAACCTGTCACCTTCAGCACCCTGGACAGTGCCGCAGAGGAGCAGCGGAGAGGCCGCAGTTGAGTGCGTCTGCGCTCAGAGCTTATTAGGACCTGATGTGCATCACCTGGGAGACTCCACTGGGAGAAAGCTACTCTCGCCACACAGAACACTTTTCCCCTACCCTTTCCCCTGATTTTAGAGTTGTTAAAGTATAGGAAATAAAGTATCACATTTTTTACCTGCAACTTCGACTCCTCCTATATCCGCACCTTACAGCGTGAGGTCTTAGAGTTTTGAGTCCGACGGAGAGTCCGCATGTGTGGATTCGCTGAGCCGCCCGCTGCCCGGTGTTGGTCTGCGGTCCAAGGGCTTTTCACCCAGCTCTGAGGGCACGAGGCCCGAATATTCGGCGGTGTTCATGTGTCTATTTACCGGAGGGAATCCCTGCAACGCATCCGAGGGTTTACGGTACTTTGGACGGAGCAGTGGTCCGGGTTTGCGGTGTGTAATTGTAGCTTCGCGTGGCCGTGGGCTGCCCGGTGTTTGAGTGAGCTCCGAGGGCTTTTCAGACAGCCTTGGGGGTAGTGCTGGGCGGTATGACCAAGAATTTATATCACGGTATTTTTCAAAATGATATCGGTTTCACGGTATTTGACGGTATTTTTTTTTTCAAGCATGACTGGGTGTTAACCTCATTTTCTAATAATTTAGAGAATAATTACTGCATTAAATTGGCTTGGAATGACATATTTTACTGTCATGAGGAGTGAATATTGTAGAAAAACATTAATGTCCACACGAGTATTAATGATGTGAAAGAATCAGAATGCATGACTGTTGCAGTCAAAATACAGAACCCTTTATTGTGCAAGTTTTGAAACCTGAAAAAATATCTTTTGTAAACCAACTGGCTACACAATGTAAACAATATGTCTCCTGTAACTGCAAAATGAAGACTTCTTTATCCACTGAACATAAATTAAGGCAACATCCATAAATAACATTGAACCAAATAAATAGAAAAAATAAATAGGTCCACCGTTTGCTTTTCTTGTCGTAGGCAGTCCCCCTAGCAAACGCGTCTTTGAGTGACATTTGACTCGTCTTTTCACCCGCAGTGCCAACTGCGGCTACAACTTTAGCCCGACAGCATTTGCAGAATATTGTTGTTTGTTCGACGTCAGATTTTTTAAAGCCGAAGAATTTCCAGACACGGCTCCTCTTTTCGGCACAAGTTCTTCTGTTTCATTGCTTGCTCATTCGGAACTTTCGGCGAGAGTTTCGGCGAAAAAATAAAAGTTTCGCCGTGTTTATGCATTTTTTCACCGCATCGTACGCTCAACACAGGCTGTGCTCTTATATGCTGCTTGTTTGGTGCAGCTGCTAAACAGCCCCCTCTCAAACAATGTCCGGCGGCGTGACGTTCTGCCGCTCTGCGTTCCCGACGTTCATACGCTACACACTCACCGGTATTGGGGTATATGAAAAATTCATATCATAAACAAAAAAAACACCGGTATTCGGTATGAACCGGTATACCGCCCAGCACTACTTGGGGGTATAAGTACCGACAGTTCGGCCACTCCACTCTTCACATGGGTCTGGCTGCTCTAAAAAGTTACCCCATGATGATGATGATGATGTTGGGGACCTAACCGTTAGGACTACACAATGCGGCCTACAAAAGCCTACACATGCGGCCAGGACAAAGGAACAAAGGAGTTTAAAAACTACACCGCCATTTTAGTTTCACTTCTCACCCAGGTGAGGGATGTGACGTCACACAACTCGTGCGCTATTGGCTGGTACCCCAGGGGGTCCCTGGCAGCAGCCGTGAGCTTTATAAACCGAAGCCGCCTAGAGAACGCTCTCTTCCTTTTACGCTCGCTGGTTCCAGCGCTTCCATCGCAACACCACGTTGCCACGGGAGGCGACCCCTCCACCAACAGGAGGTGGACACGGCCCCGCAGCGCACCGCTGCAACAAGAGGAACCAAGCCGGTTCCTGCCGTCCAGCTACCAGACGCTGTCTGAAGTAAGCTGACTAAATCACCAAGCCGCGATTATATCGCCGTCCGTGGAAGAAAGAAACACGGACTGTTTTCTTTATTCGAGTTTGACCAACGAGAGGAAACCCGCTCCGCTCTCGCCTGGACTAAGCCGACTCGTCACGTCTCCCGCTGACGCCGGGCACGAATTACCGTCGCGAACGCCAGGACGGATTCGCAACCTACGCAACGACACCAGTAAGAGGCTATCAGTCTGGGCAGAGATATAAGTGATAGTGTAGGATATGCTTGTAATTCTTGTTAATGTGTTTTACGTTCTATCAGTTAAAAGACCGGTCTCGCGGAATAAACGCCAGTTCATTCACGCGCGCCCGTGTGATAGCGGCATGCCTTCTGAAGCCTCAGAAATATCGCGCGCGCATTCTTCCTCTCTCTTTGTTTGTGTCTCGCTAACGCACACACATCCTCCGCCAGCTGTTTCCAGCTCCGGACGTTGAGGACATAGCTCCACCTCTCTCTCGCTACTCCATCTAACGTCAGTGGCTCCGCCCCTGAACGCTGTGAGGAATAGCCCCATCTGGTGGTCGCGCCCAACCATATCTCTCTCTCTCCCTCTCTCTCTCTCTACACACACGCGCACGCACACGCGCACACACGCACGCACACACACACACACTCCACGTGTGTGTCCTTCTGTAGCTTAGTTTTGTGTGTTAGGTAGTTAGGTAATAAGGCTTTGTTAATTGCAGTGTTATTGATTGTGATCATTATTACTGATTTTAATAAAACTTATCATATTATAACTAGCGGTCTCTTGTGCTTGTTGTGTATATGTCACTGGATAACAGCAGGTTGTGAAGGCTAGTGCTTGAATTTCACACCTTTTTAATTGTTAGATTGTTTTTATGCTTCTATGCCAATGATCACGATCCTTGGCATTTGAGTATAAAACCTTTATATTGAGACTGAATACAGTTTTAGGTTATCTTTTCCCTGATCCCAGGGTGGTGCCCCGTTTATTCATGATTATATCATGATAATATATTAAATATAATTATTAATATATTGATATTAATAATTAACTGTTGATAACCAAATCTGCTCCTGCTACAACCCCAACAATGACCATAATCAGACTACTGGCTCCCTGATCATGAGTACATCCACTGATACAGATTGGCATTGCAGATATGGCAGCTGAGCAAGGCTGACATAAGGATTCTTGGTGATTTGTAATTATTATTACATTTCCAATAATAAATGCAAATCTGCAAAATTGCTTTACTGTAACACATTTAAACCAACCAACTCTACCTCCATCTCACCCTCTCCAGTACGTCCAGCCCTCCAGTGACACACAACAGGCTTCGTCTTTACGTAAGAATGTGCTCATCAAAATGATGAGATGTTAAATTAGCTTTAAAAAAGCCAGAAAGACAGTTTTCAATGTGAGCTTTCATCACCCCTAAGCCGGAGAAATTAATTGTTGTGGTGATATCAGCTCTGCTACAGCCAGAGAGATAGCAGGGGGGAATTCTGTGTGAAGCTATTATGGACGCTATCACAAACATCACGGAGGCTCAGCAAATCCAGAGCCTCGTGTACAGGGGAAAGAGCGGAAACAAGGCTAAATAAAAACTTGTTCCAACATGGAACAACATCTCAAACTGCAGTTTCTTCACAACAAAGGATACACACACGTTTACAGTGTAAAATAACACTTGCAGAACAACTGAGCACCTGAAATGCAATGTATGTATGAGGAGGCGAAGTGGGTAAAAGGGCATTTAGCTGAAGGGCCACTGGGCAAACATGGATCAGATGAGCGGCCTCAGGTGCGTAGGAAAATAAGGGATGAGTTCAAGTCACAAAAACAGCTCCTGCACACTATCGAAAACTATGGTCAATTTACTGATTAGCTGAGAAGAAGCTGATTTTTTCTCCCTCTCTGCGTTCTCTCTCAATCTCTTCCACACACAACACAAAAGCACACACCAACATACCGTTTCCAGCCCTTTCTTATCCTTTAATTGTTCCTGAATTAAAGGAATGAACTGAACTATAGAGTAAAGTGGTGCTTAGTTCAGTGAAGCTCAGTCCATCTTTAGAGGAGCCATTAGATAACCATGCAGGGGAATAATGTCTTATGAAATGGGGTTCTACAACAGAGTAAGGTTTTGGAAAGTATGTGTGAGTGTGTGTTTGTGTGCGTACGTGTGTGTGTGTGTGTGTGTGTGTGTGTGTGTGTGTGTGTGTTGGTGTGTGAAATAGAGAGAGGTCTACATGGAGGGCTGACAGGACAGAGACAATCAAATAGTACAGAAATGGAATCAATAGAAGAGACATTTCCTTACCAGTACAATCTGTAATATTGAGTATAATTCTAGTTTTTTGGTACAAAAAAACCCTCACAATTTAGGTGTTGCTTATCAGTCACTATTAGTTATCTCAATAGCTACTGCTGACATTTCAAGCCAAACTCCCAGTGCCCACGAACTTTAGACTCCTAAAAACCTTAACCTTGAAGCAGACTTGGTATTATACTTGTGAGACAGGTGGTATAAGATTAGCTACGGACGCTGCTAATGAGGTGATACTGTGAGGGCAGAACCATAATAGCACAAACACACATGAAGTCTTACCTGTGCACTGTCAGTGCAACCAGCTCGGTTACAGACCCTCAGCTGGTAACTGTATGCCTGGAAAGGCCCGATCCCACCCACATCAGTGAAACTGTTTTCATCACCTCGGTAACGCTCTTGCCCATCCCGCAGTATTACATAGTGGGTGATGTGTCCTGGTAAAATGGAAAAGGCACTTTTCAATTTCTTAATCCCATACCTCTCTCTACTGAAGTTAACTCTACTGGATCAAAGCTACAGGAAAAGTGGATTTGGTGACACATGTACACACATACACACCATTAAGCCTGGCAGGTGCTTGCCATAGCAACTGGATGACGTCGTCTCGTTCACCTAAGCGACTCCAGCGGGGCGGTGTCACTCCCCATGGTTTGTCTTCACTGGTAGATACTGTTATGACATCACTGGAGCCTCGTCCGAAGTTGTTCCAGCCCCTCACTTTGTACTCATAGGTGGTGAAGGGTTCCAGGTCAGAGTCTATAAGGGACAGTAGGGAAGGTGGGAAGGGCAAAGGAAGAGAAGCAAGGGAGAAATAAAAATATATGAAGGAAGTAAAAATAAAACACAATCAATCAACAATCAACACTATGTATTACATTTGATTAATATTGAAAGTGCACAAATAATATAAACTATAATTCCAGCATGCAAACAATCATGTTGGTAGCAAGTACTATCTGAAGGGGAATTTAATAAAAAGAAAAAAAATGTTTGGGCAGAAAAGAGATGTGTATTCGCTGTGGTTAACTGGAAATTGGCAATCAGTAAATTATCAAAAATAAATGTAAACATCAGGCCGTTACTGAAGCGTTTTGGGAGATGGGTATTGGCGGTAAGGGGAGGTATACATACAGATTAACTTCCACACGCTCACACACACATATGCATTATGTTTAGGAGTGTTAGGGGACCGCTGCTGTAAATGAGCCCACGTTTTAACCACCAGTTGTCTTTACTAATGTGATAAATGAAGCAGAAATACACACACAGCGACACACATTTAAATAACAACAAACACTGATACATGACACCTGAAAAAAAGGTTTGATTGAAAACAAATTTGAAAAAGTCTAAATATAAATTGGGTCTACACTATATATTCATATCCCTCAATGCACGTGTGTTGCTATCTGTGTTTGATCTACCTTAGGATTTTTTCCCAGACTACTATAGCATAATACCCTGCATCTGTGTGTGTGGGTGTGTGTGTGTGTGTGAGAGAAACATCTGGTGTATGGTGGGTGGCGACAGTTTTATGTGCCTCTGCCCAGATGGTGTCACAGCATTGCCTAGAAACTCTTATCCTCACCACTGCCACACACACAAAGTAAGAGAAACACACACACACACACACACGCACACACATTCACTCCAGAAGCACACTAAAATGGTAACTAACTGAATAGTAAAGCACACTAAAAAAAAAAAAAAATTATTATTGCACAACCAACCATATACACACATATCATCCACATCCACAATTAGTCTTCATTAAACAGAAGTAACTACCCACATAAATAATGTGCGGACGGAGGGGAAATCCTGACATGCACGCCCACAAACACCAAGACACACACATGCACACCTGCAGCATCACAAACTCCCTTTAGGCTGATAAAGAGTGGAGACCGTTGAAATGGCATTTAAATGCCCATCTCTAAGTTTTAATGACACACAAGTGTACAGCGTGGAGAGAGTTACCATGTTAACAGCTATCAATGTACACTGCAACAGCTGTCTAGGTGTGTGTGTGTGTGTGTGTGTGTCAGAGAGCGTGTGGAAGGGCATCTGTCTCTAAAGCCCATTGATTGCAGCGGCTGACACATTTAGAGTAAATGCAGAATTGGTTTCCTGCAGGCTCGAACATTTCTACGAGCAGTGTGTTTCACAGATGGCTATACTCCGTGCTAGTTATTCTTCATGGCGGCTTGGAGGTTAGAAGCAGGGATGCGAATGGTCATAATGTTTTAAACTCAAACACATCAGGCACACAGAGGCATGCTGACACCAGAAACGATGATGTGATTAAAATGTAAACTTTAATTGAGCTGAATGGTGATTCTTCTGACTTTAAGTATTCATACCGTCTACACATTTGGAATACAACAGCATGTAAAAGATGTAGAGGGTCCAACGTGTATAAGGTCACTCGGGTGATTTGACCTTATTAAACTACAAGACCTTTCAAGGAAAGATATCGGTCTATCTGATGAGAACACACAACCGACTCAAATTTTAGTTTTCAAACACTAACAAGCTGACTATGCTAATTGCTTTAGAAAAGTACTAGTTTGGTAATAAATTGTAGTTACATCCTGTTTTTTTAACACAAAAACACTGATTACCTGTATAGGTGTATCCATTGGCATCTCCGCTGTACACGACCTCCTCGTGCGAAGGGCACGGGCCTCTTTCGGGCTGCAGATTCTCAGTGCCTGTGTGACTGTGTGCCATTTTGTATGCGTTATCGCTGCTGTTTGTATGTGCAGACAGGCCCCTAGTGAGAGTTTCACGAGTGGTGTTGATGGAAGGTGGGTACGCTGTGGAGGGTTTATCAGGGAGTGCAGACAGGACCCACGTGCAGGCGCTCGTAGATGGATCGAGGTCACAGGAGCCACAGTAAGCTGTAGAGGCTGCAGCTGCAGGACACAGGGTGCCCTGCAAACATTGGTGCTGTACAGAAGAAAAAGGGAGAGACAAACTCTTTTGTTTACTATTATCTCAAATTCTGAATCGTCACTCCGGCTCTCACACGGTACAAGTAGAATGTAGCCATGAAAGCGGTGTGTGTATGTGGGTGGTGAGCATGGTCCTTAATGACATCATTAGAGCTAATGAGAGTTCCTACCCTTTGTCCCTGTGTGCGTGCGCCTCTACCTCTGTATGTGTGTGTCTGTCTGTCTCATGCCGACTTAGGAACACACAAACACCACATGACCCCAGTTGATAAATGGAGGATGGCCCAGTCCCCCAACTCCTGATGTGACCATAAGTGTGCTTTTGGGAGAGAGGGAGACACTCTATCTACCAATATCTGCTGGATGGCTGGTTCTTTTTTCTACCGGGGTGGCTTGCATTACTAAAACATGGAAGTTACGTGGGAATTGCATGGATATATTTATTGGCAAGTCACCTCTCCTCTTTGCCTTTCCACTAATATGCACTATGCAGGGAATATAGATACAAAATATAAATAAGATTCTTTACAATTAATTTAAATAATAAATAAGCAAGTGTGTATTCAACTGTGCTTGTAAAAGACACTTCTGCTGGACATTTAAACGATATGTCCAACCTGAAGGCCCAACTGGGACAAAACACATGCAAAATGTGAAAAAGTGTCAGAAAGCTACTGTATCAAGCACATTTGGTTTTAAAATGTGACTGCTAGAACTGTGTTCTTCATCTGTGGTGCACGAAGAAACAACAGAGAGTACTTTCCTATCTTTGAGAAGACATTCATTAACACACACACACACACACACACACACACACACACACCTGTATCAACAGGTCGGGAGTGGGTTTGTCAGCACACACGTGTCGTTGAGGGTCATAGCCAATCCCACTGCAGCATCCCTCTTCCTGATGTATGACATTTGACCCGCAACACTGCAGTGTCACTGTGGCATTGCCAGCAGGGTGCATTGTGGGATATCCATCATTACCCACACAGCAAAGAGAGGTTGACGCGTTCATGTACTGGTGACCACAGCAGAAGAAACCTAAAGACAAGAAAACATCAAATTATTGTTTTAAACATACTTTCACTTATGGTCGTACTCTTGCAGGAATTTTTTTAAGGAACCCCTTCCACTACTCATTTAAGGGCTAAACTGATGGGTGTGTCTTTAAAGTCTCGATTTATTTAGTTATCATTTACATGCAGTTTCTAAATGCATGTGCTGCATGAAATCATGATTATATATTTCTATTATTTTCCTGATCACCTTTTCTTGTCCTCCTCTGCTTCTCCATTCTTTAGCAGAACAACGTCTAATACTACTCATCCTACTACTCGTCTTCTACCTTCTCACCCTTTTCTCCATCTTCCACAACCCTGTAGCTCCTCTTGTTTTATACTCTTCTCTCCATACTGTAAACAGATTCAGGCCATGCTGGACTACATCTTTTCTCCTCTACACTTCTATAACTCCTGTTTCCTCTTCTCTTCAAACCCCATATTCTGCACAGAAACTGTATTTACTGCTCTGAATATTAGTGTGCATCTTCTCTTATCGTCTCTTATCCTGCTCTCCTCCGCTGCATGCCTATTTTCCTCTCCCGTATTCATCTTTTCATATAGTAGTAATATTCAGGCTATGCTGTCGAAAGAGCGCAGGGGGAGAGGAAGTGTGTTTTTCTCAGAGCTGCCATCTCTGACAGTGATAGGTGATGTCTTTCTGCTACCACTTCACCTTCAGCAGCAAGGTGACATTTAAAATACATGCTATCACTCCATTTCCCTGTAAATGCTTTGCGCAGAATACCAAATCTCAAGCCATGTTTCGTCACATTCGCCGACGCTTCCTATTTCAAATTCAAATAACTTGAATCTCTTTTAAGGACTGACAAATTAAAACTGTTTTAGTGCATGAGGTAGAACTTCTTGGTGGAGAAAATAATGTTTTCATGTACAGCACCAGTCAAAAGTTATACTTGACTCTATTAGAAAGGCTGCTGAACAAGTCTTTGGTATATCGTTGCCTGACTAAGGTTACCTACAACTTGTAAAAATAAACTTGTTTCACCCAATTGTGATACCCCAAAATAGAAAAGAATTGTGTGTGTGAGGTTAGGTCATAGTGATGAGAGTGAAACAAAACTGACAGCACTGGTGGAGGAGCTATAAAAACAAATGAGAGCTAAAGATTAAAGAGTAAACATTGTTTCTCCTCCCCAGTTGCGTTCCTAATGACACAAGTTGAGCTTAGCTTGGTTGAGGGGGAGGAGTGTCAAGCTTTGGCGTTGCAATGGATTAGAGCTATGATATTGTCTTGCTATAATACTGAGTCAGCAAAGTAACCCCCTGCTGTGAGGATGAAAATACAAATGAGCATGGCACGGCACGGCTAAAATATTGTGCCAATGGGAAATAGGACAAATTGTATTTTAATGAGAGAGACCGTTTTTAATCAGTCTGAAATGATATGAGAACCCCTCAGTCTTTTGTGATTATTTGGTTTATTTTTTAAATAATGAATCAATATATATATATATATATATATATATATATATATATATATATGAATCGATACATTT
The DNA here is from genome assembly GCA_029853015.1 of Chelidonichthys spinosus. Taxonomy (NCBI): domain Eukaryota; kingdom Metazoa; phylum Chordata; class Actinopteri; order Perciformes; family Triglidae; genus Chelidonichthys; species Chelidonichthys spinosus. The sequence goes on from CM056821.1 coordinate 21,981,860, forward strand.
AGCAAATTCATCCCAATGGCTGATGACATGCTGATATGTGGCACTATCTACCCCCAGCTGTGTGGCCCATTTTATTTGACAGCAGACATTAAACACTAAGTCATTGCTTCATACCGTGGCCTCGTCTGTTAATGGGGCTGCAGCTAGTTGTGGAGTGATAAATAACTTATTCTTTAACAACCCAATCAGCATTCACCCTTTGCACACATGAAAAACCTGTTCATTTAAGCAATCATTTCACTTAAAGGCCAAAAGTGGAGAATGGCACATATCGACTCCGGGTGCTGTTGCGGCGCATTATATCCTCACCGCATCCATCACAGGCAACATGTGACAGGAAAATGCATGTGTGTGTGTGTGTGTGATTGTGTGACATAAAGGCAGTCTGACGGCTAGTAACTCACTTAGCAGCGGCAGCTGTTGCGGAGCAGGGGCTTGGTGGCCAATTCCCCCAGCGCCTTACTTCAGCTTCAATGACGCGCAAATAAACAGCTCAACACTTTTCCAAAATAGCTTCCCTCTCCACTCATCGCTCGTCCTCTCAGCATCTTCACCTGTACTCCACCCATCCATCCAGACACTCGGCCCTCTGCGGCGCACAATTTTAATGTCTCCCTACCATTCAGTCCTTTGCAGTCAGACTCTCTATCTATGTGTTGTTCAACATTAACTCTGCATATCTTGAGTCTCCCTCTGGTTCTCTTTCTGACTCACGGCAACTTCATATCCTGTGACCTGAAGTTCAGGAGTTATCACCACACTCCATGTGATCTTGCTTCCCTAACTTCTGCTTCCACCTTCGCTTGACCATGACTACCTGTTCCTCATCATCTTTGCATCTTCCTAATTTCCCCCTCCACCATTGCCCTGAGTATCTCTCTCTCTGTCTCTCTCTGCATCCACTCACTTTATAGGCCCACATTGCTTGTTTACTGTTCTGCAACTTCACTATTGTATTATCACCCATTCAGCTGAAATCCAATCCCTGTCTTTGTAAGTGTTATCTGTGTATGGTTGTGTGTGTGTATGTGTGTGTGTGTGTGTGTGTGTGACATGCTTGTACATTTGTGTTAACGTGTCAAAAACAAACCTTCTATTTTTTTCTTCCTCTCTGTAGCTGTGTGTGTGCATGTGTGTGCATGTGTGTGGACAACATTTTATCACACACCTCTTGTTTTCTCTCTAGCCCCGCAGAATGCTTCAGCCCTAATCTTCAGATTTACGTTGGATTTGCATACATTCGGTAATAGCATCGGGAGCGCCGCGTCAACACAGGGTGCTTAGACAACGTGAATTATTATTAGGGTTTCAGTCATTCCACTTAATGATAAGTCAATATTTAGCTCTGCCAATGAACTACTGATAAAAATGTGTGTTGTGGATTAGGGTTATCCAAGCTCTCTAGGAGACCAAAACCCCTCCACAACTTTAAACAAACCAAACACTTTTAAATACCTGAATACATTACAAGGGGTTTGGCACGTGCAGACCACGTGCGCACATGCTCAGTTTGTGGGCATGCAAACAAGCGCAAGCACGCACACAGGCACGCAGTCTCACACACACACACACACACACACACACACACAAACAGTCGATAGTTATTAACAAATTATGCTTTGGACCATTTTATCTTATTAAACATATACAGTGCATACTGGTATTGGCATTTGTGCTGGCCATTAAGTTACAACACACTGCAAAAAACAGATACTTAAAGATATGTTTGAAAATATGATTGGATTTTAATTTAATCTGTTGACATAAATATTGGTTGAAGAAAGCTTTACTGTATTGTGCATCCCAATACACAGATACATAAAAGTACCTGCACTTGATATATGTATTCATACTTAGAGATGAGTCATCTGTGCTCTTAACAATCACAGATATATACATTTTTTTATTTAATTTTTATTATAAAATAGAGAATGCTGTTTTTCAGAGTTCTTTTTTATGGGGTAAATATATTTGTTGTTATGCATTTGTTTAAAAAAACACACACACACACACACATGCACATACACACTCTCTGCAGGAAGGAGTGTATGCGCTTGTGTGTGTGTGCGTGCGTGTGTGCACAGACGCACTTTGTGCTCCAGAGGGGCCAGACTATATGCCATGTCGAGAGATGAAATCGCACTGGATTGACTTTCTCACACAGTGCACAGTGTTCCCCTGTGGACACACACATGCGGATGTTGGGCCAGGAAGCACACATACATAATCAAAGACACACACACACACACACACACACACACACACACACACACACCTACTCTTTTCCCAGCTGACTGGTTGTCCTCTTGTCTTTCTGATGTCTTTTTTTTTCAAATTCATCTCAACTGCATTACCAGCTGGGCATGTGTGTGACATTTTGTGCATTTGTGGGTATATTGTGGGTGTATACATCTTCAGTGTTTGTGTGTGTGTGTGTGTGTGTGTGTGTGCTGAGCTTATGGAAGTGCTTTGGTGGCAGTTATAGTTTCAACACTCTACCGGGATTCACTAAAAACTGAGACACAGCAAGCAGCTGTCCATGTGTGCGTTTAAAGTGTCTGTGTGAGAGAGGGACTGAGACGGAGGGAGAAAGTGATAGGCAAATGAACAAGTAAAAGAGTTTGACAAAGTGATACAACAGGAAAAACAAATAAAGTGAAAAGAGATGAGTCAGATTAGGAAAAAGAAATGTATCATACTGTATTTCATGTCTATTGATGCACAAAAATCATCTGTTTTGTTAGTATGCTTTTCAAGCACATAGGTGGATGGTGGTTTAAGGTGGATGAAAAAGATGATTATAGAGAATCATCGCCTTAATTGGCCAAGTATGTGTGCACATACAAGGAATTTAAATTCAATATATTAGTAAGGTTTTTTTTTTCATGTCTGGATGTACTTGCACAGAATTAGAAATAACAGTCAGGGACACGGACAACAAAATCGTCCAAATAAACGTTAAGGATATACAGGACTGTCACTTACACAATTATTCCAAAAATAGCTGCATATATAAATATCATATAAAAGAAGCAATGGCCAAGTCAGTGTTCTCAAAGTTGTAAGATAAGCTTTTCTGTCAACCACAGAAACACTTAAAAAAATAAAAATAAAAATTATAGAGATGTTAAATGATTAAAAGAGCACTACATCTTTTAAAGGAGACAGAGACTCCAGAGCAGATGCATTCATCTCAATGGTAATCCCTCATGCCTTCTATTCAATACTTACACATTCTACCTACACCAGTTCTGCCTTCAACCCCACCAGAGACATTGTAGCTGACAACACAAAGACCCACGCCCCGCCTCCTTCAGGTTATCCATCACTGTCACCGAAGTGATCCGGGAGTTGTTGAGTTAGGGGTGTGGCAGAGGCCTCGTGCAGCACCAGGATATTCAAAACATGAGCTGGCCAGTGAGCAGAGGTTCTATAGTGGCACACGCACACACACACACACACACACACACACACTACAACAATATATATATATATATATATATATATATATATATATATATATATATATAAATGCTTCCAAGCCTTAGATGCATCTTCAGTGGAGAAAACTTGCAGCTTTCCATACAGTGATGGGAGGCTTGGTGTCAGAATAAACGGCTACTGAGCTCAGGTGGAAATTTTAGCAGAAGATGTCAGACACCTGAGTGTCAGATCACTCGGAATTTTGTCAAAAAAATTGATATAATTTAAAGGGGAATTTCCACAAGCACTGCACTGAGACACACTAACCCCTTTTACACTGCCTTTTTGTTGCTATTGTAACAAGTACAAAGATGTAACAGCAGAAAAGCGAAGCGAGACAACCTCACTGTGAATGGAATGAAAACCCTTCCATTGTTGATTTGGTGTGCTGGGGAAATCGTATTCCTGACACTTATTTAATACTTCTCATTACCACCAATACCGACGTGTTACGTCATGGCCTCTCTGGTTCCGCAAAGCCGAAATGATTAGTAAATGCTAGGGATGCATCTTCACCAGCCAAATGAACTGGTTTAACACAAAGGGCCCTAGTTTCGTAGACCAGGCGCAGTCAGCTTTCAGCGCACCTGCGCCGCGCCGACGGGGTGTGTCCGCCTGGACTTTGCAAGTTTCGTGCACCGCGCAGGCACACCTCCCGTCTCACCCACCCGCGCAAGTGGGAAAGAGGGAGGAGAAGAAGGCGTGAGTGGGAGACGAGGAGGAGACGAGGCGTGGACTGGGATTAACACAGCCGATTCAGATCTTCACCAATCAAATGAGCTCCTCTCCTCTCCTTTAATGCGTTAGGGGAGGTTCAGTGCAAGATCCGTCACTTGACAACCCGATGACAGAAGCAGCGCCGCCTCTCCCACCAGCGCATCACATGCTGTGCGCGCGTATCATAATAATAACAATGCCGATATTATAAAAAACAGGAGAGAGAGAGAGGGAGATGTTTTGGTCCGAGTTACGCGTGCCATCCGCCTTTGATCTGACGTCAGATGTGACGGGACAATCTATATAGATATACATTCACGTGTTGATTCAATTAGTTGCATTAAATAGTGTTTGTTGTGATTATGTATTGCATTTAAATGTGCCTGGAACTGTGGAAACCTGCCTGTGAGGTCTCGGTGACGTGTACGCACTGCGCGCCGTCAGCCAAACTTCCACTCCGCCAGCTGTGATTCGCATTGAATGAATGGACTTTATTTACGCCTTGCACCTTGCGCCGAAAGTAGACCAGGTTGGAGCTGGCGAGCTTTCAGCGCAGTCTCGGCGAGGCTTTTTGCAACGAAACTTCCGCTACGCCAAGCTGAATGTGTGACGCCTCCACCTGCTGCGCCGCCAGACCCATCTTGGCGCAGGCGATCCACCAAACTGCCGAACTGACGGTGCGCAAGGCTGCGCGGGTCGAAACTTGCATTGCGCCGGCTCCGCCACCCTGCGCTGCCCTGCGCTGCGCCACGAAACTAGGGCCCAAAGGCACACAAACCATTTTATAGGCACCTCTGTCATATGATTTTAACAGTATAGTAGTAGTATACCCCTATTAAAGGGTGACTAAAATCACCAGCTGCTGTGGTGTAGAGATAGAACAAAAGGTTTTAATTATTCCATGTTTATGCAGAATGTGTGTGGCACAACTGTGCAATATTCCATTGCAACTTTATCCCGTAATCATCCCTACTAGTAAAGTAGTACACTGTCTAGGTCTCCTTGCATGTGAGTTCTTATGCATGTGAGCATCATTTGCTCCTTGCCCACACCTGAAACTTATGTCTATTAATATTTTAAACTTGTAAACTTTATTTAAATCTACAATGTTTAACAATAACAACATCATGAACAACACAAGGGCAAATAAAATGCAAGCACACAGCAGACTTTCCTCATCCCTGTGCTCCTGACAGCCTCTGGTTTAATTCTTGCCAGTCATTAAAGTAAACCTAATAGAAAAGCCATCATCATAAATACATTAACAGAGAGAGAAATGTCTTCCTGTGTTCAGAGGGTACTCGATCTTCTAAAGCAGCCAGACGCTGCTGTTTGGAATGCACTACCGTTGGCCATTTGCTACCCATCATTGATGAGGGGCTTTTGGCAATGATAAACACACACTCACACCCACACACACACACACGCACACATACACAGAAACAGATGAGAATCTTTTGGCGGAAACAATGAAAGGACGATGTAAAGGATGTGTGTTTATCCGCATAAAGAAAGATGTAAAAAACGCAAAGACATTCAGATATGTTAACGGATTCAGCCACATAAGGAAAATGAAGCACATATACACCAAGTTCAAGTAATAAACCATGCACACACTATCACACACAAACGCATCCACTCTCACAACTCCGCCAGGCTCGGAGTGAGCTAGCTTAACTACTGGGATAATTTCCCTCCAGCAAATGGTCACTGTGCCCTTGAAAAACATATTTGATTATTACTTTTTCTCCCCCCTCTTTTTTTTCTTTTAGCATCATCACAGCCATTTTCATCACGTGCTCTGATGATGGCACGGCAAGGCGCGTTAAGATAACACCCCGGCACCGCCAGGCTTTTAACACTTAAACGGTGAAAAGGGATATTCAGATTTGTCCTTGAACGTTTGGATGGGGCCTGCTGGGCTGGGACAGAGGGAGGGAGTTAGGGAAGGAGTTAAATAAAAAAAAAAGAAGATGCATATATTTTTGAGCTTCAGTTACTTTAAGGAAATGTGAGGTGGTGAGGGCATTTATGGTAGCACCCATGGTGGGAAATGAGGATGTTGGGGTTGAAGAGCAAATGGAAGAGTTAAAGAACGGCTTGACTGACTTGGGAGAGTCAGGGAGCAACGGGAGGCCAAAGGCACCACACACGTTCCTTTAAACACCATCTAATCTCACATAAGTCTTAGCTAAACATCTTACATACAAACTCAGAGAGAGAAGAAAAGAGGAGCAAACGAAGAGCTTAAAAGTTGGTCCTGAACCTGCAATACAGGAGGATATGCTGCAAGAAAGCTGAGGCACACTGTCCAAAAACAAACAGTATTTAATCTACTTGAAAGTGAAATGAAAGCTGTTTCAACAAACTGGCAGATTTGGGAGGGAGGGATTTAGCATGGAGACTTTGTGTTATTGTATAACAACTAGAGAATGCTGAGGAAAGGATTATAGAGACCATCTCAATAATACCCCAGAGACTGAAACTGGGCAGAGTAGAAGCACGGTCTGCCATTTAAGAGGCTATATTAGTGCTACTTGACCAGGAAATCTGGAATAAAGACCCTTGTAGGCATACAGTTATACACAATTAATCTAGTTTGGCTCTTCAATTGGTGCAAAATAGATCTAAAAAGAACATTTCAAGCAAGTGAGGTGCAGCCATTACATGGCTGGTGTGGATAGCGGTAATGCTTTAAACTAAAATCTGTTATCTCCTATGTGGCTGACTGAGTTCGATATACAAGAAACTGTTTTTAACTTTCTATTATTAGGGTAAATTCAAGTGGACAGGAATGCTAATCAACTTAGTTACCTCAGTCGCCTGGTTCAGGTTTGGTGTGAATGTGTGTGTGTGTGTGTGACAGTGTGTGAGAGTGTGTGCATGTAGTTGTGTGCACGAGTGTGTGTGTATGTGCATGTTCATACAACTGTGTTTGTATGAGTGTACTTGTGGATACAAATCTGCATGCTATGTGAATGTGTGTGGTAGAGTATAGTTGTGCTTACGTTTGTATGTGTATGCTTGTGTGTGTGTGTGTGTGTGTGTGTGTGTGTGTGTGTGTATGTGTGTATCTATACACAAGCCAGTGCATGGATCTGTTGCCAGACGGCTGTCTCCTGGCATTGCTGTTCCCCTGCAGTGTGTGTGTATGGTTGTTGACAGTGTGGACGGTAATGTGTGATAGATCGCACTTCAGGGACCCCATAATCACATCAGCCTAACCTAGTCTATCAGCTGGGCACAATGGGATACCCTTCACTCCTCCTTTAATCTGCACCATCTAGCTCTTCACCACTTTTCACTCACTCCCCCCTCCCCTTTGTTTTTATTTCAATTACCTTTATTTTAAGCATATCTTACTCTTACTATTAAATTATCTCATTTTGCCTTTCTTACTTTCTTCACAATCTTTGCTTAATTTTTGCATTACTTATCATTCATCTTAACTATTGAGTTGTATGTTATCTGTAGTCCTCTCTTGCATTTCCATTAATTTGTTCACAAATAATTCTCACACTATATCAATAAAAACACAAACCCTGGACATGGTGAGAGGCAGTGATGTGGTGCCAAGGTTAAGTAGCATATCCTATAATAGGCATTGCTGTGTGTATGTTGTGTGTGTTAGTGTGAGTGTTTTGAGACAGACGTGTGGGGTCGAGGTTGCATAGCCGGCCTCGGGGCTCCCCGACTGCGCCGTGCACCCGGCAAATGGCCCTTAGCCTTGCTAGCGCCGCTAGCCCTACGATCCATCATACCATATGTTCTCAATGGGGAAGCTAACGCTAATGACTGATGAGTGGATGGGAAAGGGGGCACATAAAGGAAGGGAGGGGGCAAGGGTAGGAGAAGGGGGGAAGAGGCCAGAGGAAAAACCGGAGGAGGTGGGGAAACAAGTTGAGGAAAAGTAAGAAGATGACAAAGAAGCAGAGAGGTGAAATAAATAACAAAAAGGAGATGGAGAGGGAGAGAAGGTGGGGAGCATATGCAGTTCTTGGGAGGGCACCTCAAATGAAGAATGACCATGAAGCTTGCTCGGTTGGAAGAGAAAAAAAAGGATCTCATGAAGGAGAAGGAAAGGAAACAGAGCAAACAGATAAAATGGTGTGACAGACTAGAAGACTCTCACATTACATACATTACACATATACAGGCAAAACACTGCACATGAGATTAGTGTTTGGGAGTCTTATTGACAATTTAATGAAAAAATAAGTGAAAAAAGCACGTTTTATGAAGGTGAGAAATGAACGCCATTAATAAATGTATGTTTTTTTCCCAGCATGCTTGTATTTTTGTGTGGATACGAATCTTGTGTGTGTGTCACTGCGTGTGTGTGTGTTTGCCGATAGTCTAATGGAGACAGACTATTGGCCTGTCCATATGGGCCATTGTTTATGTGTGATGAATAGAGTCCACGTGTCTGTGTCTGGCACTCAACACTAAGCGAACCCTGCCGAGGGCACCCTGTTGACTCTGTGTGTGTGCCTGTGTGTATGTTTTGGTGCGTATAATATGTCTATACAGTAGGTGTGAAAGGGAGTGTGTGTGTTTGTGTAGGAGAGAGAACGAGTGTGTATTTGTCCTGCTGTGTGCTTGGCAGTGCCCTCAACGGTGCCATCCCGAGTGTGTTTTATCATCATCTGCCATGACAAAGATGTCTAATGACACACACACACACGCATGCACGGTCCCATCTGTGCCATGGTATCTGGGTGCTTTGGGACGCTGCAGGAGAGGAAGAAAGGGAAACGACCCCACGCTCCTGCACCATGTGTCTACCTCAACCCTCTTTGCTTTACTTTTTGTCCCATCATTTTCTATCCGTCTCCCTCAGCATCCCATCAAACGTTACCCAAATCTGCCTTAATTGTTGGGCAAAAACCTGATATAGTGCAGAATACCCCCCTGATATTCTTATTTGTGTTTCCTTCACTCACCCAGGGTAAACACATGCACTTTCCCCTCCTTAGCATCACCGCAGCACACCAGCGTATCATCTACAACGTGGCCTCCGCAGCATTGGAGCCCATAGCCATCATGGAGGTGCTTGCTGCAGCAGAGTTGACTGCCTCTCGCGGAGTAAGGGACCCCCCCACAGCAGCTGTCACCCAGTCCCACAGAGACCCGGCCCTGCAAGTGGTCAGGGCAGCAGTTTTCATCTACAAAGACAAGGACGGATGAAGGAAACACTTGAACGACAGAAGAGATTACACTCAAGTCAAGTAGGAAACAGAGAATCCCATGCAAGTGTACACATGGGAAGTGATTTGACACTCACTGGCTTTCACGTGAACGTAGTAGCCTCCACAACACTGGTGAGCAGGGAGAGCTGGAAGCAGTTTGCCATTGCAGCACACCAGATTGGTGGAATTACTCACACTCAGGTAACTGCCCTCGCAGCAATGATGACGTGGTTTCTTAGTGTACAGTAGCCCACTGCAGCAAACCTGGTGGACGCACAATTGAATGTATATTTATGTGAAATAAATCCACACAAACACACAGAGATAGTAATGTGTGTGTATTGAAAGTATGGGACTATCTGACAAAGAGGAAGCCACACGAAGGGCTTTCTAAATACACCCACAACACCAACACACAATCTTGTTTGTGATATAGAATACTTTTTCCCCTTGAGGTACATGAGTAAGTAGGTGTGTATGAGCTTAAATGTTGTTATTGTTTGAGCCATTGGGTGTTGTGGGGGTAAATGTGTGGTGAGTGGATTCACTATGCCAACTTGGCTGGCATTCAATGACACAAAGATGTAAGTGAACGCAGATGACAAGTTAGTTATCTGTTTAGAAAAATGAATCACTGCAGGAATGACCGTGCATCCCACTTAAATAGCGTGCACTCAGAAGAGGAAAGAGAGTTTGTATATACGTACGTGTGTGTGTGTGTGTGTGTGTGTGTGTGTGTGTGAGTCTTTCTTTGTGCTGTGTGTGTGAGGTTTGGTGACTAATATCCTAAAGGAGTACACAGCAACATGTATTCTCCACTTCAGATCAGCAGCCAAAGCAAAGACCCTGGACTTCTATCTTGCTTTAACACGTTGTTGTTTTTTTACAGTGAAGGTTTTAATGATCATGCACAACAAGTTCTAGTTAAAAGAGGCCCTCGAATCCAGGTGAAAAGGGCAAAGGAGAGGGGATTATAGCAGAAGAAAGATGAAAAACCCAAATATAGCAGAGCAGAGCAGGAGAGAGGAGAAATATTAACCCCCCAAACGCATCTTCTTAATAGATCCATAATCAATATTTGAGTTGAGTCTTGCTTTTCAAAAGAGTGTCATTTATTACATATATCACCAAGAGGACCTCATTACACGTTGCATATAGAAGTGTGTGTTGTCACAGGCTATGTGTGTTGACTTTATAAAAATTCTGGAAACATTTATATTGTATTTTTTTAACCAGTCAATGGTGTTCTTTTCTTTTGCCCAGAAGTGTTAATGCAGTATCGTCTATGTAAATGAGTGATAAATAAACAAATGGATGAGGACGACCCCCCATACAGAACAAGCAAAATAAGAAACAATTAACCAACACCACCTGAACGTCAGGATGGAAGCAGGACATCCCACACACAATATGACTGGCAGGACACTGCACGTAGGAACATCTGAACCTTAGACCGGACTCGTCCCCTGCAGAGGTGGTGAACCCTGTTGACCCAACGGCACATGACCTCAGCGTCCATCTTAAGACATCATAGCCCAGCATGATCCCACTGGGTCTGCCTGGACGGGACCAAGTCAACCTCACGGACCTGAGAGAGCAAGGTGTGTGTGTGAGAGAGAGAGAGAGAGAGAGAGAGAGAGGGAGAGAGAGATATGGGGAGATGTTCTCCTTCACACTCCTTCCACACTACTGGGAGGCACACACAAACCTTTGTCATACCCAAATACACACATGCATTCATGCATGGTTAATGCCTGGCAAAGTTGAGTTACAGTGTCAGTGTGTGTGTGTGCGTGTGTGTGCGCATGTGTGTGTGTGTGTGTGTGTGTGTGCGTGTATGTGTGTGTGTGTGTGTGTGTGTCTTTATACACTTCTCACTATCGATTTTCCTCTTTTTTATCTCTGACATCTTTGGCAGGGGAAAGACCTGTGTAGTAACACACGGAGAAACAACGTCCACAGTCTCCTCAACAGGAAATTAAATGTCAGTTTACCATTGTACTTTATTCATTTCAGAAGCAACTTTAAGGTATTATGATTACAGTATAGGCAGCGTACTTGCATGCAATTGTGTATGCAAAAAGAAATAGATGGTTTATCAGTAATTAGTACTAAATAATGTACTCAGTTTTAACATTTTGATAGACAGCTGAAGATCAATTCATGCAATAATATTAATAACATGTATTTATGTAGCACATTTCTAATAACAGAGCTTACAAATTGCTTCAGATAAAACAGACCAAAAAGTAACAATGTACACTGTAATGCCAAAAGTATTCACTTACCCAACCAAATAATTGAAATCAGGTGTTCCAATCACCTGATCAGTGAATTCCAGTGTGGTACTGTGAGAGGATGCCACCTGTGCAACAAGTCCAGTTGTGAAATGTCCTCACTCCTAAATATTCCACAGTCAACTGTCAGTGGGCTTATAACAAAGTGGAAGCGATCGGGATCGACAGCAACTCAGCAAAGAAGTGCTAGGCCACGTAATATTACGGAGTGAGGTCAGCGGATGCTGAGGCACATCTTTCTGCAGTCAATTGCTACAGACCTCCAAACTTCATGTGGCCTTCAGATTAGCACAAGAACAGTGCGTAGAGAGCTTCATGGAATGAGTTCCCATGGCCATGCAGCTGCATCCAAGCCATACATCAGTAAGTGCAATGCAAAGCGTCGGATGCAGTGGTGTAAAGCAAGCCGTCACTGGACTCTAGAGCAGTGGAGATGCGTTCTCTGGAGTGACGAATCACATTTCTCCATCGGGGATTATGGTGTGGGGTTGTCCTTCAGGAGCTGGGCTTGGCCCCTTAGTTCCAGTGGAAGGAACTCTGAATGTTTCACCACACCAAGAGATGTTTTTTCCCAAGTTCCAAGACTTTGTTGGAACAGTTTGGGGATGGGCCCTTCCTGTTCAAACTGAGAGAGTTTGGTGTGGATGAACTTGACTGGCCTGCACAGAGTCCTGACCTCAACCCGATAGAAAACCTTTTGGATGAATTAGAGTGGAGACTGAGGACCAGGCCTCCCATGGAACATCAGTGCTTGATCTCACAAATTCCGGAAGAATGGTAAAAAATTCCCATGAACACACTCCTAAACGTTATGGAAAGCCTTCCCAGAAGAGTTGAAGCTGTTATAGCTGCAAAGGGTGAACCGACGTCATATTAAACCTTATGAATTAAGAAATGGATATCACTTAAATTCATATGTGAGTCAAGGCAGGTGAGTGAATACTTTTGACAATATAGTGTGTATATATATATAGTTGATCTTATAGGACTAGATAGAACAATCCCTTAGATAATCAGTACTTGGTGAAAAGGTGGGGGTAAATGGGTAAATGCATCACAGGGGTCTTCGGGTGGGCACCCTCCTTCATTGGTGTTTTGTGTTGTGTACGACACCTCCAAAGGGCTCAACGGTGACACCTGGCGTCTCAGATGTGCCCCTGTCTGCTTTTACCCCTTGATGGTCATTTTGCAGCACAGCTGGGGTCCTTTCTCTTGATCCATCGCCAGCTGCTGCTTCGTTTGGCAGCATCTGACAGTGATTTGACAGTTTGTCGGAAGGCCTGTCCTCGCACTCCCAATCCTTTAAGAAGCTTGGTTGTGGACGTGGCAACAAATCCTTTACACCCAACCTCAACCGGAAGTGCATGGGCACGCCAGCCACGTTGTTCAGCCTCGGTTGCTATATTGGAGTACTTCAGTCTCTTACGCTCATTTGCTTCACCAACTACAGCTTCCCATGGTACAGTTAGTTCCACGATGAAAAACGACTTCTGAGAGGTTGACCACAAGACCAGGTTCGGCCAGAGGTTATCTGTAATGATCTCAGGCGGAAAGGTGAGTCTCTGGTCTAAGTCAACCTTCATTCTCCAGTCCTGGGCAGTGTCTAGGAGGGTTGCTTCCACTCTTGCAGATGGCTTTTCTGGGAGTTGTCCTGCTCTTACAAATGGGTTGGTGTTTGTGTGCCTAGGCATTGGGTGAGGGAGGGCACTGTTGGTAGTTCTCCTTTCTTCCAGGGTGATCGCCAGTTGTTGTAGGACCTGGTTGTGTATAATATAAGTAAACACAACCAGTATAGCGGCATTGGGACAAACTTGTTTTGCAGCCAGTGAGTATGTGCCTCAGTGTTGCGGGGGTTTGACAAGAAGGATCTTCACCAAACCATTGGTTTAGGTTCGTGGGTGTGGGAAGAACATCATGGGTGGTTCTGATGAGGAAGCTGATTTAGTTTTCCTCCATCTCCCAAAGATTCTTCCAATTGAGCTTTTGATGTTACAGGTTTTCCCAGCTAGTCCATTGGCCCTGTTTGGACTGCGAGACTGCCTTTGATGTTGCCTTGTGCCATGTGGGTCGACTTGTCCCAATTCCGAACCCACCTCTTCCATGCTGCATCTGTCCTACAATGTCTCCATGCCCGAGAGCAGATTTTGCTTGCTGTACGGCCTCAGATGGGATCCACTTCCTCCCAGTTGCCAGTCTGGGAGCAGCCACTCTTGTCATGGCTCATGTTCAGCCTCACTTTGCTGCATTTAAACTCCTCTGTGAGGCTAGAGTCAGGCAATTCCAGGGCACCGTGTCCATACAAGCTGATGTTGCTGAAGCAACGCGGGAGGCCAAGCCACTTCTTGATGTATAAACTGATTGTGCTCTCCAGTTTCTCGACTTTGGTCATGGGGATCTCCTAGACAAGTAGAGGCCACATCAGGCAGGGGAGAAATCCAAACTGCAGGCAGAACAGTTTCAAATTGCTGTCTATGCTGCCAAGGTTTCTTCCCTCAGCTGATCACTCTGGTCTGTGTCTTTGAGGCTTGCATTGTACCAGCGCCCTAGGCTTTTCACTGGCAGCTCTGACACCAAAGGAATGGGTGTATCCTTGATGTGGAACCTCTGATCCACCAGTTTTCCTTACATGATGGATATGCTCCTGGATTTACTGGGTTTCAATTTCATCCGTGCCCATGCAATGTTGGCCTGAAGCTTTCCCAGAAGATGGTTGGTGCATCCAATGGTTGACGTCAAGGTGGTCATGTCATCCATGGAGGCACGAATAGGAGGTAGACGATGTCCAGATTGCAGATGTTCTCCTCCCACAACCCACTTGGAAGCTCTAATGATCACTTCCATTGCCATGGTGAAGGGGAAATGGTACATCCAGCCATTATTCCCACTTCCAAAGATTGCCATGATGTTGTGTATTCTGTTGTTTGGATACAGAATTGCAGATCTTGGAAGTAGTTTCTCACCAGGTTTGTGATGGTATTTACATTTACAATTGCATTTAGAGCAATTTGCAGAGGCTTTCGTCCAAAGCGACTTACAATAAGTACATTTGTCAAAAGAAGGAAACCACAACATATTGCTGAGCGAAAAAATAGAAACAAGTGTTAGGTCCTTGTCTGAGTAAAGTAGTAGCTGTTCAGCAAGGATCCCTCAAAGGGATAGTTTGGAATTTTGGACATATGACCTATTTTCCAAGTCAGCCGATGTGTTTGAGACGTCTGGAGACGTTTTCAAGAAATTTCATTCAGTTCTTCTAGTTGCCGAGTTCGCTTGTGCTATGGCTAGCGCAAGTCAATCATTCTAGCTAGCATGGCATTAAAAACACTCATACCGACTCCACAGTGCACCCGAGGCAAATCAATTCAAACAATAGACTGTCAATGTACATATCTGTGTTGATAGAATAATATTTGAAACAAAACTAACCTTGCATCGCATGAATCATCCATTTTTTGAGGGACTAGTTTCTCAGCAGCAGCGGAATTTTACTTTGCTCCGTCGGACTCAAAACTCTCAGACGCGCTGCTCGGAATCCAGCCAGTAAATACACACCTGAACACCGCTGATTTGTCGGCACTTATGCCCCCAAGGCTGTCTGAAAAGCCGTTGGAGCTCACACAAACACCGGCCAGCCCAAGTCCACGCAAACCCACAATTACGCACCGCAAACCCGAACCTCTGCACCGTCCAGAGAACCGTAAACCCTCGGACGCGTTTCCACAGATGCCCGTCACGTTCTGCCCTTTGAGCATCCCTCTCGTGCAATTCTTCCTCTGTATATTCAGGCTTGTACGGGTATGGTTGGATTTGGGTGGAAAAAAAACTCCTCATCAGAGTCTTCAAAAGTTTCAGTATATTCTCCAAAAGTGGCCATTTCTGTGAGATTGAAGAAACTAGCACTGCAGGCTACTCTGCGTCTGTAGCGTCTGCAGGATTGGGCCACACCAGTGATGTTGGGGGTGCAGGATAGTTGGTTATCGAAGATTACACCCTGGTTACTTGCAGTTGACGAGGGCAATACTGTGATGTGAGGGCAGTCCTTCCCCAGGATGAAGAGGAGTTTGGTTTTATGCAGGTTAAGCGTGATGCGGAAGGAAGGAAGGAAGGAAGCCGCTTTGTGTCTTGTTGGTAAGTCAGAAACTAATTGTAGATTTGGGTTTAGGCATTCTGTGAGTAGAGCTAGTTGTAACATTTAGCCTTGTCTAGATAGCTTGTTTAAATTCTTGTGAAGCTGATCTTACTGGGCGAGTGGGCAATTACCTAGTTTCAGCCAGCTCAGCTGTAGTCAATAGACTTGATTGGTCTGTGCATGAGGCCAACCGAGCAATTACGAGCTTGTCACTACAGCGTCAGCTGCAGCATCAGGACAGCCAAACGAAGACAAAGGGAGTGGGAGTCCATCGAGGAAGTCCATTGAGGAGGGCATAACATCTCAACCACCTCCCATCGTAGCCATGTGTCCTATCCCAGTCAGGACATCAAACTGGAGAAGATTTCGCCAGAGACCCAGCGCTTGAGGCTGTAACCCATCCAATCTCTGCCACCCACCATTCTCCCCTGGTACGGAACTTGAAGTACTAGGGGGGCTATGGAACTGCCAGTCTGCAGTCTAGAAGGCGGACACCATCTCAGTGTATGCCTCACTGCAGACTCTCCACTTCCTGGCCCTTACGGAAACCTGGATCTCCCCAGAAAACACTGCCACTCCAGCTGCTCTTTCAACTTCCTACTCGTTTTCACACTCCCCAAGACGAACAGGGCGTGGAGGAGGAACTGGGCTCCTCATCTCACCCAGGTGGTCCTACCAGGTCCTTCCTCTGGACCACCTACCCCGTTCGGCACTTGAATTCCACGCCGTCTCTGTCACCCTTCCTTTCAAGCTCAACATCATAGTGATCTATCGAACCTCTGTGAACCAACAGATCACTGTTGAGAGCGACAGAGAGAAAATGGAAGAAATCGGACCAGGACCGGGACCTTGCTCACTACCACATTGTCCTCTCTGACTTCACCTCAACCGTTTCGGCAGCTAAATCTGCCTTCTACCTGGGAAAGATCAACTCTTCCGCCTCTAACTCCAGGAAACTCTTCTCCATGTTCTCCTCCCTCCTCACCCCTCCTTCCTCCCTTACTGCTGATGACTTTTGCAACTTACTTACTTACTAACCAAGAAAGTAAATCGCACCTTTCAGGTCACATGGAATGGCTCTATGTCCAAACCCTGTTCTCTGGACACGGGTGTCCCTCAAGGCTCAGTATTAGGACCTCTTCTGTTCTCACTATACACCAGATCACTAGGCTCTGTAATCACATCGCATGGATTCTCCTACCATTGTTACGCAGATGACACCCAGCTATTCCTCTCTTTTCCCCCCAAAGTCTGACACTCACATTGCAACTCGCATCTCGGACTGTCGGGCAGACATCTCTGTCTGGACAACTGCACATCACCTCAAGCTTAACCTAAATAAAACCGAACTCCTCTTCATCCTGGGGAAAGACTGCCCTCGCATGTACCTGTCGGTCACTGTCGAGGGCATCACAGTATTGCCTTCCTCAACAGCGAGGAACCTGGGAGTAATCCTCGATGACCAACTATCCTGCATCCCCAACATCACTGCTTTGGCTCGATCCTGCAGATTTGCCCTCTACAATATCCGCAGGATTCTGACTTTCCTCACAAAGGATGCAATGCAACTCCTGGTCCAATCACTGGTCATCTCCCGCCTTGACTACGGCAACTCTCTCATGGCTGGACTCCCGGCCTCGGCGATGAAACCATTGCAGCGTATCCAGAACGCTGCAGCGCGCCTTGTCTTCAATCTACCCAAATTCTCCCATGTGACCCCCCTCCTCCGTGACCTCCACTGGCTCCCCATTGCAGCACGCATCCAATTCAAGATGATGGCACTGGCCTTCAAGGCCATCAATGGAACGGGACCCATCTACCTTCAAACACTGGTCAAACCACACGCCCCGAAGCGAGCACTTCACTCCTACTTCAGCTGGCCGGCTAGTACCACCATCGCTGAAATCAAACAAATGTCGGTCAGCAAAGTCCAGACTCTTCTCTGTTCTGGCGCCTCAGTGGTGGAACAAACTCCCGACCAATGTCAGGACAGCAGTCATTTGCCATCTTCTGAAAAAGGCTCAAGACTCACCTGTTCAGATTTCACCTGGACTCTGCATAGCATGACCCACTAACCCCCCCCCCCAAAAAAAAAACAAAAAAACACCTTACCTATAGCACTTTGATCATAGCACTGTTCTTCTTAAGGTATGTTTGCTGAACAGCTACTACTTTACTCAGACGAGGATCTAACACTTCTTCTATTTTTAGCTCTTACTTTATCGGCAATGATATGCTGTGGTTTCTTTGTTTCTTTCTTTTGACAAATGTACTTATTGTAAGTTGCTTTGGACAAAAGCATCTGCTAAATGACCTAAATGTTAATTACCACTCCCACTCTTTGCCACGCTTTTGGGATAGTTTTCTTCATCCACATCACCTTCATTTTCTTCCACAGAAAGCGCAAGACGTTTGGGGAGTTTTTATACAGCCGGTATGAAACTCCATTTGGTCCTGGAGCTGAAGCTGCCCTTGCCTTCCTCACTGCTTCCTCAACCTTACTCCACCTTGGGGGACTGTCGTCCAGTTGGTACCTGGTTGAGGAACAGGTAGGTCTGGTGGTATCTCCCTCTGTTCAAATATTTGGCTGTCTGTGTGAGTTGTTTTCAGGTGATCCTCTAACTCCCTCTATGGCACCTTCAGTGACCCACTCTTCTCATTTCTGAAGAGTCCTTTCACAAATCTGAAGGGATCCTTGTAGAATGATGTTCACTCCCTTTCCTTCCTTTTGCGTCGAGTCCTGAGAGCTTCAGCTCTCTGCAGTTTTCCCACGCGCCCCTTCAGGTCTGTTTGCTGGAGGTCAATCCCCACTTTTTCCTCCACTGAGGCTCTCTTCCATTGCCTCCTCAGCTCCCTTCACTCTGTCACAAGGTGCTGGATTTCTTGCACCTTCTGGACTTGGGAGGGGTTGTTGATGTCCTGTCATTCTTTCCTGTCTTTTTTGTTCTGAAATGTTCTGCTCTGTAGGAGTAGATCAGATCGCCCATTTTCTCCAGTTTCTTCTCCACTGTTCCTCTGGTTCCGTCAAGGATCGTGATCAGGTCTGCATCAATTGTTGCCCACTCTTTCTTGCTGCTGGACTACCTGAAGTCTGTGGCCTTGCATGTTCTTCTCCCAAGCAGGTTGCAAGTGACTTGGCTCCAAGTTCTCTGATGATGTGCTTGAATTACTTTTAGCCACTGGGGTGCTGAAGCTCAGTGGACTGTGGGTTAATTCCTGCCGCTGAGCTTCACTCGCCTGACTTGACCTTTATCTCAGAAGAGAATGGTCAATGCGAGATCCCGGCCTCACTTTCTTCAAGCACTTCATCTGCCTTGATGTATTTTTAGGCCTCTGATGGATGTTACTTTAGACCAGCCACAGCTACATACTTGGAGCTCCGGTTCTTCATCTGATGTTGTTTGTTTTGTGCCAATTATCTGATTCGTTGTCCTGTTCATTCCAGGGTCAGGTACCGGGTTGTCAGCCGATAAGTCATCTTCCGTCCCTGCTCTCGGGGTGGCCATTGTGCACTTATCAAGTGATATATAGGTACAACAGATCACATCTAATCACACCAACAAACTGAGATTCAATTAAGAAAAGTTAATTGATTAATCAAAACTTAAAAGTGGATAATGAGTGATTCACATGAAAGCCAGTTATTAAAAGTGTGTAAAAAGTATGGGGATTTAGAAAAGATGAAACAGTTGTGGGTAGCCTGTAGGTTTTAATGCAGGGGGATTAAATACCTGACAATGTAGACCAAAAAACATTAATGATTACTACACTTAAACCAGAAGCTGTAAAGTATCATCCTAGATGGCAACACAGAAAAACAGTACAGAGAACATGCAAAAAGCAACTGAAAAATAATTATTGTGGTACATCTCAGCATTACCTGGAACTTAGCACGAGTGCGTGTGGCGTGGCAAGGTCAGCAGGCAGGTCCTCCACAGTCGTTGTCTGAGTAATATTACTTCTCAAACATGCATACACAGTACAAACTTCCACCTGAAATACACAAACACAGCAGGCGTAATGCACGTGTCTGTGCATCTGTGTTTGGGTGTGCATATCTGCCTTTCTTTATTAGTGTGTGTGTGTGTGTGTGTGTGTGAGTGTGTGTGTACCTGTATGTTGTAGACAGTGAAAGGCAGCAGGTCGCCCAGCAGATAGGAGCCGGAGCTGTTGTCTACACTGCCCTGAAGACAGTCATTAAGGTAAACGTGGTAACCGGTAACCGCCCCATTAGGACGTCGAGGAGGGAACCAGAGCACGCGCACTGTGCTGCTGTTAACTGGAACCACCTCTGGGGCCGACATCTCCTCTGGCTCTGAGGAAGGCACATGTGAGACCCAAAACTGTTTGATTCTTCAAGAAGACCAGACTGTTTTACTGCTTGAAGAGACAAAGATATAAAGATATGGATCATCTTCAAACATGCATGTTTGAAATCTGGTATGAAATTAAGGCTCTAAACTAGCTTTTACATGTAGATTTGACTATCTAGATAATCTTGTTAGAATGAACAGTGCTGCAAAAGACAAGATTGATGTTATGATTTTCAGGGCCTCCTTGTCAAAGTTTGTTTAGCTGTTACTGCTGGTGTTGGCCTCTGCAGCTACCCACGGAGATCAGATTTGGAGTTCATCTTTACAAACCCTGTGTCTTGAGACCATAAGCAAGAAAAGATCGCTAGCTCCAGCAAACAACCCTGGAGAGGCGGGCCACGTTTGTGGTAAAAGAGCTGGGAAAGACCTGATCCTGACAGAGCTTTCTCTATGCAGGGGCTTTCTCCCTCAAGTCGGAGTGGAGGTGGTTCATCCACGTCCAAAACCTGTGGCGACTGCAAGCCTCTAAGAGATCCAATTCTGCACCTGAATGTGGTGGCAACAATCCACTGTGAGGGATTCATCGACTGGAGGCCGATATGTCTATAAATGGTGGGCGGTCAGCAGTGGTGTTTGAACCAAAATGTACTTCCATTTCAGTGCTCTATTGTGGCTGTTTTAATGTTCCTCCAGGAGCTGTTGGATGAGAGTCTTTCCTTTTCTGCAAACCAGGCCTATTTTAACAGCTACTACATATCTTCCTGTTGTGTTGGATTTGATGGGGTGGTGATACCCTCTTCCCATGAACTGAGGGGTGACTGTGGTGACAGCTGTATATAGGCAGGGCCTCACATAAGCTCCTCCAGGTAATTTACCTTAAAATGCATGAATAGAAGAAGAGTCAAGTGAATATAAGTATCACAGGTGCCTCGTTCTCCTTCAGACAAAAGAAGTCATAGACATAACATTTTGTGTGTGTATGTGACTCATAGAGGGAAGTAGAGAATGTGTGAATCTGTGTGGGTGAGGGAGGGAGGGAGGGAGGGAGATCACCTGTGTGTCCGTGAGCAGTACAGCGTTCATAATGCTATCTAGCAGTAAATGGAATGTAAAGCAGTGGCCTGGGTTGAGGCAGGTGCATTGGCAGCAAATGAATTGGGTTAACTTCACTTAACTGAGTGCCTTTTCACTAAGAACAATAGATTGATTCTGCATGATCACCTCACTCCCTCATAGGCAATAGTGAATAGCAGTCTTTACCTTCCAGTGTTGTATTATATTCCCTCAAATTCCCTTAGTTCACTCCTCTTTCAGCTCATCCCCAAAGGACATTGATAATAAACCAAAACTCCTATGGTATAACTAATTCATATAATATGGTAACCTACAGGAAATAAGTTATAGATACAGAGGCAAAAGAGAGGCTGAGACAGGAGAAGGAACATCTGACAAATAGAGGAGAAGAAGAACATATATTTTCAACATTTTAAAGTCAAAGAGAGCGAGAAAGAACACATAATATTGTTATCTGTGGAATATTTTCTTCAATTAACAATGGAGATGGAGAAGTTGTGAGTCGAAAAGTGAGAGTGAGAACCAAACGGAGGGAAATAATGAGAGACGGTTTGTCAGAGAGGTTATCATACAGACTCCATCTATTATTCTAAGTGAAAATGCACTCAGCTAAGAGAAGTTAACCCAATTCATTTGCTGCCAATGTATTTACCTAAACCCAACCTACTGCTCTACATTTCATTTACTGCAGGATGGCATTATCGACGCAATACTGCACACTGAGCCTCTTTCACTCACACACACATGCACATGCATTTTTCTTGCCAATTAGTCCTGATGCTAGCATTGCCCTATAGATTGCAGTCCATGTTAGGATGGTTGGTAGGGTTGAGCTGCATATTGGCCTTGGTCTGTCTGCGTATGTGGGTATGTGCGTGTGTGTGTGCACGCACTCACCCTAGCTGTAAAATAATGAAATTACCTCCAGAGTCCTCTCAGTTAAACGAGCCATGCTTTGCCTTTAGCATCTAATGATTTTCTAATGTTTTTAATGCACTTTTTATTATACTGCTCAGAATAGAGGAAAAGAGAGAGGCCTCTGACATATGATTATACGGAAAAAGAAAGCGAACCATGAGGGTTAAAAAAGAGACAGAGATATGGTCAGAAAGAGGGATTACAACAGACATAGTGACCGGCCTCGGACATGTGATCACACGGAGGGATTTGCAAGCTAACTCTAAAATGCTGAAGATTGTGGGCTGAGTATGGGGTCAGTTCAGTCTCATTAATAATGAATGCACAGAGAAGGATTCACAAATGTATTTTGTGATTTATATATAAATGACTCTCTTCTCACAAATACATTTCAATACACACACACAAATGGATATCGGTATGTAAACATGTAAAATAAATCCATAAACAAAAATAAGTTTCACAAACACAGTCACACACAAATGTGCCTTGTTTTAAATAAATGTAACATAAATCCATAAATATTAAAAAGCTGTGCTCTGGTCATGGTGAGGTACCCCTTGTGGGAATGCAGTCATGTGATTGGCTGAAAACGAGGGAGGCATCTGATTGGCTACAGAGAGTTCCTTGTTGAAAAAAATGCATTCACCCAGCCACTTCAGGACAGTCTAAAAAATCCACACAAATACAAACCAGTTCACGCACAAATGCTAACAAGTTTACAAATGAAAAGCGTCTTGTAAATTCAAGTTTAACAGTTTGTATATAAATGTAACAACATCCAAATACATGTTTTTTTTAATTAATATATTTATGGCTTTATATTACATTTATTTAAAACAAGAGATTTGTGTGTGGATGAGAAATGTGTTTGTGAACCTTATTTATTTTTTTTTTTTATGGATTTATTTTACATTTTTACATACCGATATCCATTTGTGTGTGTATTGAAATATATTTGTGAGAAGAGAGTCATTTATATATAAGTCACAAAATACATTTGTGAATCCTTCTCTGTGCATTATTATTAATGAGACTGAACTGACCCCATAGCTGAGAGTTTTATGGAGAATTGGAGAGAAAAGTTGTGATGACATTTGGATAGCTCATTCAGTTCATAGCTCAAGATAGTAAAAGCTGACCCTGTCTGAAAAGGAAATTCCAGTAGATCCGGGAACCGATATACTTTGCTCACATTCCATTTAATACACTCTCTGAAAGCTCCAGATTTTACATCCCGATAAAGAGTCTCAGGTGTTCATTTTACAATATTAATAGTTTATGCAGAGTCAACAGCTGAAAGACCTCTATTAAAGAGGTGTTGTTATGATGTCACAGCATATTGGTGGACATTTTCATAGACAAGAAAAAGAAAAAAACAACAACAAAATACTTTTGTTTTTGGAACAGATTATGTGATGTGTTGTATTGTGGAGTACGGTAATTATAGCCTGCATAAGACAGGGGAACAGCCATGTTTTGCTGTCTTGTTCGACAGGTAGCACACCGCTTGATTGTGTGGCTATGTGTGCAGTTATCGTGTATGTGTATGTGTCAGCCTGTGGTGCCAACAAGCATTTTACAACACCTTAAATCTGCCTCACACACACACTTTGTATTGATTTCATGCCGTACTGCATGATGTGTTTAACGTCGCTTGTGAAGCACAGAGTTGCGGAGAAATGCACATTAACACAGACCCCTCTATTGGATGTATTGAATTTACGTACTGTGACCTGCTCGTACATATACATACATTACTGTGCACAGAAACACCCTAAGAGATGTCTAAAGTTAGAGAGCACAATTTCACAATTTTTAAGATGCTGGCCAAATATCACACAAATATACTCATACCTCCATCCTTTGTGGTGACATTAAGTGTTGCCTTAGTTGTATTATATGCTCCGTTGGACACCTGGACTGACAACAGATATTTGCTGCTGGGCCAAAGGTCAGCTATTACTGTGGAGAAGATCTCAGGGGGGAAGGCGAAGATTTGACTTGACCTGTCAGATGCTATTGTCAAAAAGGAAGATTGCACCTCTCCCTGTAGGTCTTGCAAAGCTGAGAAAGACAAGAAGAGAGAGGGAGAATAGTGAGGCGGCAGTAAGGAAAACAAGTCTTCATTGACTATACAGTCAGGTCCATATACTGTATATTGGGACATCGACACAATTACCTTCTTTTTGGCTCTATACACACAATGCTCTACAATGGATTTGAAATTAAACAAACAAGATGTGCTTTTACTGCAGACTCTCAGCTTTAATTTGATGGTATTTACATCCAAATCAGGTGAAAGGTGTAGGAAGTACAACAGTTTCTATATGTGATTCCCACTTTTTAACGGACCAAAGGTAATGGGACAAACGAAACAATCATAAATCAACTTTCAATGTTTAATATTTGGTTGCAAATCCTTTGTAGTCAATTACAGCCTGAAGTCTGGAAGGCATAGACATCACCAGACGCTGGATTTCATCCCTGGTGATGCTCTGCCAGGCTTCTACTGCAACGGTCTTCAGTTCCTGCTTGTTTTTGTAGGATGTTCCCTTCAGTTTGGTCTTCAGAAAGTGAAATGCATGCTCAATTGGATTCAGGTCAGGTGATTGACTTGGCCATTGCATACAATCCACTTATTTGCCTTACTCTTTGGTTGCTTTTGCAGAATGCTTTGGGTCATTGTCCATCTGCACTATGAAGTGCCATCCAATGAGTTCTGAGTATGAGCAGATAATATTGCTCGAAACACTTTGTCAGCAGTTACATCATCAATAAATACAAGGGAATCAGTTCAATTGGCAGCCATACATGCCCACGCCATGACTCTACCACCACCATGGTGGTATGTTTTGGATCATGAGCAGTTCCTCTCCTTCTCCACACTGACCTCTTCCCATCACTGTGGTACAAGTTGATCTTGGTCTCATCTGTCCATAGGATGTTCTTCCAGAACTGTAAAGGCTTTTAGGTGTTGTTTGGCAAATTATAATCTGGTCACAGACACCTACCTCCTGGAGAGTGTTTTGATCTGGCCAACTGTTGTGAAGGGGTTTTTCTTCACCAGGGAAATAATTCTTCTATCGTCCACCACGCTTGTTTTCCGTGGTCTTGTTTGTTTGTTTGTTTGTTTATTGGTCTTTTGGTGTTGCTGAGCTTCATTCTTTGGGCCCTAGTTTCGTAGACCAGGCGCAGTCAGCGCACAACGCACCTGTGCCACGCCGACGGGGTGTTTCCGCCTGGACTTTGCAAGTTTCGTGCACCGCGCAGGCTAGCGCAGGCACGCCTCCCATCACTCCCACCCGCGCAAGTGGGAAAGAGGGAGGAGAAGATGGCGCGAATGGGAGACGCGGAGGAGACAAGGCATGGACTGGGATTAACACAGCCGATTCAGATCTTCATCAATCAAATGAGCTCCTCTCCTCACCTTTAATGCGTTAGGGGAGGTTCAGTGCAGGTTTCGACACTTGACAACCCAATGACAGAAGCAGCGCCGCCGCTCCCACCACGCTCATCACGCGCTGTGCATGTGTATAGTCATAATTATTATAATGCCGATATTATATCACTATAGAAATTGTAGGCACATTTTAGGCATGTCTATCACAAAGCAGGGTCAGGGCGCACAGCTGTAGACATAATAGTGGCGAGAACCAGGTGCCTGCACAAGCCGGCTGGGCCATTCATCATCATCATCATCATCACCGTCTTCATCATCTGCGCTCCACAGCTGCACCGGATTCCCCGTCCGACACCAGAACAGCGGGACACCGGGACCTCGTGTGCCGCTCAGACCAGCTGCAGCCCCAACTCCGGTTCCAGTTTGCGGCAAAGTTGCGCGTTTCCACGGACACAATAGGCTGCGGAGGCGCGAGACGCTGCTGTATTTTTTTTAAAGATTTTTTAAAGGGAGATGTTTTGGACTGAGAGGTCCAAGTTTCAGCTGTGTTAATTCAGTCAGGCTGAGTTTCCGTTACGCGTGCAATCCACCTTTGATCTGACGTCAGATGTGACGGGACAATATATATAGATATAAATTCACGTGTTGATTCAATTAGTTGCATTAAATAGTGCTTGTTGTGATTATTTATTGCAATCTGTGAAGCCTCCCCCTGCTGCGCCACCACACCCATTTTGGCGCAGGAGATCCACCAAACTGCCAAACTGACCGTGCGCAAGGTTGCGCTGGTCGAAACTTGCATTACGCCGGCTCCGCCACCCTGCGCTGCGCCAAGAAACTAGGGCCCTTTCTTTTTAAGACTGGTCCAGACAGTTGATTTGGCCACACCTTATGTTTTTGCTATTTCTCTGATGGGTTTGTTTTGATTTTTCAGGCTATGATGGCTTGCTTCACTGACAGCTCCTTGGATCTCATATTGAGCAGTAACAGATTCCAAATGCAAATGTGACACCTGGAATCAACTCCAGACCTTTTACCTGTTTACTTTATGATGACATAATGAGGGAATAGCCCACACCTGTCCTTTTGAGTCAACTGTCCCATTACTTTTGGTCCCCTAAAAAGTAGGAGGCACATAGAAACGGTTGTAATTCCTATACCGTTCACCTGATTTGGTTGTAAATACCTTCAAATTAAAGCTGAAAGTCTGCAGTTATGAGTGTGTTTATGAGGTTAATCTTACAGGGTTGTATCCAGGTGACCTGTACAGCAGTGTGATTAACTGCATGGGCAGACAGAGATGGAGGCTGGTGGGGAACCCCCGCCATGGTCACCGCGAAAACAATCTCTCCTGAGGTGTAGCCCACATCATTATGTACCACTAACTGGTACTGGTAATGTGTGAATCTGTTGAGACAAAATTGTTTGATTACAGTGCTATGATAAAAAGCTGAACAAATAGTTTCTACTATCAATGGTTTAAAAATAGCTTGGTGAAGAAAAAAGAAGAAGAATAAGCTCCTGCTACAATTACTGACTTGTGAATCAATCACTAACTGAAGGAATGAAGAACATTAATAGATGATAGTGATGCTCTGTAAGTGGAATATGGGGATCATAATATCAATCATACCTACCTCCATCTGTTTATCAACTATAAAATGTGTGATATTCCTGATAATATTTGTGACTTCTATTAAAAAAAAATCACTTTCTATAAAGTACTTTCTAGGACATAAATTAAAAAAAAATCTGGCAAATTGAAAAGTTCTGACATGTTCAAAAGTTTGTCAGTTTACTACTTGAATAAAGCGCAGTAGAGACACAAACCCGAAAAGAGTACATCCAGAGCCGTTTAGCAAGCAGAGGGAAAAAATTAGCTTCCACCAAGTGCCAAACTGAGATTAGGGGATGCTGTGTGAAAAACAATTTAATTCTTTGGGATATTTGCTTAATGTATCTTTGAGCGGTATTAAAAGATCGGCATCAGCAGTAGCTCGTCGATCGGCTCTGCACACACGGTTTGCTGCGGTGCCGGCATTTGCTCTAGAGCTCATTTCAGTAATCTCACCTGCTTAGGCCTTTATCTTGGTAGAACAATTTGGTGCCGGAGTAAACATGGAGCCAGTGATGGAGATCTTCAGAGGGGGGAGGGGACCTGGCTGTTACCGTGGGGACCATGGTGATGGCCAGGGGCTGGTGGGTTTTACGTCTGAGCAACTTGTATCTGAAGGGGAATTTGGAATAAAAGAAAATGCACAAACAGGGTTGTATGTTTAGGAATGCATTAACAAAACATGTTCACACATGCACCAATGTGAGCACAGGGACATAAACTGTACCCGTGTGGTTCTACAAACATAAAGACACACACGCTATGTTCAACTGACTCTTGTCCTTATCGCTCATTTCCTCCACTTCTGCCGTTTTTCATTATCTCTATTCTGTGTCTCACCCCTCCGTCCCAACGCCCCTCCCTCTGTTGTGTTTTTTTCTGCAGGGTTTGTTTTTTCCTCTCCCCACAGTGATGCTAATTTCTGCTGTAATCAGAAAAGAACGGCTTAATGCCGCCTTTTAACAAACTCACATAGACAAACGCACGGAGCTGAGCGGAGCAGAACAGAGACACGGGCTCATGCATTTTAATCGCCTGCCAGAAAAATGGACCTTTATTTTAGGCCTAATCACCGACAGCGTAGAACAGGATGGAACAAAACGGACCAGAATGTGCGTTAGGACTGAGCAAACACGGATTAAAAAATGCACAGCACTTAGCTCATTACCAAGGCACTCATGTTAGCGGCTAGTTAATGTATTCCTATCTGCTCGTTCGCTGAAGTTTTTTTTTTTATAGAAACAATTGAACATCTCCAGCATGTGCCGGATGACTGAAAACAGAGGACTGATTCAAATTGTGTAAAATGATGGGGGACACACAGATTGAGGTCCATTCATATTAGCTCTTAATAATTAGTATTGGATTTTGGATGCATCGTTTCTACCCTCACCTATGGTCATGAGGGATGGGTTATGACCAAAAGAATTAGATCGCTGGTGCAAGTGGTCGAAATGAGTTTCCTCAGGAGGGTGGCTGGCGTCTCCCTTAGAGATAGGGTGAGAAGCTCAGTCATCTGTGAGGGACTCGGAGTAGAGCCACTGCTCCTTTGCATCGAAAGGAGGCAGCTGAGGTGGATTGGGAATCTGGTAAGGATGCCCCCTGGGCAGAACATGTACATGTACAGAACTTTTATAAACGTTCTTCTTCTGTTCTCTCACTTGGTTTAATTCACAAAGCAATCTAAGCAATTTGTTTGCTTCACTGCATTTTGAAAGCAGTTATGGATGTATGATCCAGAGTGGGAATGTTGACTGATGGACATTTCATGGTGATATTTGTTTGGATTAAATTGAGTTGATGAGACTGAATGATAAAGTATTTTAACTCTTTAACAAACACCTGCCTTATCATCTGTCTTCTGCCAGTTTGTACTTCATGTTCTTCCTTCTTGTTGTCAGACAGCAGAAATAATTGTCCTCGATTGATATTGAGGACAATTACATAATAAATTGAATGTGACTAAACAAATGTTGTGGCAACACACTAACACAACTAACACTGGGTCAGTAAATGTAATGCAGGGATTAAAAAGCAACAGACTTTTTTACACTACTAAATCAATATGATTACAGTGAAGTGTAATATTTCATGCAAATCAATGGACGTGTCTTCATTCCAAACCAAATGTATTCTCTTAAACCCTTGTTATTTCAAATGTCTGAGATTGATTTGGGGACTGCCATCTAAGCCTGGTGGTCTCATGCAATTTAAAAATCCTGTGTAATATCCATCTTACCTGATGTTAGGTCCATTAGGTCTGCTTGGCGGTTGCCAGGAGATGGCGAGGAAGGACTCACTTATTGGCACAACAAAGAGTGGTTCAAGGCCTTCAGGGATTGTGGGTAATGTGGTAGCAGGCGACGGCAGACTTTCTGTGCATCCACCAACATGTCCGCCGCCGCTGGAACATGCCAACATAGTAACACTGTAGTTTGTATACGGAATGAGGTCTGGTATTCTGATGTTGAGCTCAGAAGCATTGCGGTTGTCATGAAAGATGCGGGGTTCTGGGAGACGGATCTCATAGCCATGGATTTCTCCATTAGGAATAAGAGGAGGAGACCATGTGACCTGAAACAAAGGTATATTAACGATGTAAGTTCTGGGTTGCTCAACAAAAATATACGAAACACATATTCATAGAAAAGAAGAAGGCCAAGTAAACTAATTCTTTCTAACTGTCCTATTCTTATCCAAGAAAAGTAATCTCACTCTAAATGTTCTCGGCATGCTGAGGATGACAGAAAGCTTTTAGATGGATGAACTAGGGGAAGTCATGGTACAATGTTTGTGTGTGTGTGTGTGTGTGTGTGTGTGTGTGTGTGTGTGTGTGTGTGTGCGTGCGCGTGCGTGCGTGTGTTAAAGTGCAGAGCTTGGAGTCAGATGAGTTCTACCAGTGATGTTATTTAGGTACTATCCATGTGTGCATACATTGTCACCTGGGTATATGTAAATGTAAAGTGTTAAGATTGTCACTGTGTGCGTGTGTGTGTGTGTGTGTGTAAGAGAGAGAGAGAGAGAGAGAGAGAGAGAGAGAGAGAGAGAGAGAGAGAGAGAGGAGAGAGAGTTGAACTCCCTTGTGGGGAAAGATAACCTGACTTTGACTTGAGCAGAAGATCCCTTTCATCAAATTTAACACGGATTGCACACACACAAACGCGCGCACATGCACGCCACCATGCTAAAATAATGAAAACGGCTGGTAATGGAATTGCTGCATGCAAAAATAAAAGCTTGGTGTCGTCGAGCACTGCATCTGATTTGGAAACAGTTCAGTCTGTCAGCATTTCAGAGTGAAGATGAAGGTAACTGGCACAGACACAAATGTTAATATGCACGCGCACGATCACACACCCACACATACTTAAAAACATGCGCGCACTAACACACGGACCTCTACACATCTGAATTGCAGATATCTATACATTAGTTTTTTTTTGTTACATTCACGTACCAACACGTAGTTAAAATTAAATTCAGCAATTGCGTACAACATGCCCACACACTCACACAGTACACACACTCAGACACACACTCCTGTGCTCCATCACACTTATGGATACAAACCATCATGTACAATAACTGATCAGTCCAGAGCTCGTTGAGATGAGTGGAGGTGATTAAGTGGTCAATGTTGATGAGAGTATTATGAATGAACGTCAAGAATAATTATTTCTCATGCAACCTTGATATTAATTTAACAAGTGGCACTATGAGGTGATACAGGACACACATGCACACTCTGAGCCACACACAACCAGATATGGGCAGGGTCATGTTGAGTTAGGCAGCTCATTTCCGAAAGTGCGTGTTGGGTGTGCTTTGTGGTGGAAGTCATTTACAGATTGAATAGCCTGATGTAATCTGGAGATGGTGAAGACAGCAGAGACCCTGGGCTGACATAGAGCACTGGGGCTAAGGCCAGCACAGTGTGTGCGCGTGTGTGTGTGTGTGTGTGTGTGTGTGAGTTTGTAAATGTGTTCATGTGGATATGAGTGAGACAGAGAAACAGATGATAAAGTTGGTAGTGTGAGAGAATAGGTGTGTGTGTAAGGACATGGTGCATGTGTTACGTGTGTGAGTTTGTGAATCTATGCTATTATAGAAAAAAAACTCAAAGGCACTGAAAGAACCAACCTCTGCAGCCGACAATACAATATTTTCCCTTAAATATCAAGGTAAATATATAGTCATCCTGCAATAAAACTCTTCAAGTCTTATTTTTTTCTGATATTTGATGAAAAGGTGAATATGATTTTGGGTCACAAAATCAAATTGATGGTTTAATTTTAAGTTTATTAATATGGTTTTGGAATAACTAAATACCAGCATCAGGCATAACTACCACGGCAGAGATAATGAGAACCAATCAGCTGCGAATTGTGCACACAAAAATGCAGATGCACAGTGTGGTAGTTACCTTCTCAGATAGTGTCTGTCTTACTTATTTTTTCTTCATCTATAGCATTACAGATGTACGTGTGCAAAATAAATCTATTTATTCTATGTTTGCTTTATTGCACAGACCTCTTGCTACCATCACAGTCCGATAACAACACCTTCATTTAAACAATCAATGTGCTGATATTCATCCCTTTCTGCATCACATGCATCACAACCTGCTCCACTCACAATCTGATGACAGAAAAAGCAGACACGCGGTATACTTTGTTGTGATGCTCCTACCGGGAATATCACTTCCTAAAAAGGACTTGCACAAAACAAGCAAAGTGAAAAGAAAAGATAAATGAGATAATGGTCAAGAGAAAGAGAGTACCCAGGTGAGCAAGAAGTGATATGAAATGGAAACCATTTAGAGAATGAAGGGAGATACTCAAAATCCTGTCTGTGTTGTCAAGGTCAACTGGTAACCAGGAAGCAGCCTGTCTGTCCAATTAGCAACAACCAGGAAGGAACACTTTCCTTCTCGGACCTATGACCCCTAAAGCTGTGCAGCTGCAGAGATGACAGGGGCAGTTTAGAAATTATGACAGGCATTAGCATTTTTCTGCAGCTAGCATTAGTGCAGGACTGGACTATGCATGTGTGCGTGTGTGCTCATATCTATGTGTGTGTGCACGCATACAATATTGTTTCAGTGGCTTTCATTGATGGGCCTTGATGTGGGATTAGCCAGTGGTGGAACTTAACTCTGGCCCCTCCTTCAAAATGGCCGACAGGAAGGAAGCTGCCTCAGACAGGGTCACAGCCCCTCCCCTTTTCTGAAGGGGACCTTGAGTTGAATGTTTTTCTTTCTCATTAAATCCCAAGAAGGAAAGAAAAAGGAATCAGTGTGACATTGCTTTGTCTTCTCTACTCTGAGTGAAGTTGCGTTATATTGTGTATATTGTGCATTTTCCATTTAAAGAAAGAAGACTTTTTTAATTCTCAAAACTCATGCTAATATACTGAAACCAGCTGAATGTAACACGAGACATTGGAATTCAGTTCTATCAGTAGCAGCATTGCTGACTTATTTCAGAGCTCTTGTGCTTTCTTGCAATATCCACAAAGGTTTTAATGAATCGGAGACAAGTAAACTTTTAAAAAAGTCACCCATACCTGAAGCGATTCTGGCCCCAAGACCTTCACCTTCGGAGAACTGAGACCAGCTGGCCGAGACGGTCTGGTGGTTATACTGACCCATGGTCCTGCATGTATATAAAAATATGTGGTTAAAGATCCTATTGAGAAACAACAAAGACTGGAAGCATTTATTTTTAATACTGTGAATTCCATAACGCTGACACTAAATTAAATTTCAGTTAAATCCATTATTATGGCCTTGCCTGTGGTGTTGCCAGCCTGATTATGGAGCACAAGTCGATACTGGTAGCTAATCCAGGGACTGAGGGCCGATGAAGAGTCCAGGAAGGAAAGAGGGGGAGGGTCCGGTGGGACATGGCCCACTGTGGAGACTTGTTTGGTCCCTGCAACTCTGCGCTCAATCAGCCACCTACGCCCGACACAAGATACAGTGGAATTTATTTACAAATAGGAGGGATTGAAGTTTATGTATTTCATCATCTTTTACCGCTCCAGTGGCCCGTTGCTACGCTCCGGTGCACCCCAGGACAAGAGAACAGAGGTGGGGGTGTCAGAGTAAGCGTGAGGTGCAGGAACCCCTTCAGGGGGGGCTGGAAGGGTACGGAAGTTCTGAGACATCTCAGACACTGAACAACCCACCCTGGTGCACACCTCCACCTGGACGTTGGAGAAAAATGTGTCTTTTTTTAGATCAATAGTGATAAGAATGGAACAGAAGTACCATGTTATGATAATTGATAAAGTGGAACAAACAAGAAGATAAAGAGTGCAGTGACATTTTGGAATTCAGTCTGTGGAAACATGATTCAACTGCCAATGAAAAAAAATTGTTTATATTCATCTTAACATAATTGGAAAGGAACAGACACAAACAACTGATGCATTATGACACTATAACTGTATTGACATGTTTTTTTTTTTTTTTTTTACATTTTTAAATAAGTTCTACCATAGTAAGATTCTAATATATTTTACCTGAAGGCTGTAGGTTTGGTATGGCGGGAGGTCGAGGAAAGTGTAACTACTGGTGTTCCCTGGAACAGTGACTGATAGAGAGGATGACGATGTATTAAAGAAACCAGACGTGGGGCTGTGGAAGGAGGCTTGCTTTAAAATATGTTTGTTATTAGAGCTGATTGCATGGGGGCTTGGGTTTACACTGGCGGTGCTGGGTTCAGTGGGATGGAATGAGATGGGGTCAGGCCTTGGAGTCGGGCCTTGGCTTGTATTCCTCACAACGGTGGACTCTAACTGGTCGTCTTCTGTATTCCCAAGCCTCAAGCTAGAAGAAGGTTTAGGGAGGATGTTGGGTCTGATGCCTTGGATCATGCTGGAGCTATCATTACCGCCTGTGTGGACAGTGGACATGGAGATGTGGCCTGTGCCTGGGGTGGTATGATTAGATGTTGGTCTGATGTTATGACCCGAGTTGATATATGCACCCTCAGTGCTGGGCGACGGTCTCGGGTTACGACCTGAGCTCGAGTTGAGGGTCATGCCGGTGCTGGAGACTGAGCTGGGCTTAGCGATGAAAGAAGAGGTGGAGCTTGGGAAAAGATGGAGGGTATAATTGGCAATAATGCCATTTGGTTGGGAGGGAGGAACCCAGGTAATTGTTACGCTTCGAGGATGGAGCCGTGATACAACTGGAGTGCCCACTGGTCCTGGACCTGCAGGTTAAGAGAAGGAAATATATAAAGAGACAAGAAGAGGAAACGAAAGTAGGCAAGAGATAAATATACTTGTAATATGTGGCCGTTTCTCAATATGCGTTCTTCTCTGTACTTCTGTTCTTGTGGACTTGAGAAACGTCATCAGCGTCGGACCGAGTACTGTTCCAATTCAAAGTTCGCATCTGGCCAAGTACGGTCAAATACCCCGGATGTGTTCTTGCCCCGCCCATTTCACCGGGATGCATCGGAGGAGACTTGTGTGGACTTTAGGCAGTTACGTATCCCAGAATGCATTTCAATAAAGCAATGGCGGAGGAGAAGACGCACAAAAGTTAACGTTAGAAGTTTTGAAATTCTACTGTTTTGGGGTGAATAAATGTTTTTATGTATTTTTGCGGGAATGTCATTTTTACAACTTCAAATCGGTGCTGTGGGTGATTTATTACTGTAGCACGTAGTTTTTATTCCGACGTTTTCGCCGTAAAGGCTATCACGGCTAGCTACCTTGCTAGCCGCTAGCAAGTTGGCCCGGGCACTTAGCATTACTGCTACCCTGCTGATGACTGCCTTGTCCCGGCGTGACAAGGCAGCAAACATCATATTATATCCTCATATAATATATAATAAAATATACAAATGAAACGGAGTTGTTTTTTATAGTGTTTATTTTATTTTAACCAGTGAAAATAACCGGAAGTTGAACGCCGTCAACCGGCAAAAACGATGACGTCATCAAGTACGTTCCTGTTCCAAATGCAGAAAAAACACCGTCCTCCCGTTCTCCCGTCCTCCCGTACCCCGGGAGTTCGTTCTTCCAACTGAACTCCGCAAGTCTAGACTCCCGGAGTTCACGAGTTCGAACTTGGCGTACTGGGTATTGAGAAACGGCCTGTGTGTGCATATATAATAGAGAGAGAGAGAGAGAGAGAGAGAGAGAGAGAGAGGGAGAGGATTTGTTGGAAAGAATAATTTGACAAGTAACATCAAGAAAGACATCGGAAGGACAACGAGTGATTTTGCCATCCCTATCCAAGGGATTAACATGGAGACTCTCTTTCTCTCTCAATTCCTCCCCCTGAGCAAACTGAGATTGTATTTATGGATTAATGCAGCACTTGTGACTTTTTTGAAAGCAAGTCCGTGCATCCTACAGCAGAGAATTCAGGAGGTGATGTGTAGACCAGGATGGACTGCTGGGAACATTGTAGTCCAACTACGCTCTGGCACTGTGGTGTATCACAACACGTCGTTCTGAAGAACCACAGCTGTGGTCTCAGAGAGCAAGACGGTTTCTTAATAGTTTCTACTGTGTGTTCATGTTCACTGCCATTTTCAATGCCGGGGAGTGCCTTAAATAGTCATGTCCAAAAGGTGAAATGATCCTCGCTAGAAATATGGCAGAGAGATGCACGTCAGAAGGCCACGGGCACAGCACGCACGCACGCATGCACACATGCACGCACGCACACACACAGTAACATGATTTGCACATGTCCATGCCCAGATAAGACCCTACACAAGACTAGTCAGAGGGATATTTCCCCCACGGTAGCTCATTTGAAGGTAATACCCCCCCTCCCCCAGCATTTACATCCATCCTACTGTACGGCTCTGTAATGGACACACACAGATGCATGTCCATATACGCAGACACACACACTCTTCCTGACACACACTCACATGCCCACACCCACAGTGATGCAGTATAGCAGTAATGGTGCTGTGTGAAGGGCAAGCAGATCAAGGTGACTGAGCGGACTGAGGGAGCGTGCTGCGCCGCTAAGTGCTACCGCTAACCGCTAACGGCTTTCCCAGATGGCAGTGTGTGTGTGTGTGTGTGTGTGTGTGCGTGTGTGTAAGAGAGAGGCTGAGTGAGAGATGGTGAAAGAAGATGAGCGGTTGAGAGTATGCGTGTATGACTATGTGAGAGATAAAGTGTGCATGTATGTATACGCGCATGTCAATATGCATGTACATAAGACAGGGGTTGTTTAAGAATGTGTGGATTTTGCAGAATCCCTACCAACTGATAGGCCTTCATACAGAATGCGATGCCAACTAGCATTCAGTAGTTTGGCCTATGATGCTCCAGTTCTCCTAAAAGTTTAAAACACAGTTTTAATCACAATTCAAATGCTAATTTGGATGATCTTTTTCAGTGTTTTAATAGTTTGCTGGTATGTTTAGCATATAACAAGCATTATTTTAACGCAAATCCATATTTTTATTTGGCACGTAAAAACAACAACAAAGGAAAGCAGGCAAACCATTTAAAAAAGTTTTTACATTTTTTTTGTGAATTTACTGATGGACCCCAATTTCTTTAGGCGGACTTTGACCATACACACAACATAATATGTGTAATAATGTCAGACACAGAGAAAGACACATGAATGCATTGAAATAGCTATTCACACACATTTTAACACATTCCTCCGCACAAATAAACAACAGTATAAAAATGACGACGTAAAGGTTGACTCATTTTTTTACAGATCACAAATTGTCACACGAACAATCTTTCTTCCTATCTACGTCTCTCCTTCTGTCTCTTCTCTTTTCATTCCTTCCTTCTTCCCCACAACCTCCCTCTCATTTCCTTCAGTCTCTCTTCTTTACTCGTGCTTTATGTTGCGGTTTCTCTCTCTTTCACTCTCTCTCTTTCCCTCTCTGGTCTTCCTGCTAAATAAACAATGCAGAGAGTTGACCTTATGGGTTAACAGGTTTTTATGCTGGCTCTACTCAGCACTCACACTGATTCAATTACCACCAAAAGGTCCACTGAACCCCACGAATAGCCAAGGAGCCCATCTTCCTGTCTGTCCATGTTCCTCTCTGGCAACCTGTCTGTGCACATTACTGCCTTCCTGTCCATCTTTGCGGAGGGTCGAGGTGTCTCACTGCCTGTTTGTCTAGTCAGACATTTGGCATCCTTCCGTCTATTTGACTATATTCTTGACCGCCTTGCTGTTTTCCTTGTGTTTCTGATTCAAAAGTTTTTCTACTCCAACAGGGGCCCGTTTCACAAAGCAGGTCCAACAAACTCTAAACCTAACCCTGAACTCTGAGTTGAACAACTCTGAGATGGGAAACTCTGAGTTTTCAGTTTCAGAACAGCGGTTTTGAATTAGTTCACTCAACTCTGAGTATGTAAACTCTGAGTTACGCGCATGCCTGCCGACTCTACAAAGCCATCATCAATGGATCTCCGATACTACGATTCACCATGGCAACGGGGAGAGCGTCATTAGATATTACTGAGTGTTTACGTAGAAAACGAGCTCATCCTGAGAAAGCGGAGCACCGTAACTGCAGCAAAGTAGCGATAGTTGGCGTGGCAGACAATTACTGCCCGATCTAATGTGTATAACTGAATGAAACGGTCTATTGATCTAAAGGTAATAGGTCTTTATTTTCAAGCTTGCACAGCGACACTGTGGTGTAATGGTTAGCAACGCTGCCTATGGTGTAGGTGACAGCCGTCCCGTTCCCGTAGTTCACAAACTAGCGCAACAATTACATTTTTATTTTTATTGGGTGTAATCCCCCCCAGGCACAGAAAGAAAGTGGCTTCAGTTGAAAATTAAGCAGAAGAATATTGCGCAAATACGTTGACTAAGGCATATGATTTTAATCCTATTTCACATATTAAACAGTAAATATAAGCACGTATTTCAACACAGGAATGTACTTAAACATTTCATAAATCTCCCGTTCGCAAAAACACTACCTCCGCAAAGAATCTGGTTGCGGATTATGTCCGCGATATGAAATGTTGAAAATGTCGGAGAATATTGTTTAGATAATATCTAATGTGATTGAAAGGAAAGGCAATCAAAACCCTCTCCCGACGCAAAGCTGCTAGAATCACTTTTATTTCCGTATCGATTAGGTTGACGATGAAAGGACGGCACAATTTTTCAGAGTTGGTTCAGATTCCGGAAAAAGGGAGAAACTCAGGGTTTGTTGAAGCAAACCTGCTAGCGAGCAGGTTAGGTTCACGGAGTATGTTACCCGGGTAACTGACTCAGATTTATGCTGAACTGGCTTTGTGAAACCGAAAAACCAGAGTTTCCCTCATCTCAGGGTTAACTAACTCAAGGTTTTCACTAAACCTGCTTTGTGAAACGGACCCCAGAACAGTTAAGAGAAGAGACGTAAAGAGAAGACAAAGAACGGAGGTAGAAAGTCCTCAACTGCAAAAACACAATCCAGTCACCTTGATCGAGCCCGCGTCAACCACCCAAAATAACCCCTGGTTTCACCCCCCATTCCTCCCTCATTCCCTCTCCCCCCTCCCCTACCCCCATTTCTCTCTCCCTCTAAGTGTTGAGTGTTATTTAGGCTTTACTGGCGCGTGTAAAATTCTGCAATTTGAAGGGCTGTTAAGTTTTTCAATTGAAATTTTCATTTAAGATGCAGGTGATGCTTTTTCCCTTTTTTATTTTACTGACGCTTTACTGCTCTCTGAATAGGAGGGAACGAGTGTTGAGGGAATGCGTAACAACCTCTCTCTCTCTCTCTCTCTCTCTCTCTCTCTCTCTCTCTCTCTCAGGTTTCCTTATCCCTCTTTCCCGCCTTCCTGCTCAACTCTTCCTTTTTCCATCTCTCATCCCGCCTTTTCCCAATTGCTCTTCTTTTCCCTCGTCTCTCACTCACCTTTTCTCTCCCCCTACTTCTCTGACCTCTTCACTCCCCATGCATTTTCCTCTCTCTTTACCCTCTCCCATCATCCCTTCCTCCACACCTCTCACCGTTACTCCTCCTCCACCACCACCAGTAAAACACAGTAGCAGAAGGCTAAAACAGGAGCGCAGGGCCGCCAAGCCTTAAATCACATTTATAAGGATTTGGTTAGCATTGTAATAACACAATCAACTGACAAGGGCTGGGAGAGGGGGAGGGAGGAAGGGGTGTGTGTGTGTGTGTGTGTGTGTGTGTGTGTGTGTGTGTGTGAACTTGTGGGTGTATACTTCTTGTGCATATTGTAAGTGTGTACATCTGTGTGTATCTGTGCAGAGAGAAGAGGAAGGGTATTATTTTTAGCCTTGCTCAGGGTCCCGTGTGTGCCTGTGTATGTGGGTGACTGGGCTTTTGAAGGTGAATTGAGGCTCCTCTGAGTCATTATGAGGACAAACGCTGAGCTTTACTGTAATGAAGATGCTTACGACATGGTGTCAAAACGTGACAAGCAATACAGTGAGAATTTACATTGCATTTGGTATCTTTACTTTTTCTAAAGGTTATTTAATGTCATTGCTGCTTTAGATGACACCAGTGAGGGAGTGAGATAGGGGATGATACATGACCAAGGTCATGCGCTTGCTTTGTATCCATAACATCATGACTACACGAGAGGTACATTAGCATTTAAGTAACTAGGACCATGTCGATACCTTCAATCATTCAAAATGTTCAATATCCTTTTCAGATGCTGACTATTTGGAGTGATTTACCTAATTCCAGATAACCTTCTGAGGCAACAAGTTCAAAATAATGGCTTTTGAAATATGTGGAAATATGTGTCAAATATTCAAAGCAGTGGGAACTGATTGGGTTTAATCATAAATATTAACAAAGATGTTATTATAGTTTGTTTAAAGAAATATGTATTTTCCCATTGCTTCTGACACTATATTTAAAAGGGTAATGTGTAAATACACTTTTAGGGAATTAGTATATAACCTGTTATAAGTTATCCCTTGGTATATATAAAATAAAAATGGAATTATGCTCACATTACTCTGGGACAGTTAACTGAACAAAACACTGGGGTATAGGGAAGGTTTATTATTATTTCATTAATGCAGTCACTCATTCATTAAATAACATGAATTCCTTGTGTTCTGTCATTACCTCTAACCTCATTGCCGTTGCATTTTTCCTCCTTCATATTTCTTCTCTCTCCCTTTATGTTCAATTTAGTGTAACAGTGCTTCTTTTTTGTTCTCTCACTCACACACACACACACACACACACACACACACACACACACACACACTTTCTAAGATCATTTTGACAGAACTCCCTATAACATTCTATAATACACACACACACACACACACACACACACCTCTCTCTCTCTCTCTCTCTCACTCTCTTAGATCACTTAGCAAGTGTGAACATGGGAGTAGACAGAGGAAAGGGAGCTGTCCAACACGGCTAGAGTTTATGTTCACAGGAGCCGTCTGTCTGTTCTGCAGCGGAAGGAATTCATAGGGACCAAATTACATTAAAAAGATGGATATAAAACTTTAATGGAATGATAAAAAGGAAAGGAGGAAGCATGGCTCTTTCTCTTTTTCTGTTCTGTCATTAGCCTTCTCTATTCTTCTTCCCCCCCCCTCAATTCCTCATTTCACCCTTTTTTGCTCTCCATTTTCCTCACTTTTTCAATCCATTTCTTCAATCCTTTTTTTCTAGATTTGCTCTCCTCCAGCTCTCTCATCCTTTTATCTAGTATACTTAGTAATACTTAAGGGTTAGTCCATGAAATAGAAGAGGTGAAACCAACTCTCTTTTTCTCTTCTCATGCTTTTTTAGAGATAAAAAAGACAAGAAACAGATTATGAAGTAATGAGGTTACAACATACTCAAATACATGTTGTTGATGGTGCAAGATCCATGTCCCCATACAGTATAAAAGTGAAAATAATAATATAATGAGTGAAAAGCTTGCAAGGCTACAGCTCACACCTAGATTAGAATAGGGGCAAGTCTTCCAAAAGGGGTAAACCCCAAATAATGGCACTGTAAAAATGGTGTGTGTATGTATATGAATTAGTATGAGTTTACAGTACATACATTGAAAAAAAAAAAAAAAAAAAACTAAATACATCGGCATGGCATGAAGAACCCACACAGGAAATGCAACGTGGAACACACCACGGGGTTAAGGCAGACGATTTGACAGACATGCAAGGAAAGATTGAAGACTAAATACACAAGAGATTAATCACACAACAAGAAGGTGGGCAGACGTGAGGGCAGACTGATTGTTGGAAACAAAGGGTACGAGACCAATGCAACACAGATGAGGTGCAGAAAAAAAGAGGGAAAACAATCAAGACAGGAAGTCAAACATAGAACACAAGAGGCAGGGAACTTCAAAATAAAACTTAGGACATTAATGAAACAAAAACCCAAGATCATAGCAAAGAGTGAATACTGTATGTAAGAACAGCACTGAACTTTAAAAAACTATAATTTGTATTGGCTTCATGATATATGAAATCGTACTGAATGAAATGTAAAAGTGCTTGCTAAGGTTGACAAATTTTGAAGCATATGGGAAAAGGAGATTAGCAGGTTAATGCAGCCTTTCCTGTCACTGCCAAGATGACAAGAGGATGGATTTATGGTGACAAATTACACATCAATGTTAGAAAAACCCAATCTGGCCGCACTTGGCTTTCTCCCATCATGGGTTCAAATCCATTCTTATTAAAAGCTCCCATACGTATCATGTTTTCTATTATTATGTTAAAAGATTTTTTTCTATGCATACTTTAAAATTATTGGACAACAGTGTGTACTCTATGCCCATGACTTGATGTAAGATTTGAATGGAAGATGTGACATTAAATTATGAGTAATTTATTGAGATCATTACAACACGAGGCGCTGTGAAACAGGATGAATGTGTATAAGAGACTGACATCATCAAGGGCAGAAAGGAAAACAGATCCATCAATTTCACATGCACTCAAACAATATACAATCATATCTTATATGGGCAACT
This sequence comes from Chelidonichthys spinosus, assembly GCA_029853015.1. NCBI lineage: Eukaryota > Metazoa > Chordata > Actinopteri > Perciformes > Triglidae > Chelidonichthys > Chelidonichthys spinosus. The sequence continues at coordinate 22,023,959 of CM056821.1, forward strand.
AAGTTGAATAGCATCCCAATGTTTTCTGTTTTTGTGTTTTATGATAAAGCTCAGACATAGACTATGCATTACCGATGCATGCTGACAAATTTGCTGTTGTGTCTTGTTTTGTAGACTTCAACCCCACCAGTCCAGTTCCAGTTAAAGGGTGATGGAAGTCGGCAAAGTGCTTTTTGGGGGATGAGCTGCATGAAACTTTGTGATTATGTGTTATTGATTGTGAGCATGAGGAGGTATGTGAGGTGTGTAAGAGAGGGGCAGACGTAACTCACACATTTCCACTTTTACATGAGAACACACGAGTGTATACACAACAAAAAACACAAGTAATTGTCCACCTCATCTACAATTATTGAGTACATGACAAAACAAAAGATCAGTTTGTTTGAGAGTGTGTGTGTGTCTGTTTGCTGGAGTGAATTCAATTCGGAATATCAATGAGAAAAGCACGTGGCGATAATTTAATGCATCCTAAATGTCTGCAATTGTGTGTTTGAATGGGTGATTGCATCAGTGTTGTGTTCATGTGAACGTGTATATGTACACCACACACATACTGTACATGTGTACGTACACATTTCTGTGTGTGTGTGTGTGTGTACATGAACATGTATCCTATGCATGTAAATCTCAGCTACTTAATGATAATGTATGTGATAATAGCGTGTTACTAATTAATTTATAACTTTGCACTGAGGAGGCTGTTCCAGTGGCTAATATGATTCTATTACAGCAATTAGCCCACAATGACACTGGCTAGGTCACTCACACACACAGACACACACCTTACAGTATGCAAGGCTCACTCTGTCAGCGTGTTTTAGCCTATCTTGCTTGTCCCCATGTTTCATTTTTAATATTTTCTGTCTCTGTCCTTCTTCCTTATTGTCTTTTCATATTGACCATCTCCTCTAACATCAAGAAATGAATACACGTTGATAAAATAAAACCTCTTTCAGAGAATAAAAGGAAACTGGGCAGAGGCTCCGTATGCCATATGTTTAATGTGCGAGGCTATTGTTTAGATCATCACCTAAAATCAGGAGATCTTTCAGGCTCCTTGACTTTAACTTTGACTCAGCAGCAATGATGGCCAACTGATGGCAGAGGCCAACTAATAACCAGCTGCTGCCAGCCACCTGCCAGCCAGTCACTTGCAAAACTTGGCTGGACTGCTGACATAAGCACCCAGGCTGCACCATTCAGTACAAAAAAACAATGCCAATGTCCATTCCCAACAGGTAGCCCATGGGACACCAGTATCCAGTGTTTATCTGACCCACCAACAAGTTTGCTTAGAACCACCATTTTTATATAAAACTTATTAGACTTTTTCGTGGTTATCAATGCTTTTTGCCGTTTTTGCATTGTCTGTATGCATGGTAGTTTTATATGTGCATGAGTCTGTGTACTTACTGTCCTCCGTAGTGCGCAGGGTTGCCCAGGGGCCGACTGTCTGCCCATATGTGTGTGAGACCAGCACTCTAAGTAAGTACTCGCTGTACGGTGACAGGCCCTCTACGCGGTAGGAAAAGGTGTCTGTTGCATTTTCCATAAGCCTAGGAGTTAATGAACACAAACATACATTTACTGACATGCATTTTGGACATGGTTTAAAAGGGACAGCAAATTGACTTTCAAATTATGATACTTGCTATATGTACTAGATCTATGAAGTGTGAACCATATGCAGTGTTCAGGATTATCTGTCCGTTCATCTCTCATCCATAATTCTCACCACTGGTTGCCTAGTAAGCAAAAAAATAAATAAATAATAAAAAATATTGTACATCCTTACTTTATACTAAATACCATTTTTTTTCTCTTTCAATTTTATCAGTTTTGCTCTTAAATGCCTGACCATGGAGATTCAGGACTGGACAGCTCCCCTGAATTTGTTGGTCGGCTAATGTAATAGAATGCTGCAAGAATGAGTCCTGAAACCCAGAAATGACTTAGTATTTTTCCCCTTCAGGTTCCCTTGTCTGAATAGTCAATGAGTTTAGGCTGAAATAAAGTCTGCAGTTAACAAAAACAGCAGCATATTTTTCCACGATATGAAATATGTCAGTAAATACCTCTCATGCAACCATGGTGTAGTCAAATTATGGTGTAAGATTAGTTTTTACTTCTGTCAATTGCATTCATGCTCAATCAATCAAGTGCTGTGAATTGTGAAGATTATCTTCCTGAAAAAAAGAGTTTATTTCCAGCAATAATCCAAAGGAAAAACATACTTTTTTAGGGAGCCAGTGCGATGCTTACTCCCAAGGTCTACAGTGATTACCACAGTTATAATGACATTGATAGCCAAATATTGTAACTGCATGTTACATCATTTAAAATGCTTCTGTACGGAGAAGTACTGAACATTTTATTTATGGTATTTGGTTAGTCACATACCAGACAAAATACATCTCATATAAGGGAGTAGGTGTTTATCTCAAATCCAGCATGTTATCTCTACGTTTATGTTCTCGTATGCTTTCAAAATTAATTTTATTGTAAGTGTGACATATAAACGTGTCGAGAGACATGTTTCATATGGTCACTAAACAGTAACTATGTTAAATATTTGTATAGCTTGTATATCTTTTCCCATGTAATACCTGATCCCATGTCATATAATCATACAAAGGAATCCAGGACAAAGTAAAAGAATATTGTCATAAATGAGGGACCGCTGACCATTTAGCATCAGATGGATAGAAGGGATGAATGAATGAATAAATCAGGGAACAATGAGATTTCCATAGCAGAGGAGGAGGAGGGCATGGCTGTCTGATATATAATACATGTAGCTAGTCATTTATTTATTACCACAGAATGAGAGCCTCCTCTTCTTGGATTAAATTGCAATTTGTTGTCAGGAAGCATGTAATGAATACATATCAGATGCACACCCTCTCTCTTTTTATTCTATCACATTTTCTCCACCTCTCTCTGCCGCGCTCTTTGATTTTTTTGACTCTACCCCCCGTCTCTCCAGCTCATTTCCCCTCCCCTCTTTTCTGATGGTCTGTCATATTGATGTGACATATTCAGCCATGCTGTATAATGTAGCGTTATATTTACATGTGTATGCATATGTCTGTACACATTTTTAAGGTGTGTGTATACTGTGATTCATATCTGAGATTTTGGTGTGTGTCTGTCATTTTCTTATTGCTGTTTGTCAACACAAGCCTCTGTCTCAGTCCACTTGAATGTGCTGCGAACAACTGTGTGCAAACCTGCGCACATTTTTTAAATATAAATAAATCTTATACCCTTTCTCACCTCATCACAGGTCTCTGAGGAGCTGTCCTCATTTGCAGGCTGTAACGGAGTGGGCCTGGTGCGTTGGAGTGGGCAGGGGCAGACCAGGATACATTCATACTGGCACTGGTTGCACGGGTCAACCTCGGAGGTGACAGCCCATCGGGGGCTATGAAGATAGACAAGATGGTGAGAGGAAGACAGGATGGAGAGGGTGAAAAAGAGATGGAGGGATGGAATGAGGACAATTGAGGAGTAAAGCAAACAAGACAGCAAGAAAAAAAGAAAAACACAGGTTAGAAAAGTAATTATTAATTTTATATTGACATTAATCTCATTGATGAGTTGCATCCTAAACGGATGACACCTGCCCTCTATCTAGAAATGGCTCTGGTTAGAGTAGAGTGTAGACAAATATAGAGATACTTGAGGAAAGAGGAGACAGGAGCTAAGAGAGAGAACAAAAGAAGAAAAAACCCTAACAGCAAAAGCAAAAAAATACTCCTTGGAGGCTGAGAGTACCTCAGAGAGACACCAGACTTACTGATATACAACCACTACAACATCTTTTGCTTTCCCACCCACACATACACAACATTATGACCCCACTCTCTCAGCAGTGCCCTTCTTTTCCAGCCGAGCATGATAGCACAGAGTTCGTGTTGGAATATCAGCAAAAAGATCTTGATTCACTATGATAGTCGTGCTCTTAACAGAAGTAGAGAAGACGCGAGGAGAGACTGAATACCAAAGAGATAAGAACAACAAATAGAAGGAGAAAATGAGAGCGACTGTAGTGTTGACTATGCGAAATAAGAGAAGGCCCTCCGATGTATAAAGTGACCCTTCAATCAAACACGCTGCTCTCTTTCCACTACAAGACTGATTGCTGGAGACATCTAAAGATGGCCGTTACAAACACACACACACACACACACACACACACACACACACACATGCATGCACACACGCATGCACACACACAGCATGTGGAAAAAAAACAACTAAAAACACTCTTTGAATACTGGTTCAGAATAATTACAGCATAAATACTTTAATTCCCACATTCATTACCAAATACACAAAAACACCTTGACATTTAAAAACCATAACAGAACACTCCACCAGTGTGTGTGTGCATGTCTGTCTCTGCATTTGTGTCTGTAAGACGCTGGAGCTGCAGTGTTACTAAGAAGAAATAATAAAGGTGGACATGTTGTCCTTAATCAAAAGTACATTGCACTTTTGATGAAGGACATCATGTCCGAAACGTTGTGCTAAATAAATCCATGTTTGGGAGCTTTAATCAGTGTGCGGACCTTTATTATTTCTTCTTAGTTACTTTTTTTGGTCCAGCACCTGCACTCCTGTGATGTGCGTTGGGAATCTATTTTAAAGAAGATCGCGTGGACAATCAAAAAATGCAGAAATAAAATAAAAAACTAAAAATTAATAAACTGGATAAAAAAAAAAAAAAAGAATGTTGAAATGAGACATTTTTTACGGCTACATTCAGTATCCAGGGATATCAAGTTAGTTTCTTTTTAGTTTCTTATCAATTTCGTATACAGCATTGTATGAGATGAGAATGGATCAATAAGATATATCCTTAACCGAATGGACCCACATTTTTTTTATATGTTCAATGCCCATCCATAATTCTTACTTTTTAATAATAAATACCCCGATCGTTTTTTTGTAATTCCTGAAAAATGCATTGATTTCTGCCTGTCTGAAACTCACACACACACACACACACACAAAACACATACATCACAAAGACACACACCATTGGTGAGCCTTTCTCTCTCTCTCTCTCACTCATGCTGTGTTAGCAGGTACAATATCAGAGGTGTCACTAATCGTTTTAAACTATGCACTTTTATGTTCACTTCTCTCTCTCTGCTCTCCTCCTCCTCTGCTCTCTGTCTCTCTCTCTCCACCATCTTCTCTCTGTTCTTTCATAGAACAAGGACGCATCAAGACAGTTTGCCTTAAAGAAGTCTAAAGAGATGCCAGAGGCACAGAGGTATAAAGGAGAGATAGAAAGAGAGGAAACGTCTGGTATTTAAAATTTATACTTCCTTATGCCTTTGTTTTGAACTTGAACAGTAGAACTTTCCCAAGTCTGTCTTTTGTTGTTCTCTGACTGAGCGATGGGTGGGGTGTATGTCCATCTGTACATAGCGCAACACTTTTGTTTACATTAGCTAAAGTGGTAAAATGTGTGTCTATAGGTGTGTGTTGCTGCCCAGATACCATGACCTTCAGAATGCTTGGATCAACATTTGTCGGTATGACAATCAGCCTCTATTCTACACTACAACTACCTAACTAAAAACACACACATGGACAAAAGCTATGCAAATCATAAATATGTGTTCACACTATGAAATAAAGTCAATAATGTGTGTTCTTATGTATGATTGTTTCTGCTACTCACTGAATACATTTTTTCCCTTCTTTTTCATAGCAAGCGATAAAACTAATCCATTCCAGTTCAATAGCAATTCAAAACTAGAAATACTACAATAAATAATATAAAGGTGTAACAATGGTTTGTTGCTTGTGTGTTTTAGTCAGATCATACAAAATATCATGTCATATGTCATATATGTGTGTGTGTGTGTGTGTGTGTGTGTACCTGCTGGGGGTGTAGTAGCATTCAAAGGCAGGCTCTCGATGCAACCCTGTGTGTTACACCCTTTGATCCAGAAGCTGTAGTTGGTGTAAGGCTGTAGGTCAGTCACAGACAACCAGCTGCCTGCTGTTGTACTTCCATCCAACACACCATCACCATCTAAGAGACAGAGAGAGAGACGCGTAGAAAGTCTTAGGGCCAAGCACGGTGCATACATCTTGTGAGGAGGAAGACATTATTGTCTTGCCCATTTGATTGTTTTCATGGCACATTTATTGATGAGGGCCATTCACTGTGACGGCTCAAAAGAAGAGATTCATTAAAGATAATTCAACAAGAGAAGGAAAGCAGAGAATGAGTGAGTGTTCAAGAGAAGGGACTACCGACTGAGACTAACTGAGAGTGATCAAAAGAGAGAGGTCTTCATATTAAGGGTATGCAAGCAAAGTCAAAGAAAAAGGATCAGAAAATTACAATATGTAAGCCTATCCAATATATTTAGATGGAAACACACACACACACACACACACACACACACACACACACACACAACCACACATCAGTTTTGTGTGAACTGATGAAGGCAGTGTGTATCAAAGAATCAAGGGGTTGTGGGTAACTAGAGCGAAACACCATCTCCCTCTCTTTCTTCCACACCTCTTCCATCCTTCTCTCCACTCTTTTAATCCCTCTCTTCCTCAGTGAGGAGCAGATCAAAGTCCCTGACACACACACACACACACACGGAGAGAGAGAGAGAGAGAGAGAGAGAGAGAGAGCAAGAGACAGAGAGAGAGAGAGACTTGGTGAATATGTGCAGGTTTAAGCATGATTGTGTGTTCAGCTGTTTGCCCCTGCTCCTTTTCTCATCTTGTTCAATTTTCTTCTTCCCCTTTTCTTCCCATATCCAGTTCTCCCCCTAGATTTTGCTATTCTCATCTGCTGTTTTGTTGTTCTTCACGTTTTATGTTGTTTTTACTTGCAAACTTTTCGAATACTTCTATAGAAATGTGAGCGTCTCATGTCTCCTTTCTCTGAATACTATTGCTTACCACTCCTCGTCTTTGTTCACTCTTCCATCTTCTTCCTTCCATCTTCCTCGATTTTGCTCTGGAATCCTATATTGTCTCTTTCGCTCAAGTGGCAAGTGAAATCAAACCTCGTCTTTTCTAGACCACACTAGTTTGATGACTCTGTCTTTCATGTCGCCATTTCATGCCTGATTTTCATTCTAAGTTGGCATTGTTGATTAGGAATGCGCGAGTCAGTGTACACATTTGTGTATCTCCACCATTATAATACTGTTCTACTCGTCTTAAAAAAACCCCAGAAAAAAAAGTATACTTATACTTACTTAACTACCATTATAAATATATAATATAATTATGTCGTAACATAATGATCCCTATACAGAGAAGAAAAAAGCATGGACTCATTTCCATCATGACGCAAATTTTTCTATCAGAAAAGTGCTGTCAATTAATTTTTTCTCTGGCCATGATAATTATGGAGTGCAGGAATGCAGTAAAATAGTATTAAGCATCTAGTCTTGAGAAATCTAATCTACTGACAAGTAAAATAGATCGTTATTTCTTTCTTACAGTTAATACTTTACTGCAGACTTTTTGAAATGTCATAGGAGGAAAAGCCCAATTGAAACAAACTGGGTTCCGAGCACGATTACCACCATGTCCCTCCACCTTGACATAGTGGTGTGGTCCACTAATGCAAAAGCTGTGCTCCTCATTGAGGACCACCGAAAGAAGGTTGGATGTCATGGTTTCATGGGGTTATAAAAAAAATCTTAGGAAGGCAATGATAGAACCCACAGAGGAGGCCGAGAAGGGCAGCTCTCGACTGTGGTTGAGGGGGAAGAACACAGAAACCAGACGCCAGCTGCAGGGGGGTGGCAGGGACACGTCCCTGTCATTGCTCTACCACTGAGAGGCGTTACAGGATTAAAGGAAACCCTGCAGCTGGCCCCGTGGGCATCAGAGGGGGCTATGCCCAGCTGGTTATACCCGCAACCTGTACATTTACAGTATATTGATTATTTATTGGCATTATAAAGCCAGAAGACTGTGTGTCTTTTGACAGAGATCTGAATTGTGTTTAATTCCTTCATCTGCTGTGTATTAAGTTTAAAACAAACCCCAGAGCAGTACAGTCTCAACACCCTAGCTTACTTTGTAGCTTAGTTTTTATGCAGTTTAGTGGGGAAGTGAGGCTGTATTTAAGGCAAAAACTACAAAGGGGGGCATTAGCTCAAGAGGTAGAGCGGGTTGGCTGGTAACCGCAAGATTGCTGGTTCGATCCCCGGCTCCTTCTAGCTGAGTGTCTGGCGTCCCTGAGCAAGACGCCTCACCCTAATCGCTCCTGACGAGCTGGCTGTTGCCCTGCATGGTTGACTCCGTCGTCTGTGTTTGAATGTGTGTATGAATTTGGATAAAAGCGCTATATAAATGACCATTTATATTGACTGATTAGAGAGAAATGTGTGATGAATGCAGTCGAATTCAAAAAGACAGAATCCTGTACTGTTTTATGTGTACTGCTGTGTGTGTGTATGTGTTCAGGTTCACTGAGAGAGCGAGTGTGAGAAAGAGAACGGTTGTATGTGTTACCTTTGCTTTTGTAGTACAGTGTGTAGCTGAGGTTGCCATTCGGTCTAGGTGGGGATGTCCAGCGGACTCTGAGTGATCGGGAGCTCTGATTGGTCATTTCCAACAGTATAGGGCCTTCTGGGGCCATCTGCAATGTATGCATTTCCACCTGATTTCAAGAAAAAGAGAAACGACACACAAGCAAACATATGGTCAAATGCACAGAAGAACAAACATGTTCGTCAGAATTTTATATTCTGCTCCACGTTCTCATCATTTCACTCTTTTAGCCCCTCATTTTCCCATGCATCATTTCATCTCCTCCTCTTCATCCTGTTCTTACCCCTCCCTCACCGCCTTCCTGTCCTCCCGTTCTGCTGGCTCAGCTGTTCTCCTGGCGTTTGACTAAATATGGCATCCGTATTGGAAAAATGCCCCAAAATATTGCCTGTTGTCCGTGACATCGTTGAGAGTGGCATTTGCTACCAAATGTCACTGTTGCCACACCGACCTCGTTATTGAGCAGAGAGAATCGATCACCTTTATGATGGTCAGTGACACAACGAGCACACACACACACACACACACACACAACACACAACACACAACACACACACACACACATCTGAGTATACATTATCCATGTGTTTTTGTGTTGGTTTGTTACAGCGATAAGCTGCATCATATATATATATATATATATATATATATATATATATATATATATATATATATATTAGAGGGGTAACAATTCATTCGATTAATCGATGAATCGATTGTCAGTCCTATAGATTCTACTAAATCGATCTGCTACAATAAATAAATAGAATGAATCGTTTTGGCTTTGGCACCAATAATCGATATAAATGAATTTAATTGGATTAATCGTGATTCTTACTTATGATTAATGTTTTAATACGTTTGAAGACACTCTCTCCCCTGCCAGCATGTAGTCTACTGAAAATGAAAAAAATAACGGAGCAATGTTTAATTACATTGTTGTATTCAGCATAAAATATTATGCAGGTTTACTTTTTATAGAATAAATGTTATTTTTCACCTTTCAGAAGAATACAGATAGTCTCACTCGCATTATTGCGTTTATTTCATGGATATAGAATTTTGGTTACAAGTTACTGAATCGAATCATGGTTTACAGAATCGAATCGAATCGTTACAAAAAAAAAAAAAAATCGTCCTTGAATCGAATCGCCAACTACTGTATCGTTAATCGAATCGAAGTGAAGCTAAAGATTCACCAGTGGCGCAAAAAGTGGGTATGCACTATATGCGGCGCATAGGGGCGCCGCGTTAGAGGGGGCGCCAAAGCTATGGGAGAACAATTATTTCGAGTCGGCATTTTCTGTATGTAACAGCTGTTTGTGCATGTGTAAATAATATGATCAATAACAGAGGGGCACGTCACTAATTTGGCGCCCCTTTGCTCCCTCTCCTCTCCTCCTCTCGCCCCCTCTCATACACACACACACACACACACACTATCGGCGCTCCAGTGCGCGCCCCCTCGGCGACGCGCTGGAGCGTTTTTTTTTTTTCATTCACTTGAATCGCGTTGTCACGTCAAATGAGCTGAAGATGGAGAGGCAGAAAAGAAAGTTGTCCGGGGCACAAAATAGAAAACGGAAGTGGGAGAAGGAGAAAGGTTTTGAGGGGATGAAAAAAAGCTTTTCAAAGTGGTTGAAAGACAGTGGGTAAGTTATGTCAGTGTATCAAGAGGAGGCTTGTAAATATTCATGTTAGCTAAAGCTACTACTAGCAAAACGACGCGTTTTGCTAGTAGTAGCTCCCACAACTGTGGGAGGAAGGACTTGATACACGTTCTTCATTCTTCAGTATTTAGATCTCAGGAATATGATTTCATTTAGTGACGTTTTAGATTTGTTTCCAATGAGATATTAAGTTTATTCAAAAACTGATTTCTCAAAAGAATTTCCAAACTGATCCAATACGGATATAATTTAAAATTAAAATTTCATGTTTTTTATATTTGGTTTGACTGCTGTATTTTTTAAACCTCCTTAACACAAAGTTCATGTGATTCAGGTGTGAGGATGGAGAGAAAGAAGAGAAGATGAGAGAGATAGACTCAGTAGAGACAGGGGAGGACGACAGGTTGGTCTAATATTAGGTGGAACTGTAGGAACAGCCACTTGATATTAAGTAATTAATTTCTAAATATTATTTATATTGAAAATTTGTATTAACAAGATTAAACAAACAATGCTTGTTTGACCATATGGATTAGCGGAAAAAAACACAGGCAAGGGATAGGAGACAGACATGAGATTGGTGTAATAATTAAACTAGTGAGGCCACAAAAACCTAGATGCCTAGTGGGGTTTGAATTTCTGCTGACTGACCAATTCACTTTGTCCTTTTGGGAAAATTAGTGCAGGCAGACATGGCAAGTCAGTCACCGCAGAGGAGAATGTGCAACAGAGAGGTGCAGATGATGATGAAGAGGAACAGAGAGGTGAAGATGAGGGAAAGGAACAGAGAGGTGAAGATGAGGGAGAGGAACAGAGAGGTGAAGATGATGATGGAGAGGAACAGAGAGGTGAACATGAGGGAGAGGAACAGAGAGGTGAAGATGATGATAAAGAGGAACAGAGAGGTGAAGATGAGGGAGAGGAACAGAGAGGTGCAGAGGAGAGGGCTGGGGCAAGGCCTTACTCAGAAGATCCATCTGAATGGCCTTCACCACATGAAATGGGGGACTCGTTGAGGCAGTACATGGTTGAGAATGGCCCACAGAAATGTCCTGATGGGCCATATCCAAGATCAGATAAGAGCAAAAGGTGTTTTTCCAAAGCATACTGTTTTCGTGTACTGTCCAATGGGGAGAAAGTGGAACGGGATTGGTTACTGTACTCCAAAAGTACCAACAGAGTCTATTGTTTTGCATGTAAGCTTTTTGGTGAAGCTAGAATTGCTGATACACGCTTTGTGGTGGGGTATAATAACTGGCAGTGTCTTTCAAAAACACTGAAGCACCATGAAACCAGTGATTATCACATAAATGCTTACCTGATGTGGAAAGAATTGGCATCCCGCTTACGCCTTGGTAAAACTATTGATAGCGAGTTGCAGAGAGCCATGGCAGCTGAAAAGGCACACTGGAGAAGTGTGTTGACTCGAGTGATCGACTGCATACTCTTCCTTGCAGAAAGAAACTTGCCACTCAGGGGAAAAAATGCACAGTTGGGAAATCCAAAAAATGGAAATTTTCTGGGTATCCTTGAGCTCATAGCACGGTATGATGTCACACTGGCAGAGCATCTTAGAAAGGCTGCCTCAAAAAAAACCACCGGATATCTGTCCTGGTGCACTCAAAATGAATTTTTAGATTCAATATCAGAATGTGTATTAGGTAAAATTTGTGCCCAAATCAAAGCCGCCAAGTACTTTGCAGTGGAATTGGACTGCACACCTGATATTTCAAAGCAAGAGCAGGCCTCAGTCATCATACGGTATGTTCATACAGATGAGAAGAAAAAGGTCACTATTAATGAGTCTTTTGTGGGGTTCACTGCTGTGAAGGACACAACTGGGAAAGGCCTCACAGATACACTGACAGGGGTGCTGGATAGTCTGGGGTTGGAGATGGCTAATTGTAGGGGGCAAAGTTACGACAATGGCTCTAATATGAAGGGGATACACAAGGGTGTCCAAGCTTTAATACAACAGAAATGTCCAGAGGCTCTGTTCATCCCCTGCTGTAGCCATAGCCTGAACCTTTTGCTATGTGATGCAGCCTCATCCAACAGACAGTGTCTAACCTTCTTTGGCACTCTTCAAAGATTGTACACAATCTTTTCATCTTCTGTAAAGAGGTGGGATATTCTCACAGAATTTGTTGACATCACACTGAAGCCTCTGAGTGACACCAGGTGGGAAGCAAAGTTAGACTCTGTCAAAGCTGTTCGTTTCCAGTTGGGGGGGATTCTAGATGCACTAGAAAAGCTTGAAGAAGTGGCAGGAGACAGCAAAATTGTCTCAGAGGCAAAGTCACTGTCTGATGAGATTGTAAGTATGGAGTTCCTTGTGTGCCTCTTGGTTTGGTATGACTTATTGTCAGAGATCAACTTTGCAAGCAAGGCACTACAAGCCCCAGATGTCTCAATGGACACAGCCATTAGATTGATTGATTCTCTGAAAGAGTTTTTGCTCAAGTATAGAGATGATGGCTTTCAGAAGTCACTTGACATCGCACGCAGGATAGCCATTGAAATGGATGCTTCTCCAGAATTCAAAGAGAGACGTTTTAGGAAGCAAAAGAGGTTCCAAGATGATAATTCCAGCACTGGTCATCATGAAAAGGAACCAGAGAGGCACTTTAGGTGCATGGTATTTAATGTTATTGTCGACACAGTGCTGCAAGAGTTGTCTGACAGGTTTTCGAATCTTCAGCTTGTGTCTGAAAAATTTAAATTCATTACTAAAATGGAGCACATGACAAAAGCTGAGCTGGAGGAATCAGTTACCAGATATGCCCTGACTACCTGTGATGTTTCCAGAGATATCATTCAAGAAATATACCCAGCAAGCCGTCTACTGAAAGGTTACAAGGCTCTTGAGAAGTTGAATTTCCTCATACAGGAGAATCTTGATTTGGTGTTCCCAAATTTGACAGTAGCCCTTAGAGTATTCCTGACCATGCCTCTGACGGTTGCATCTGCCGAAAGATCCTTCAGTAAGCTGAAGCTTATCAAAACATACCTTCGTTCGAGTATGAGCAATGATCGCCTGACCCAGTTAGCAGTGATCTCCATTGAAAACAGTGTGGCACGGTCTATTTCATTTGATGCCATTCTTGACAAATGGGCAAGTGCAAGGGCACGACATGTAACAATTTAGTGGTAACACTGTTACATAGAGTAGAAAAATGTTGTTCAAAGAACTTATTCATGTTTTGTTTGTTATTTGCAGTATGTTATTACATTATTTTTTGTGTCTGATTGAGCTGTTCACCTGCTATAATGCATCTGTAATAAAAGTCTAATGTTTTATAAGTCCATGAGTAAATAAGATTTATACATGTAAACATTGAATGGGGGTTGGGGGGGGGGGGGGGGGCGCCTGTTATGCATCTGCATACCCCTCAGAGAGTAGGTAGTTGCGCCCCTGAGATTCACACCCCTAATATAGATACATACAGTGTTTTGTTTGTTTCTAGTACCAGCGATAATTTATGTGGACTAAAGAAGAAGTGAGAAGTGAGCTCAGAAGATAATAGTTTCTCCAAAGATTTCAAGGACAAAGATGTTTGTGTCATTACACAGTTTATTGTATTAATAAATAAATGATTAAGTGGTTTTGCTAGAAAGATGTTCACTGACCATCGGTCCCTTGCCACAGCCCCGTGCTGTACAGGCCTGCAGTCGGAAGATGTGACGGCTCCATGGAGAGAGCCCCTCCACCACCAAGAGCCTCAGGGAGGAACTGGAGTTGAAAATCAGCACTCCGTCCATCCAGATACCATAACTGGTTATAATGCCTATCAATAGAACACACCTTATTATGACATGACATGAGATACAGAATAAAAACAAAGCCAGGCCTCTAAAGACTGGTGCTTACCTGGGCAAATGGAAACAAGTTTAACTATTTATTGTCCCAAAATAAGTTTACTATACATGACTATCTCTGTACAGCACAGTTCACCTTATAAACATAGCCAGTGTGATGCATTAATTCCCTGCACCGAACCATCACAGTCAACACAACATAATCATAACACAAAAAGTAATTCATTCATGTTTTAAATTAATTTAATGTGGCAGTCCGTAACATTTTCATATAATATATGTAATTGTCTTTTAAGTGACTATCAATCAAGGGTGAGTTAAAACATTTACATTTAGGTCATTTAGCAGACGCTTTTTTCCAAAGCGACTTACAATAACTACATTTGTCAAAAGAAGGAAACAAAGAAACCACAACGTATCATTGCCGATAAAGTAAGAGCTAAAAATAGAACAAGTGTTAGGTCCTCATCTGAGTAAAGTAGTACCTCAAGTGCAACAGTGATATGATCAGAGTGCTATAGGTAAGGGTGTTTTTTTTGGTTTTGTTATTTTTTTTGGGGGGGTGTTAGTGGGTCATGCTATGAAAAGTCGAGGTAGAGATGGTGATTGATCATATGACCCACTAACGGAAGTGCTTGTACTTGCTGCTTTGCCCAGAAATAGGATCTACGTGTCTGTGGAGACATTCCCGCGCATAATTTGAAATGAGTGAGGCTTTTTCCATCAGTCGGCAGCGGTTACTCACGAAAGTATGCTGCGTTTCATTGTAATCGAAAATCTGTAACTTCCAACTGATGAGTCAGGCTCCCTCTAGTCTAAAGTGTTTGACCGGCGCAGCAGGTACATTTCATTACTGCTGACTAACAATGGAGGATCAACAGCCAGAGAACGAAGACAATTAAACTTCCAGTCCCAAGAAAAAGAAACAAACACTAATGGAAGTGAAGAAGGGCAAGTTATCAAGAAGCAAAGTGACCATGAACCAGGGAAAACAAAGGACCTCCTTTCAGTGTGGAGCATTTGAAGGCATCACGCAGATGTGAGATAGTTGACACTGTTCAGTGAGGGAGATGAGGTCCCAGAGGCTCGCCTGCAGTTTCATCTACCGCCAAAGAGGCCGCTAGAAGCATCATATCTCAAATCTTACGGACTGCCACTTTAAGCATGATGGCGTTATCTCTTCTTCTCATCTCATTCTCATCATTTTCAGAATTGGTTTTCTAAGACGTTCACATATTTTTTTAACCGATGCCATTGGTCACTTGTACATTGTAGGACTGTGTCCAGACTATAAAGGATTCCAATCATACAGTGAGCTTTTCTATGTTCGGATGTAGATTATAATGCAAATGAAAATGAAAACTAACTTATGGGGCTCCAGACCTGCCAGTCAGTGTGTTCTAGTGTGATCCAATGATGAGAACTGCACTGAAATGACAAACGTAACCACGGGCGTTATGAGGATAAAGACCCTCATAAGGACAGTAGTACTGGAACACACACACACACACACACACACCCACACACACGTGCAAATAGGTGAGCACTTATCCACAGAAACCCACATGGACACACCCCACAGGCACAAAAAGACACACACACACACACACTAAGATGGGAATACCATGTCCATACACACATAACTACATGGGCACAATAATTACATTACATCCACCTAATAAAAAAAAAAAAAAAAGAAAGAAACAGTACGGTGCTTTTCCTTAATAAAAATGCATACAGGGGGCTCAAGAAGATCAGTGCTAAGAACTAAGAGTCTATTCTGCTTTAATCATGTGTGGGTTTTATTATTGCTCAATACAGATATACACACCTATCAGGGAAATGAAGACGCAAAAACCCCACGAACGCCAACTACATCAGGGAACCTCTTAATGTGGCCAATCACATGCGTGTGAGAGTGTATATGTGTGCAGACGTCTGTGTGTGTGTGTGTGTGTGAGTGAATAAGCCCATATCAGTATAGGTTGTAATAAAGACAGGTTGGGAAATGAAGCAACGAATACATAACAGGCTTATTTCCCCTCTTTGTCTGCGTGTTGCCCCGACCTAATCCCCGAGAGGATTATCCCCCACAAATCCCTGCAGAATTGGGGAGAAGGGGGGGAGAGACACAGAATATCTCTCCTCTGGAAGACATCACCATCACCATCATCCTCATTGTTGCTGTCCATTTATGAACGAAAAAAAAAGAGAAGATAAAAAAAGGAGGCGCTCAGCCCTTCTTTAAGCAAAAAATTAAAGCTTTTTAAGCATGAGATAATTGGGTAATCATGATTAAGTGTCTCCTTGTTACAAATTTCTGTCATCAGATGAGAAAAGCTTTACATAATTTTTCCAAGCTAATATGCACACACATCACATGGTTTATGGTGCAAAATGCACTTGTGTGGCATTAAGCGTAAAGCACACATGATTCACATTACGCATAAACATTATGGAGGTACACATTCTTTAACGAGCACGGCAGTAACATTTGATAATATGTGGAGGTGCGTTTTGGGGTGGGAAATACCTCAGATGGATTTCATCACTCAATTCATTTGGCTTTATAAGATGTGCATTTGTTAATACAATCCTTGATATAATGTATGTTTTTTTAATTTGTAAAACAAATACAATATTTCCAGGAAACCATGTGGTTGTTAATGTAATTTGAAGCAACTGCAGAAGCTTGAAGATGTATCTTAAAGAGTCTGAATAAGACACAAGGATATCTGATTAATTGAGCCAAATGCTAAGTAATGGTGCTTAACTATACATTTCATAATAATGTTTTTATAATAATGTTGATTTTCTGTTTTAAAGTTATTTTTGGATGTTTTTGCGCCATCATTACAGACAATGAATGATGTCCCCAGTCGGACTGACCCCTGAGATATAACGTGCTCCATATTTTAAAGTCTCTTGAAGGTGTTTTGAAAATGTGTATTTTGTGCTTCGATTAATATTTACTTATTATCCTGTCCTGTTCTCATGCTTATCATGAAGATTTATTATTTCATACTGTTGATACGTGAATGCTAAATTGATTAGTGATATATATTCAAATAGAGGAAAAAAACAGGTGTAGATTTGAGAATCATGTAATTGTTGAAATAATACCTGTACTTCTGATAAAAGTGTATGGATTGGCGATAGTGCTTTATCACTGAAAAACATTAGAATATTTAGTTAATCAAATAGAGAATTTCAATTCTAATTCCAAAACAGGAAACTCTTGAGTCGACAACTTTGAGTCTCTTTACTCTGAAACGTCACAGAGAATTGTAATTAGCAGGTTTTTGAATTCACCCCCAATATACACAATATACAAATATACATCTTGTCCAGCTATGTGCATGGATTTTAATTGGCTTCAAGTGAATTAGATGAAGGTAAGACGAAAAGAGAACACTGAGAGAGAAAGTCCTTCACTGTGAGTCTATGTGCTTCCAGCCTGCAGTTCTCTCTTCAGCCAAAAGGGAGCACTTTTCATCCACTTAAAGGAGCTCGGAGAAGCGCTGCCCTCTCACTCCTGGTCTCTGTTAGTCTCACATCGGATGTTCCCCCGTCTTTGCCTCTTTCCCCGTATTCTCTGGGTCCTTTTGGTTTCTATTCCTGTTTTCCTTTTCTCTAACTGTTTTATCTCTTTCTCTTGCACCCTCAATCGATTCCCCTCACTCAAAGGGAAACTTGTCACACGTACCGAACACAATCACACCGATCTTTTATCTTTGAACTTCTGGGTTATGTTAAATTCTGACACTTGTGTATTAAAGTCCACAGTTCGACTAATGTTATCCTCATCACCATTCTTGTCAATGTTTCTTCTCTTCCACATGTTTTATCTCACTAATTTCGTATAGTTTTTCTGTATCTAAGAACATTCAATATTTTTTTTTCATACAGATGACTGAAGGTTTGTGTAATTAGTAAAATTTTGACATTAACAACATTTTAAATGTGCTGTTGATAAATGTTTATGTACATTTGAAAATTTGTACCTATTTAATTCAGACTTGGTGTGTTCTCTCACCATTTGGAGTATCCGGAGGCGTCCAGCTGATGTTGAGAGCATGTGGGGACAGAGGTGTGACGAGCGGTGCAGGAACATTCTCTGGGGTGCTCTCCTCAGTCTGAGCCTGGCTGGGGGGGCTCAAGGTACACCCACCTCCTGTACAGGCCTGACAAGAACACACACACACACACACACACACACACACACACACACACCAAAGCATTAAAACGCTTATGAATGTAACGAATCAGAATGATGAGAGAGTAAGGGACTCACAGCGAGTGTGATGGTGTAAGCCGTTCCAGGGGTTAGGTCGCGGAGTGTGTAGTCTTCAAATAGTTCCGAGCTGTTATAGGCCAGCACAGGCACCACACCGTCATGTGACAGGAAGATGGAATAGAACTCCAAAGCGCCATTGACCTGAGAGGGACGTGACCACCTGGAGCAAGAGAGGAGTCAGATGAAATGGAAGCAACAAAATACTTTTTCTTACTTTTATTTAACTTTTGTACTTAAATTCAGAATTTCAATATTCCAGAAGGCCAAGAAGGTATTTCAGAAAGAAGAATGTCACTTTTTATTCCACTATATTTATCATATAGACATAGGGCCCAAGTTTCGTGGCAAAAAGCCTCGCCGAGACTGCGCTGAAAGCTCGCCAGCTCCGACCTGGTCTACTTTCGGCGCAAGGCGCAAGGCTTAAATGAAGTCCATTCATTCAATGCGAATCACAGCTGGCGGATCGGAAGTTTGGCTGACGGCGCGCAGTGCGCACACGTCACCGAGACCTCACAGGCAGGTTTCCACAGTTCCAGGCACATTTAAATGCAATAAATAATCACAACACACACTATTTAATGCAAGTAATTGAATCAAGAGGTGAATTTATATCTATATAGATTGTTCCGTCACATCTGACATCAGATCAAAGGCGGATGGCACATGTAACGGAAACTCAGCCTCTCGGACCAAAACATCTCCCTCTCTCTCTCCTGTTTTTTATAATATCGGCATTGTTATTATTATAATACGCACGCACAGCGCGTGATGCGCGTGGTGGGAGCGGCAGCGCTGCTTCTGTCATCGGGTTGTCAAGTGACGGATCTTGCACTGAACCTCCCCTAACGCATTAAAGGAGAGGAGAGGAGCTCATTTGATTGGTGAAGATCTGAATCGGCTGTATTAATCCCAGTCCACGCCTCGTCTCCTCCTCGTCTCCCACTCACGCCTTCTTCTCCTCCCTCTTTCCCACTTGCGCCGGTGGGCGAGACGGGAGGTGTGCCTGCGCGAGCCTGTGTAGTGCACGAAACTTGCAAAGTCCAGGCGGACACACCCGCAGGTGCGCTGAAAGCTGACTGCGCCTGGTCTACGAAACTAGGGCCCATAGTGTCAAGTATTTACAGATTAAAAATAAGGATGGAGTAATTTAATCTATGTAATGGCAAAATACCTCTGAAAAGGTCAAAACCAAACAAACAACTAACCAAATTGTTGTTCTAATTTGACTAGGCCTACAGCCTGATACGTGATGTCATTCTATTATAGAACTCTGTTTTTGAAAAAACTATTAGAAAGGCATAAAACAGCTACACCACTTATTTGGTTGACTTAGATATCTTCATTGTGATGCACAAGGCCAGCGTAGTAAAAAGGTTGGATTGTAAAAGTAACTTTTAATCGTGGCTTATATCATCATAGCAATATTACAATAGTCATTTAAACAATCTTACATAAATGTATATCCTAAAACATTATTTAAAAAGACCTGTCATTATATATATATATATATATATATATATATATATATATATATATATATATATATATATAAAACAACAGCTTTTATTCTTTCAACAAATAATGACTGTGTATGTGAAGGCGTTGCCATGTTGAAGACAACTAAGACACACACACCCACACCCACACAGACACACACACACACACACACACAAACACACACACACACACACACACACACACACACACACACACACACACACACAACCTATCATTGTGATAGATGTTCCAAAAAGATGGAAACAAAATTCAAAGGGCTGTGGTTTCATTGTCACAACACACGGGTGTGTATTCTGTACACAGTTTCCTTGTCAGATAGAGGTGTCTCCTTTTCTAAATTTAGAACAAGAAGGTCATCCCCAACAGGGAGAGGAGAGGACAAGAGACAGTATATATAAATAGAAATGTTGTCGACTATCCATTACAAAATGTAAAAGAGAGGGCAATATGGACCTGCTATACATACTAAACTGTCTGCTTCATTAATACTAAACTATGATTTAACATTTTTTTGGATAAGGGATTTTAGGAGCCGCTGAATGTGTTCTGATGAACATTTATCTACTTTCCACTTTCATGTTGATGATGTTGGATATATATTCAAGCTATAATAAAACAATTTATTTTGTGCCATTATAAGAAAAAAATTGCAAGCAGGGCTGTTTATTTAATTCCATCCTGACTGTGTAAAACAAACTGCTGCAGAAATACTGTTTTGAAACAAATAAAGTACGTCAATCACTGGATTAACATGTTGCATGGGTTTTGTCAATTATATATCTTGATGCACATTTCACATCATACAACAACTACAGCACCTGCAGATTTTGAGAATAGCACAACAAGCAAATAATTCCTTAATAAAAGGAGCATTAAAACCGGTATCGTAGGAGAGGGAAGCCTAAAGTGATGGATTCCTTTCTGGGTTCTTCCCACTAAAAGCCAGTTTTTGATTGACTGATGAGGGTGTGTTACCACACAATTAGCCACTGTGGCAAATCTATCACATTTATTATAAGATTTAGATGCTGTTGATTGGCAGTGTGATGTATGTCCATTTTTGAAAAACTAAATCAAAGGGGAGTTGTAATCATCTGTATCATAATTCACTGCGGTAATGGTTTTAGAAAAATCCTTGGTTTTAAAAGTGTGTTGTGAAATGAGTGAAAAAACAGACGGGTGCTTTCTCAGCATGTCAAATTGATTACCGTGTTCTGAGATGCAATAGGTTCAAATTCTGCATCACAATCTATGAACAGACAACCCTGCACACTCAGATGGTGTTAAATTATTACTGAAAACACATGAATGTATTGAAGATTGGGGGAAAAAAATGTATGCATAAGGAAATACTAGAATTAAACAAATAGGATTGTTTTTGTTTGGTTAATTTACCTCTGTTTTCAACATGTCAAGTGTCTCATCAGTTTTTCCACATAGCCTACAGTGTGTGCATGTTTGTTTATGCTTTGGTGTGTATGGATATGTTTGTGTCAGGTAGGTGAAGTCAGGGAATAAATCTGCTGATATTGTTTTGTTCGCATCCCGCAGCCACTACACACGCACACTAAGACACGTTTTACACATTACCCACATTTACCTCCGTTCTTTTCTTTAAAACTCACGATTTACTGTCCACTTTCTCTTTTTTCAATTTTTTTTTGCACAGTTGCGTGCTTTCTTTTTTAGCATTTTCTTTTTTTCTCTTTTAGATTTCTCTTTTAGCATTGTTTTTGCTTAATAGGCATATTTTTAAATTCAATATAGGGTACAAGGTCAATAAGAATATTTGCAGGTTTTGTGGATCAGACATTTTTCTTCTCTTCAAATGATTCTAAACAATTTGAAGAGAAGAAAAAGTACTCATGAATTAGGCCAAACTGCTGTATCAGTAAATCCAGGCAGTTATGTTTGTGTACAGTTTGTGTAGATGACCACTGCTTAACCAAGAAAATCATTATCAAGATCACCACAGATCTTAAAAACATGCCCTCAGACACTGTGTGCCTCCATATTAATCCTCTCACTCATCCATGTCCATTGTATAAATAGGTGTGCATATGGCTGCTTGTGTGTGTGTGTGCATGTGCATGCAGGGCTCTGTGCCCTCCTGCATGGAGTCCCACTGTAAGTGACAGTCAGGACACTAAGGGCGCACTCACACCAGGGCCATTCGATATGTACCGTGCCTTGGCATGATTGAACCCCCACAGGGGGTCCCCAGCCGGTTTGCACTCACCCTGCTCCAGCCCAAACAGGCCTAGGCCTGATTGCCTCTTGTACATACGTCATCTCGTCATAATACGACACTCGCATGGCTTGATGTTGTTTTCAAGAAGCGCCGTCTCAAGTCATCGCAATAGCACAGAACAACACAGAGAATATGACTTTACTGACAAGTATGTCTGCAAATATTTCTAGTAAACACTTGGCCTAAATCAGTGAAAGTGAGTGTGAGCGACTGCGAATTAGCGCCTGCAATTTTGGACGGAGACACACAGCAGCATTTTTATCACTAAAAGTAATGGTCCGGTTCCGCTCACACCACGAGTCTGAGGCCCCAAGCCCAAGCCAGTATCGCGCTGTGCCCTACACAGTCATCAACAGTATTTTCAGTCATAAATCGTCTCAATAGCAGGAGGAGATCCGAGTTGAAGACAGCGATAATGTGTGGAATGGCCTATCGATTACAACATTGCGCACGCGTGCATGTGCTCGTGCATGAACCATACCGTACTCAAATCCACTCAATCAGTCTCTCATTTGTCACACACATGGACTGTTTTGTGCAGTATACACACACCCACACTGTATTTCAGCCAGGTTGATACACCTGACACACACACACACACACACACAATCAAATGGCTTTAGTGAACTGTCTTTACATACACAGTGTACAAAACATCTGATGTGTCATGCAGTTTTGTAAGCTCTGCTATGTGTGTGTGTGTGTGTGTGTGTGTGTGTGTGTGTGCCCGCATGTGTATATATGTGTGTGTGTGGATCTGACATATCTAACAGGTCTTTGAGA
The DNA here is from genome assembly GCA_029853015.1 of Chelidonichthys spinosus. NCBI lineage: Eukaryota > Metazoa > Chordata > Actinopteri > Perciformes > Triglidae > Chelidonichthys > Chelidonichthys spinosus. Next base: position 22,046,859 of record CM056821.1, read on the forward strand.
TGACTGTATGTCTATTTACATAAAAAATTCACCTATTCTATTCCTATTTTTTATTTCCTTCTATAATGACTATTTCAAAAGAAACAAAAAGAGTACAATACAGTCATTAAATTGATTAATTATATTTGAAATAGTTTTGGCCCAAAAAGAAGAAGAATTCAACAATTAAAACTTATGTTCAGTTGATGAGTACTTGCTGCACTTACTCCACCAGAATGGTCCTTGAGTCAAGCAGGGTAAGAGTCGGTGCATGTAGCGGCCCTGGAGGAAGCTGTGAGGTCAGCATAGTAACTTGTGAACTGTTGGTGCAGCCCACTGAAGTGCATGCACTTAGTACCAAGACATGGGTGGAATAGACATCAAGACCTGGACCACACGCACACGTACCCCAAGACACAGAAAGGCATTCAAAATAGGCACAAAAACAATGATGGCTCAGTACAGTCAACACCTAAAAAACATGGAATTAGTTTCATTGGGAGGAGATTTAATCCATGTTTGAACCCCTGAGTCTCTTTTTTCACAGTCATTCCTCAGTGTACCTCCCTGTGTCCCTGTTTATTAACAGTCATTGCCATTTAAGTGTCCATCTCTGCCTCAAATCTGTTCTCCATCCGTCTCACTCTCTGTAAAACAATCTATTATTGTACATACTGTTTAATTACCTGTCCATAATCCTTCCAATCACTGTGGACATCAGACACTCGGCATTATTAACCCAGCGTAGATGATATGTGCTCTCATGCATTCATTAACTAATGTGTGTGTGTGTAAAATCAAAATGAGTGATAATCTATTCTGCTTATATAAACTACCATATAGGGTGACTCTCTTGTGTGTGTGTGAGTCTGTGTACAATCCTGCTTACTGTATGTCTGCAACTGTTCCATTCAGAGTGCGTCTTGCATGTGTGTAGTGATCTTCGTTTCTCTGCTGCGTAATTTCCACCCGCATGTGTGTTTGTGCGTGTTTAGTGCTTTTTCAAAGTGCTTTTCCCTTGGTAAGATACTCATTTCTCTTTCAAATGCTAATCCCCCACTCCAATATTGCTTTTCTTCCTCTTTACACCGATGCCCCATCCCTCCGCAGTCCCATCTATGCTGCGACATGCGCACACACACACACGCACACATACTCACACATACTCACACGCACGCACGCACGCACGCAAGCATGCACGCATGAACGCACTCTCTTCACCCGTGATGTTGTGTTGTCGGTCTTTCCGTTTGTAGACCATTTGGTTGTTGTGATAGAGGAGGTATTCTGTAATGACTCCATTGGGCCTGTCATTGGAACAAAAACATTAAACGAGGGTAATATTAGTAGTATTTTGATGTTAAACTAATGTTCAATTACAACTTCCTTTTATCAAGGTGAAAAAAATCTGTACATAAAATAGGTGTCTTAATATTCCCTAGTAGGTCAGCAATATATATTTAACATGTTAGTAAATGCTTTATGACAGAATATCAGGTGTGTACCTATTAGCTTGTAGAAACTTACACATGATAACATAACATTGACCAATAAAATAAGTGACTTGCATGTGAGAAGGGTAGAAGGGGCTGTGTGCTGTGTACTACCGTGCGGGGGGTTCCCAGGTAATATAGAGGGCTGAGGGGGATGAGACTGCCACTGGAGGAGAGACTCCATCTGGGGCTGAAATTGTAGGAAAATCTAAATATTTGTTTATAAGTTAACAGGATGTGACCACAAATATATTGGTTGGTATAAGCAAGTGGAAGAAAATGATAATGTTATCCTTATTTTGGAAAACATTTTTAACGATTCAATGTTGAATATACACTATTATGTATATATCGAAGCAGGGAAAACAGCCATATGGCATTTTGTTTTTGTTGTTTCTTTCCTCTCTCTCGCCCCTCTACCTGTCTTCTTCTCTAAGATTAAAGCACCTAAGAGGAATGAGTCTTTAGGGAGAAGGGGGCAGAGGAGCTGGTGCTTGTTTTCCTAAATGTTACTTTTTCACCCAACTTGGGTGAGTGTTGGATTTTTTTGTATTTTTAGGGCTGTCAATCTATAAAAATGTTTAATCAGACTAATCGCAAGGTAGCTGTGGATTAATCACAATTAATCACCATTTGTAAATATATATAAAAAAATCCCATTTTCTCTTTATATTGTTGTGGGAACAGAAAGATAAATGACAGAAGGCATATACACACTATATTGCCAAAAGTATTCGCTCACCTGCCTTGACTCGCATATGAATTTAAGTGACATCCGATTCTTAATCCATAGGGTTTAATATGACGTCGGTCCACCTATTTGCAGCTATAACAGCTTAAACTCTTCTGGGAAGGCTTTCCACAAGATTTAAGGGTGTGTTTATGGGAATTTTTGACCATTCTTCCAGAAGTGTATTTGTGAGGTCACATACTGATGTTGGACGGGAAGGCTTGGCTCTCAGTCTCCACTCTAATTTATCCCAAAGGTGTTCTAAAGGGTTGAGGTCAGGACTCTGTGCAGGCCAGTCAAGTTCATCCTCATCATCGTCTCCACTGCTCTAGTGTCCTGTGGCGGCATGCATTACACCACTGCATCCAACGCTTTGCATTGCACTTGCTGATGTATGGCTTGGATGCAGATGCTCGGCCATGGAAACCCATTCCATGAAGCTCTCTATGCACTGTTCTTGAGCTAATCTGAAAGACACATTAAGTTTGGAGGTCCGTAGCGATTGATTCTGCAGAAAGTTGGCGACCTCTGCACACTATGTGCCTCAGCATCCGCTGACCCCGCTCTGTTATTTTATGTGGCCTCCCACTTCTTGGCTTAGTTGCTGTCGTTCCCAATCGCTTCCACTTTGTTATAATCCCACTGACAGTTGACTGTGGAATATTTAAGAAATTTCATGACTGGACTTGTTGCACAGGTGGCATCCTATCACAGTACCACGCTGGAATTCACTGAGCTCCTGAGAGCGACCCATTCTTTCAAAAAATGTTTGTAGAAACAGTCTGCATGCCTAGGTGCTTGCTCCAGTGAAGTGAATAAAAATGTGTCTACATGAGGTTCCCGGAGTTTGAAAATTAGACTTTGGCGAAACAGAGTTATAAATATGTTCTTTCTCCAGTTTTCCAAACACGGTTTAGTGTCTTAACTCTATGCTCAGTGAGATCAATACAGTAATCTGTTTTTTTCTCCCTTTTGCTTCAGATTGATTTTTGCCGTCTCTGCACTGACCCCTGCCGTCACATTATCTCCCCAACAAGGCCAGTTAGTCCAACACAGATTAATGTAGTGACTACCATATGAAGAAAAATCCCTCTTTTCCTCTTACCTCTTCTTTTTTCTTTATACACATTATCTTCTCTCCATGACCTCCATGATAAGAACTCTATACAATCTGCCTTTCACTCAGTTGCAAAGTGTTTCATTCTCTTATCATTTTGTGTCTTGCCCTATCCAGCTATCTTACTTTTTCTCCTTCTTTCCCTGCACCTGTTTATTCCATCCTTACTTGTCCCTATGTCTTTTCCAGCCTTCATTCATCCCCCTTCTTTAGAGCTAAAATGACTGAGGAGATCAGATGAGTGTGTTAAAGAAGTTTGTCTGTGTGATGCAGAAACGGTCATTAATGCTACTGGTAAGGGACAGAAACGTTCTGTTCATGGATGTATGTGTGTGTGTGTATTGTGCTTTATGGCCTTACCTTCCTCTGGGGTTGTGAGGCTTGATCTCAAATCATCATCACCACCATTGTGATTATGAAGACTCTCGGTGCAGCCCACAGGACTACAGGCACTCACAGTGATAATGTATCGAGTGGATGGAGTGAGGCCTGGCAGCACATCTGGAGAAGAGGAGAGCAGGAACATGATGGCGGCAAAGCACAAAGGAAGAGGGAATTTTGTTCAACAAAAAACTGGAACTCTTTCCTCATATGAGCTGAACTAAAGAGTGAATTTTGTATGTACATCAGGGCAAGTGAAAACTGTTTTAAGATAGATGTGAAAAAGGTGAACTTATCCTTTAACACTTCATTTCAGCCACGCCTTACATGGCTAAATGCCTTTTGTTGTCTCCTTTTTGTGTGTTGGAAGCTGCTATTACTAAAGTATGTATCAATCTTCTTCAATAGTGCAATTTAAATGCTCTACTTGTTTCCCTGTTCCACAGTTGCTAAGCAAACTTGCCGGGCTTGGCACACAAGGAGAGTCTATTCTAATTTTAAGGCTTCAGTTGTCGCACTCTGATGTTTTTTGTCCTAGCCGTCTGCCCTCTCCACTCCTCTCCGTATTTCTTAAGTCACTCTTTTATATCCCCTCCCTTCCTTTCTCTCTTCTTCCACTCCCTCCATTCCTCCTTACCCTCTGTGTCCAGTCACCCTGCACTCGTCCCTCTTCTTTCTCTCTCTGTTACCCATGTCTTTTAATTCAATTAGGGGGCAGGGCCCCACTCCGATGCCATTACACCCTCATTTGCTTTCTGTGTTTTTTAGCCATTGGTGTAATTCTGCAATCAGGTGTCGAGGCCATCATAAATTAACAAGAAGCCTTATCACGGTGGACTTAATGTCTGGCAAAGGGAGAGGGAGGGAACGGGGCACACGGAGAGAGACACTGAGAAAGACGGCGACAGAGAGCTCATCTTCATATTTGCCTGGAGACATGGCAGAGTGGATGAGAAGCGGGACGAATAGCAGGAGCGGACACAGACATCATCATCATCATAAAAGATGAAGTGAGGAAAGATCGAAGAGTGAGCAACAGAGAGGGAGAGAGAGAGAAAAAAGGAGCAATGCCAGGGTATGACATCATCAGGGTAGTCCTGAGCGTCTTGATCCAAATGGAGACAGTCTCCTCGAGCTGGGGACTTGCCAGAGAGACATTAACAGGGTTGCCTGGGACAGTGTGTGTGTTTGTATGAAAGAGGAAATAGTAGGAAAGAGAGTGTTTGTGTGTGTGTGTGTGTGTGTGTGTGTGTGTGTGTGTGTGTGTGTGTGTGTGAATATGTTTGCACTTAGGGACAAAATCACCCTCACAGGTCTCACTAAAAAGGTGGCAGAAAACAACTAAAGTTCAATTTATCAGAACTCATCCATGTTTCACATGATGCTGCTACATGATGCTAATCTACTTATTTCTGTTTTTCATAAAAGTGTATTTATCATTCATGTTTGTTGAGACCCCCTCACAGGAAATTTAACCACATGTTCAGTATCTCAACTGAATGTATATTAATATATGTACTGTCTTTTAGACTGTTTAAAGGTTGCTATGTGTTTTACCTGTGAAATTTCCATTAGCCAGGAACACAGCTGTGACAGGTGGTACTTCTGGCTGATCTGTATTGTAGGCCTTCAACTCATATCTGTCAATCAACCCTCTGATGTCCTTAGTGGGTGGCACCCAGCTCACCTTGGCACTGAAGCCATTCAAGCTCTGTACTGTGGTAGGAGGTGGTATGGACCTAGGGACTACAGAGAGAGAGAGCGAGAGAGAGAGTGTGTGAGAGAGAGAAAGGGAGAGGGAGAGAAGGAGAGAGAGAGGGGGGGGGAAACTTATTCAAGATGAGGAGATTGGAGCTAAGACAACAATTCAAAACAAGAAAAGAAATAGATAACTGTAAGCAGAATCAAATCAATCAATCAACCACGTACTAGAATTGAACAAAGCAATACATAATGAAGCAAGAAAGAGGATCAAAGACAAAAAGAGCAAAGAAAGAAATTAACTTGGGCAGAACGATGAAAAAAAGAATAAAAGCAAAAAGAGAAAAGAGAAAAAGCAAAACAACAGGTCGAGAGCACATGAGGTTAAAGAAAAAGCATCCCCCACCTCTGTGTTTTAATAGGCCGAGTAAATCATACCTCCCCATTAGCATAAATAGTATTTATGAGAGTAGTAACTTTTTCAGCACTGATTTAATACAGCCAGCCATTCATTCTGGGCTATATTTCACAGCAACCAGCCTCCCTCCTTCTATGTAGCACTCCCCATCTTCCTCTTTCTGACACCCTCAGTAGTTCAGGATGGTCCAGCTGCTTCCCTCCATCCCCATCTTCCTGCCCCACACCACTTTCATATTCTGTTTCCATCCATCCTTCCATCTTCCTTTGCATTTGTCCTCGTTTCATCTAACAAATTGTTTATACATGCTTATAAATCTATGATCTGTCTATTGTTAATTTCCTTAAACTCACTCATTCCAGTCTGGAATGTACACTATATAAATAATTCATAAAATTGTGTATCGTTGAGGAGATGCATCATGCTCCATCACCTGTGACCTTTTTTGTTGTTTTCTTCTGTCAATCATTCACTTCCCTTTTCCTTCTAGCTTCACCTTCCTGAATCTTCCCTTTTTTCTCACCTTGCATCTCATCTCCTCCCAGGCCTTCTTTTGTCTCTTCCTAACTCCTCTCCCACCTTTCCAGTAATCCCCCCCCCAGTTCTTTTTAGCACTTCCTTCCTCATTCTCCTTCAATCCTCTCTCTGGTCATAGCATGGTATACTGAGACCTACCAGTGTATCGTTTGCTACTAACGAGCAGCTTTATATTACACAGGGGACCACACAGGCCATTCTGGGTTAACAGCCTTTTACTGGGATGCCCTTTATAGAGGCTTTATCAATCTCTCATACCGTCAGGCACATGTAATACTGGCTTTGGATAAGTCTCACACACTGTACACATAGTTAAGGTTTTACATACAAAATCTCTTAAGAACAAAGAGAAATACTTTGTGACCCCCCTACTAAAAAAAAACAGCTTAGAACTGCTTAGGCTGGTTGATGGTGTTAGCTGGTTTAATAAGCTGGTTGATGGTTTAAGCTGGTGGGTTTAGATGGTTTTAGATGGTAAAACTGGCTGGTTGATGGTTTTAGCTGGTCTTAGTGGTTTTAGCTGGTTGATGGTTTTAGATGGTCTTAGCTGGTAGAATAGGTTGGTGGATGGTTTTAGCTGGTTCAATAGGCTGGTTGGTGGTTTTAGCTGGTCTTAGTGGTTTTAGCTGGTTGATGGTTTTAGATCGTCTTAGCGGGTGGTGGATGGTTTTAGCTGGTTCAATAGGCTGGTTGATGGTTTTAGCTGGTCTTAGTGGTTTTAGCTGGTTAATGGTTTTAGATGGTCTTAGCTGGTAGAATAGAGTGGTGGATGGTTTAAGCTTGTTCAATAGGCTGGTTGATGGTTTTAGCTGGTCTTAGTGGTTTTAGCTGGTTAATGGTTTTAGATGGTCTTAGCTGGTAGAATAGGGTGGTGGATGGTTTTAGCTGGTTCAATAGGCTGGTTGATGGTTTTAGCTGGTCTTAGTGGTTTTGCTGGTTGATGTTTTGAGATGTTCTTGGTTGATGGTGTAGAACAGCGGTTCTCAATAGGCGGCCCCCGGGCCGCATCCGGCTCGCCGGCCACCTATTTGTGACCCCGGAACTATTATTTCTTCAGTATGTGTTTTGGTTGGGTCAACACGTGTATCGGGACTTGTCTCCATGCCAACAGACAGCCTGTTATTGGGTCGCGCTGCGAGCATTTTTAAGTTTCACTTTCGTTTTTGAACCGTTCGCATATTGCCACTTTGCCAGAGTAGGAGCATAGATTGCGCACGAGAAAAAAGATTACATGAAAATGGCGTGTTCCAAGTTCTCTGCCTAAAGAAAGGTGTACAGTTAAAATCGCCATTTTAAAGAATAATTGACTGAAAAGTTTGCATTCATTCAACCCATGTGCTTAATATGCCAGGAGACTGTGATGAAGATTTCCAATTTGAAAACAGCATTATGAGACAAAAGCATAACCATTTTGAAGAAACATATCCTCAAAATTCAGAGGTAAGAAGAACAAAAAGAAATGCACTAAATACAGTATATCACATGTGACCTGACTGACCTCAATAAATGGACCTTTGAGTCATTGAAAAACATCTTTGTGGCCCTTGAGATTTGTATTTGAGTACCCCTGGTGTAGAAGCTGGTTGAATAGGCTGGTTGATAGTTTTAGATGGTTTTCAATGTACACTTATGAGCAGGAAATAAATTATGTGCGCATGGTTGGGTGTGGGGGGTGAGAGTCAGTTAGTGTGTTGTGTTTAAATTGAAACGTGCAATGTGACATTGCTGCTGTAGCAAGTGGTCAGATCAGGCATGGTGAAATTATTTTAGCACTATAGGATAAGGAGAGATAAGTTTTGTTTTACCGAAAGTAAACCTCTCATCCAGCAACTGGGCCTTGCGCTGTATTCCTCCACTCGCAGATCAGCTGTTGCCCAGTTACACTAATGTGTAGGGATACAGGGGTTCTGCAGTTGAGAAAATGTAGTGCCAAAATAAAGCGCGGTCTGACGGCGATGTAAAGTGGTGTGAATTTTACCTATAAAACCTACACTTGAGCTGACGTGTTTTAGGTGAGCCTTGTTTAAGGTAGTTCATTTGGCTTTTTCTCTGGACCCCGTTCACTGCAGTGTCATGACTGAACATGACCTAACTCTGAGCTGAGCGTGATCTCAGTCTGTGCCGAGTGCCATCTAACTCAGAGCCGAGCTACTGGCATCCGCACGTAAATGCGCTGACGAACCGGGGTATGTAACATTATGAAATCCACGTAAATTAATGATTAATCCTTGGGCAGTATCTTGATACATTTCTGTTTATTAAGGGAACATCGCGTGAGTGTGCCTGAGAGAGAGAGGAGCCAGTTTCACCGTGCTAAGCCTCTGTGAAAACTCCGGTAAGAACCATGCTAAATCCAAAGGGGCTAGGCCTTGAGGTCCTTTCATTGAAGTATGTTCATAAAGCCAGTTGAAGTCCCCAATATGTTTCCTAATGTTTTAAACCCACTGTGGTACCTGCAGTATCATTGTGAACCTGGAAAAGTAACTGAAAAAACATCGCTAACTGAGCTAGCGCGAAGCTAATGCTAATCGCTCAAGTTACTCTAAAAAAGTAACTAGTTAAAGTACTTCTCCCAGAAAGTAACTAAAGTAGTTACTGAGTTACAAATTCTAAAAGTAACTAGTTACTTTGGAAAGTAACTATTGCATTACTTTCAAATCATATTTAAATACTGATGTGTCAAATAATTTGGACCCCATCTCCATCCCTCTTTGACGGAACTTAAAATACATGTGCGTGTTCAATTATTTATGATAAATCTGATTATTATAATGAAATGGATACTCAATACATAACAAACAGAAATCCACAGTGCACAAATCTAAACTATTTTATTGGAGATATTATAATTACTATGCTTATAGAGTGGATTGATAAAAATAACACAATATATCTTTTGGAACTTTTTTTGTTATATATTATTATTATATTTATTGCACCTCAACAGGTCACAACTAAGCAAAATTAAATTATGCTTGTAAAGCAATGTACCAAAAATAAATAATACATATATTTACTCTTTGTAGTGTAAATTAGGGGAAAAAAACAGTAGACATACTGTGCATATGTTTTTACATAATATCCCAGCCAGCATGTCCATGTGGGGCCCATCCATCCATCCATTTTCTACCGCTTATCCTGTATTCAGGGTCGCGGGGGGGCTGGAGCCGATCCCAGCTGTCATTGGGCGAAGGCAGGGTACACCCTGGACAGGACGCCAGTCCTATCGCAGGGCATGTGGGGCCCATAAGGTTTAAATTTGGGCTGCAGATAAGGGTCCCAAGTGGGTTTGTCCGCAGTTTCCATGGTGGCCCCACCTGTGTTTGCCCATATAAGGACCCATTTAAGGTCCAGTCTGATCCCTCTTCATGCCCATGTGGGCACAGATATGGGGCCTACATGGGTCCTGTGCAACTCACCAATTTGGGCCCCACCTGAAACCCAGTCAGAACCAACTTGAAACCCATATGGGCAAACACAGGTGGGGCCACCATGGAAACTGCGGACAAACCCACTGCAGCCCAAATTTAAACCTTATGGGCCCCACATGGACATGCTGGCTGGGATGTTGTGTGCAAGGACAACATTTTGATTTCAGAGGTGGGGGGGACAAAAGTATTTTTAATAAAACTAACTCTTTCAGTTCCCTGTGTTTTCTAGTAGTTGTTCTAGTTTTCTATTGCTACTTTAAGTTTACTGTTCCCTTTTTTGGTTTGACTGGTTGTAAATCATGTAGCAAAACATTATCACACAATTCTAATCCAATAGTAATAACAACAACAATAATAATACATTTTATTGATCAGATTATTGAGAGCTTTGTAAATGATGATGAGGATTTTGAAGTGGATATGCTGCTTTATTGGGAGCCAGTGAAGGTGTTGCAGGATGGGTGTAACGCATTTCTTTGAGTAACTTACACTTTGACTTCTAAAGAAGTCTCTTATGTCCACTTTTCTTTTTTTAGACATCCTGGCTGCGTCTAATTACCAAACACACACACACGCACGCATGCACATATGCACACGGACACCGATTAAAACGTAAATGTTAATGAAAACTCTGCTATTACTGAAATGGAGAGAAGTGATGTCTCCCGGAATTTAACCGGTTTAGAGAGGCAAGGTGTAGGTTGGGGTTCCCGTTAAAGAACACGGATACAGATGTCCTGGTTTAGGTTGGTTTATTTAGCTGTGGTCTGTAATAACAATACAAAGTAACAATTAGTACACTATACATGATACACGAACATAATGAGATGACTAAGGTTACAAAGGACTGTATTTAGTACTCAAGTATATCATATGGATCATATAACCTCAACCAATCACCTCACACGAGGCACACGGGCAGCATGACTTAGCTTATTAGCTTTAACAACACACCAGCATAATAAGATCGCTTATTCAGAACTAAACAATGCACATTAACAATATTAGCATCCAACAGCATAACATCATTACGCTCACCTTTTGGCATTTACACACGGCAATTAAACAGAGAGGTACAGGTGAATGATGGGGAAGGCAAAAGCAATTGCATCTATCCACTGCTGTATCGAGAGAAAGCTAACATTCGCCGCACAGCAGTTCACACGCAGGGACGGTGTGTTCAATAGCGTCAGAACGACTATGGTGCGTTCAAGAGCATGGGACATATGCAAACTAACCGATAAACAAGTCATTACTGAATGGAACACAGTTCAATAACAAGTTAACAAACATTAACAGCATGGGCTTTCTAACAATTACAATCCTTCTTGCTGATGTCAGGCAGAACAAACTCCCAACTTACAGTAGCGGACTCCTGTAGGACAAGCGATTCAGACGGAACAGTGCACGGTCTGGCCAACTGTGGGATCCACTCTGAGGAACTTTAGACATCATCTCACTTCACTCGTGATGCAGATAAGAATTATAACACAAAAATCTACCCAGGTAGTATGAACAGAACTGAAACTGAACTCTGACCATCTTACAAAGAAGGAGGGACCCTTTCTTTTGAACTTTTTTATTTTATTATTTTTTAACTTTTTGATTTTGTGTGTCTTTTATTTTCATACACTGCAAAATATTACTTACCTGTGGCAATAAACTGTCAACTGTGAACTTCATGCTATCGTGTTTGAATAACTATTACCAGCTCTCCGAATCTAGAGATATTGTAAGTGTCATAGTGTGTTTTTTTCGATCAGGCTAAAGGCGCTACATTTATATGACCTCACTTCAAAAAACCCAAACCAGCCAAGATAGGCTGACCAAGCAAGGCCAGCTAAGACCACCCTGACCAGCTAAAACCAGCCTGACCAGCCCAAAACGGCTCGACCAGCTGACCAGCTAACACCAACTGACCAACTATGACCAGCTGACGAAAACCTAGCTAAAACCAGCTTGACCAGCTGACCAAAACCTAGCTAAGACCAGCTGACGAAAAACCTAGCTAAAACCAGCCTGACCAGCTAAGACCAGCTGACCAGCTAAGACAAGCTGACCAACACCTAGCTAAAACCAGCTTGACCAGCTAAGATCAGCTGACGAAAAACCTAGCTAAAACCAGCCTGACCAGCTAAGACCAGCTGACGAAAAACCTAGCTAAAACCAGCCTGACCAGCTAAAACCAGCTTGACCAGCTAAGACCAGCTGACGAAAACCTAGCTAAAACCAGCTTGACCAGCCCAAAGAGCTCGACCAGCTAACCAGCTAACACCAGCTGACCAACTATGACCAAGTGACGAAAACCTAGCTAAAACCAGCTTGACCAGCTAAGACCAGCTGACGAAAACCTAGCTAAAACCAGCTTGACCAGCTAAGCTGCTGACCAGCTAAGACCAGCTGACCAAAACCTAGCTAAAACCATCAACCAGCTAAAACCAGCTTAACCAGCCTAACAAGTCAAGTGGGACGAATTTGCATAAAAGACGAAATAAGCTTCTTTTTTTTTCAAAATTAGTGATTTTCGTTTTTTTTTTTTGCAAAATATGCAAGTTGAGATCATGAAGAAGCCACTCCATGTTTCAAATAAGAGTATTGGTTGCCGTAAAAGTATACATTTTGTATTTGTAGTTTTGGAAAAAATCTGCCGTTGTCTTTGCTGGGGCGGGTACGGAGATGCAGTTCATTTCCATACTGATCACCGTTGGCCATTCATGTGCTGTTGTTATCGACAAATCAGCTGCACATTAGAAGCGAAACACATGGCTACTTATTCAGCGCCCGTGTCCCTCACAGCGGAGGAGTTGGAGTGGAAGATATCAGACGCTATATCTACGGTTACATTTCAATGGGATAAAGACAGCGAAATGGAGGAAATCCGTAACTTTGACTGCAAATGCTACGGAAGAAGAAAGGAGAACTCTCTCCTTGGAAGACATTCATGTAGCGACAAACTTTCTCAAGAGCTCATGTACAGCATACGGATGGATTCTTTAGCTGCTCAGAGATGACTGCATCCACCAAAAAGCCACAGATGAAAAGAACGTCCGCCCAGACCTCTTATTTCATCGGAGCCAATGAAGTCTGCAGGAATACTTTTCAGTTTCTTAGGGGGTGAGTTTCCCTTAACATCCAAGTTATCTACTTTGCTTATCTAGCTAAGCTAGCTCAGTACTGTCGTTTTAAAATTATATGCCCATCGAAACTAAGCTGTAATGGGAGGTTTTTGGCTCGTAATGTGGGCATCTGATTTAACAGTAAGGTGCCAAGGGGCCTGTTGACATTGCTTGAATTGACTGTGATGCTAAGTCGTTAGCAACTAGCCTACCTATGGACAATAGGCTAGTTGCTAAATCATTAGCACTAGCTACTTAGACGGTGCCTGCAGGCTAACAGATACCAGATATCACTGAGTGGCATCTGTAGGGGGGAGGGCAGTTCTGAATCAAATGAGCACCATTGTGTTTCCATTCTGGCCAGGTGAGGTGAGATTTGTACATCTTTCAGGCCAGTTTTCTCAGTAAACGGTTTTTAGAGAAGCATACATTCAAATGGTCACAACTTCGTCAAATATTATTTCAGATTTCCATGTGTTCATCATTAGAAAGCTTAGAAACTACAATTTCAGACTCGAAATGCCCCGAGGTCGACTTGTTCCTGGTTTTGCCGTGGCTGGTCACCTATGTCAATGGTAGGAAATATTTACTAGGACTACTGGATAATTGGTCATAGTCAAAAAGAGTAGTCTGACTTATTTCCAAGGGATTTATGAGCACATCTCTAGTAAAAACAAGATTTAAAGTGGTGCATTTGTGTGATTCACACATTTTGTCTGGAGAAAGGAAGGAAGCTGCTTTGTCTCTTGTTGGTAAGTCAGAAACTAATTGTAGATTTGGGTTTAGGCATTGTGTGAGTAAAGCTAGTGGTAACATTTAGTCTAGTATTGATAGCTTGTTGTTGAAATTGTTGTGAAGCTGTCTATGCTAAGTGAGTAATCAGCTTGTTTAAGCCAGCTCACCTGTAGTGAATAGACTTGATTAGAGGGAGGGAGGGGCCACAGTCAGAACTTGCGGTAAATTAAGCACTTAAAAGGCTGTCACTACAGCGTCAGCTGCAGTGTCGGGCCATCAGAACGAAGACATCTGAACAAAGACTAGGGAGTCTATCTGTGGGAGTCAAGACATCTGAACAAAGACGAGGGAGTCTATCTGTGGGAGTAAATCGAGGAAGCCCATTGAGGTAAGTATAACATCTCAACCCCCCCCCCAGCGCAGCCATGTGTCTTATCCCAGTCAGGACATCACACTGGAGAAGATTTGAAGATTTTACCTAAGTCCCTTCACTCGAGGCTGTAACCCATCCAATCTCTGCTACCCACCACTCTCCACCGGTAAGGCACTTGAGGTACTAGGGGGGCTGTGGAACTGCCAGTCTGCAGTCAAGAAGGCGGACACCATTTCAGCCTATGCCTCCCTGCAGACTCTCCACTTCCTGGCCCTCACGGAGACCTGGATCACCCCAGAAAACACTGCCACTCCAGCTGCCCTTTCAACTGCCTACTCGTTTTCACACTCCCCAAGACGAACTGGGCGAGGAGGAGGAACTGGGCTCCTCGTCTCACCCACATGGTCCTACCAGGTCCTTCCTCTGGACCACCTACCCCGATCTACGCTTGAATTTCACGCCGTCTCTGTCACCCTTCCTTTCAAACTCAACATCATAGTGATCTATCGCCCACCCGGTCCTCTTGGTGACTTTTTGGATGAGATGGATGCCCTCCTGAGCTGCTCCCCTGATGATGGCACACCACTCGTCGTCCTCGGTGACTTCAACATCCACCTGGGAAAGCTGCATTCATCTGAATTCATTGACTTCTTTTCCGCATTTGACCTCACACTCTCCCCCTCTCCACCAACTCACCGGGCCGGGAACCAACTTGACCTCGTCTTCACAAGATCCTGTGGCATCTCGGCACTCTCTGTTACCCCGCTCACCGCGTCCGACCACCACTTTGTGACTTTCTCCCTCCCCATGAAGCCCACCTCATCCCTCCCCTCTACGCCTCGAATGGTCACCAGCCGCCGCAACCTGAAATCCCTCACTCCCTCCGCTCTCTCCTCAACTGTTATCTCCTCGCTACCATCCTCAGAACAGTTCTCCTTTATGCCTACTGAGGAAGCCTCCTCCATCCTGATGTCCTCACTCTCCTCTTCTTTGGACACTCTCTGTCCCCCAATCTCACGACCGGGGCGATCATCTCCCTCCCCTCCCTGGGTGTCTGAACCTCTGCGAACCAACAGATCATGTTGCGAGCGTCAGAGAGAAAATGGAAGAAATCAGGCCAGCACGAGGACCTTGCTCACTACCACCACCTCCTCTCTGACTTCACCTCAACTGTTTCGGCAGCTAAATCTGCCTTCTACCTGGCAAAGATCAACTTTTCTGCCTCCAACCCCAGGAAACTCTTCTCCGTGTTCTCTTCCCTCCTCACCCCTCCTACCCCTCCCCCCTTCCTCCCTTACTGCCGATGACTTTGCAACTTACTTTACCAAGAAAGTAAATGACATCAGCTCCTCATTCACGCCTATTCCCTCCCAGAAGTAAGGTGCCAAGGGGCCTGTTGGCATTGCTTGAATTGAAATCCCCCAACTCTCAACTCGGATGGTCTTACCAGCTTTAGCCCCCTCACCTCTGAAGACGTTCACGCACTTGTTACATCTAACCGTGCCACCACCTGCTCCCTTGACCCGATTCCCTCCTCTCTTCTCCAGGACATCTCACACGACATCTTGCCATTCCTCACCACCCTGATCAACTCCTCCCTCACCTCAGGTGTCATTCCAGCGGATTTTAAGACCGCTATCATGAAGCCTCTCCTTAAAAAACCCACCCTAGACGCTACTGACATCCGAAGCTACAGACCTGTATCTCTTCTTTCATTCCTCTCTAAAACCTTGGAACGTGCCGCCTACAACCAACTGTCATCCTATCTCTCGTGGAAGAACCTCCTAGACCCTAATCAATCAGGATTCAGGACTGCCCACTCCACTGAGACGGCCCTCCTCACGGTGACCAAGCCCCTGAGAGACGTCAAAAGCTCATCCAACTCCTCCGTTCTCATTCTCCTTGACCTATCTGCTGCATTCGACACAGTCAACCACCAAATCCTCCTCTCCACTCTGGCTGAACTTGGCATAACCGACTCTGCTCTCACCTGGTTTACATCATACCTGACAAACCGCACCTTTCAGGTCACATGGAATGGCTCTATGTCCAAACCCTGCTCTCTGGACATGGGTGTCCCTCAAGGATCAGTATTAGGACCGATTCTGTTCTCACTATACACCAGCATGTCACTAGGTTCTGTTATCACATCGCATGGATTCTCCTACCATTGCTACGCAAATGACACCCAGCTGTTCCTCTCTTTTCCCCCGTCCTTTGACGCTCACATTGCAACTCGCATCTCGGACTGTCTGGCTGACATCTCTGTCTGGACAACTGCACATCACCTCAAGCTTTACCTGAATAAAACCAAACTCCTCTTCATCCCAGAAAAAGACTGCCTTCGCATGGACCTGTCGGTCACTGTCGAGGGCATCACAGTATTACCTTCCTCAACTGCGAGGAACCTGGGTGTAATCCTCGATGACCAACTATCCTGCACCCCCAACATCACTGCTGTGGTCCGATCCTGCAGATTTGCCCTCTACAATATCCGCAGGATTCGGACCTTCCTCACAAAGGATGCAACGCAGCTCTTGGTCCAAGCACTGGTCATCTCCCGCCTTGACTACTGCAACTCTCTTCTGGCCGGACTCCCGGCCTATGCGATTAAACCATTGCAGCGTATCTAGAATGCTGCAGCACGCCTTATCTTCAATCTACCCAAATTCTCCCACGTGACTCCCCTCCTCCGTGACCTCCACTGGCTCCCTGTTGCAGCACGCATCCAATTCAAGATGATGACACTGGCCTTCAGGGCCATCAATGGAACGGAACCTGTCTACCTTCAAACACTGGTTAAACCTCATGCCCCGAAGTGAGCAATTCGCTCCTCTACTTCAGCTGGCCGGCTGGTACCACCATCGCTGAAATCAAACAAATGTCGCTCAGCAAAGTCCAGACTCTTCTCTGTCCTGGCGCCTCAGTGGTGGAACGAACTCCCGACCAATGTCAGGACAGCAGAGTCATTTGCCATCTTCCGAAAAAGGCTCAAGACTCACCTGTTCAGACTTTACCTAGAATCTAAATAGCATGACCCACTACCACCCTCCCTCGACACCCCCCCCCCCCCCCTTACCTATAGCACTCTGATCATAGCACTGTTGCTCTTCAAGTACTACTTTACTCAGATGAGGACCTAACACTTGTTCTATTTTTAGCTCTTACTGTATCGGCAATGATACGTTGTGGTTTCTTTGTTTCCTTCTTTTGACATATGTACTTATTGTAAGTCGCTTTGGACAAAAGCGTCTGCTAAATGACCTAAATGTAAATGTAAATGATTCTTTGTGGAGAAATGCTGTTTTACAGATCTGTCGATTATATAAAGTAATTGATTAGTCCACAACATTGTATGAGAATTAGTTGACTAAGACTGATGAGACAATGAATAAAATCATAAGCAGGTGTGGAAAGTTTCATGACTGTTGATCTGGTGTGACCCAACCTGAAACTACATTTCAGTCACAGAGCTCACACACATGTCCATGCCTTCCTGACAACTGTCATCCTTCCCCCAGTGTGACCCCTCCTCCTCCCCCTGTGTCCTCTCTGCAGGCTGAAATGAGAGGAATTAGTCCAAAAATAATCAGGTGTGGCTTTTACTTGGAAAAAGTCAAAAAATCAGTATACAAAACCTAAACCAAAACCCTAAACTTTTGGAGCATCTTTGGGTAACTTTTGTCCTAAAGGCCTTTCCAACCATATATCCAATTTTGGTATCAATCGGATCAATGGTATCGTCCAAGTTAGATTTAGTACAACCCCTGTGAATGGCCAAAAATGGCAATTTTTGGAATTTTTTGGAAGCGCCCCACATTACTTGATTTTATTGAAACTTGACACGTATGTTCTATGAAGGTATGGCAACATAGATTTCGAGTTTCGTAATTATTGGACCAAAGGTTATGCAGTTATGCTAATTGCGTTTTGGTGGCAAAACCCTCTTATGTTCATTGACCGATATCTTCTGAATGAAACCATATTTTCATAACCTTTTTGGACCATGACCTCAGCTAGGACTAATGAGTACGCACACCAAATCGGATCAACTGTGTTTGAGAAATGCGCAACATGCGGTTTTTCATAAAATCCAAGATGGTGGAACATTTCGGTGGGCGGACTTTGGTACTCCAAGAGGATTTTTTGTAGAGAACACTTTTCTGCACATGTGTGCAAAATTTCATGTCATGTTACGGTGTGGCGGGGCTGGCGAATAGACACGCTAGGTGGCGCTAGTGTGCAACTTTTTCGTGGCCGAATGCGATATTGCAATTTCCTGCAATTTCTACGCACACACCAATTTTGGTTAGTTTTTTGAATGTTCAGGCCTCCACGCAAGTTAAATTGGCGTAAGAATAATAAACATTCGAATAACAATAGGGCTTTGCAGCCTGACGCTGACGGCGCTCGGGCCCTAATTATATCAGATAGAGGTTAGATGCTGTTGCAGACTGTAAAAAGTGTCCTGTGCTTTTGTACAACATTTACGCTTGTTGGAAGTTGGAATGTGTGATGACGTACATGCGTATCATCTTGATGATATGATGAGATGCTTTACCTTTGCTTCGGCTGCGTCCTCTCTGCCAAGGTCCTGCTGCCCAACCTCCTGTCGCCAAGGCCACAACCCTATACAAGTACTCTTGAAAAGTGTGTGTGTATGTGTTTGCACATAGGAGGAAGAGTTTGGAAGGCACATGGGAAAGGGGAGAAACAGAGAACAAGTTTTTCCAAATATATATGCACAAAAAGATGCATTGCGCTTAAACATGTTCTCTTTATCACTTGAAGTCAATATTATGATTTACGGTTACATGTAAAAACAATATGTCAATCATTACTCCTGTGCGCAAGTATTTTATTAAGAAACTAAAATCCGCTGCAACTATCAACATAATGAACATTATAATAGAGCCATAATGTTGGTTTCGGTAATTTTCGATGATATTATATACAGTGTATATACATTCTAAAAGTTATCTGTGGTGTAGGTTGATCATGTATTGTGACTGAAATATTTTACAAAAGGGACAAAAAAACGAGAAAAATAAGAAAAAAGAAATCTACACTGCACATAGTTACCAGTGAAAGGCTGCAGGCTGCGATCTGTGGCTTGTGTATTCCCCCCACTATACACCAACACTGAATCGTTTCCTCTGCAGTTATACCGGCTTTCACTGGTGGGACAGCCATCTAAATAGACTCTAACAGAACGGTGGGAGGCAGCGAAGAGATTAACACTTTGACTGGCAGGAGGGTTTGTTTCATCACTTCGTATGGTAAGACCCCTTATGCAACCTCCTAGGCCTGTGAGAGAGGAAAGGAGAGGAGAATGTGAGTAGAAGGAAGAGAGGAACACGAGAAGGAGAGGAAAGCGTGAAAAAGAGAGGGGGAAAGGGGGAGAATGTGAGTAGAGAATATCTTTATCAAAACTTTTTACAATCGTTTAAATAGCCGCTATTATCCTGCGCAGCCTGTGTATACCGCATATCTTCTTGGTCAAGCACCTGCCATTTAGACAGTGTTAAAGTACCGACACTACGTTCTCACCGTGTTTGTGACTCCGGCTGTCCAGAGCGGGATGCTTGAGTTCCGTGGGCACGCCCCCTAAGTATAATGGCGAATCAACTTTCAGCCTCACCGATCCTCCCACTCCTTTCGTCTCCTCTGACCAGTCATTGACTGCCGCTGAAATGAGCGAGCCGCGTTTTGCCAGTGAGAGCGGTTTCCAGTCTCCATCGCAATAGCTTAGCCCCACCCACATGGTGAGTTCAGTCACACGGCCTTCAGCGGAAAGAATTAAGGACAGGAGACCGCCTTCAAGCTCCACCTAAATAAAATCACCAAAAAACAACAAAAATGGCAAGCTAAAGTCTTCATTTAGATATTTTCAGTAATTAAATGCTCATTTTCAATGTGTCTTTGCTCTGTACCAGCATGTAGTCATCAGTTTGTGCATTGTATGTAAAGAGCAAAAGTGCATTGAGCTGGTCCTGTCCTGAAATCCATAGAAATGTCAAAGTCCTGTCCTCCACTGAATACATCTCTGCCCATCTCCAAGTAACCTGCAACAATGACAAAATCAGTATAAAGAACATTTTATTATCAGCCTAAGGACTAAAGAAAGAAACATTTTAAAAATAGAAAGCAAATATTAAAAAGTGACAGTAAAATGTTGGATGAGCAGGCATTTTTACAAAGCAATAATGGAGGAAATGTACACTGATGAACCTGATCTTTCACACAGAGACCAATTAACTTATCATCATCATATTTATGCAACATGAAACACAACCTCATTATTACCATCTTTGGCAGCAAGCATCCTATTAAGATATACAGTGTTGCCACTGTGCAATAGAGACACTAAAAACCCACTTTAAAGGGATAGTTCAGAATTTTGGACATAAGACCTATTTTCCAAGTGAGCCGGTGTGTTCGAGACGTCTGGAGACGTTTTCAAGAAATTTCATTCAGATCTTCTGGTTGCCGAGTTCGCTTATGCTATGGCTAGCGCAAGTCAATCGTTCTTAGCTAGCATGGCATTATAAACAGTCTTGCCCACTCCACAGTGCACCCGAGGCAAATCCAGTGTAACGGCAGACTATCGACTATGTATATATGTGTTGATAGAATGTTTGAAATAAAACCAACCTTGCATTTTTAAGGATTTATGTCTCAACAGCAGCAGCGTGTCATACTTCCTAGTAGGCTATGGCAGCGGCAGAGTGATATCACCTAGCACTTATAAGTTACCGGTTCTATAATAGTTTGTTTACCTGCTGTCATTGCTACAGACGCAGAGTAGCCTGCAGTGCTAGTTTCTTCAATCTCACAGAAATGGCCATTTTGGAGAATATACTGAAACTTTTGAAGACTCTGATGAGGAGTTTTTTTCCACCCAAACCCAACCGTACCTGTACAAGCCTGAATATACAGAGAAGGAATTGCGGGAGAGGGATGCTCAAAGGCACAACGTGAACGAGTGTCTGTGGAGACCGAGATAGCCCCCGCCGGAGCTGAGAACCGTGACCGAACAAACGGCGACTGGAGGTGCCAGGAGGGAATCCCCCGCAACGCATCCAAGGGTTTACGGGTCTACGGACGGAGCAGGGGCCCGGGTTTGCGGTGCGTAATTGTGGGTTTGTGTGGCCGTGGGCTGCCCGGTGTTTGCGTGAGGTCCAAGCGCTTTTCACCCAGGTCTGAGGGCATGAGTCCCGACAATTCGTTCCGGTTTGATTGCCTATTTACGGGCAGTATTTCGGCTGTGTGCATCTTAGAGTTTTGAGTCCAATGGAGAGTCCCCATGTGTGGATTCGCGGAGCCGCCCGCTGCCCGGTGTTGGTCTGCGGTCCAAGGGCTGTTCACCCAGCTCTGAGGGCACGAGGCCCGAATATTCGGCGGTGTTCATGTGTCTATTTACCGGAGGGAATCCCCGCAACGAGTCCGAGGGTTTACGGTTCTCCGGACGGAACAGTGGTCTGGGTTCGGGCGGCGCGTCTTAGAGTTTTGAGTCCGACGGAGCAAAGTAAAATTCCGCTGCTGCTGTGAAATTAGTCCCTCAAAAAATGGATGATTCATGTGATGCGGGGTTAGTTTTGTTTCAAATATTATTCTATCAACACAGATATGTACATCGACAGTCTAGTGTTTTAATTGATTTGACTCGGGTGCACTGTGGAGTGGGCAAGACTGTTTTTAATGCCTGTCTAGCGAGAACCATTGACTTGCGCTAGCCATAGCATAAGCGAACTCGGCAACTAGAAGAACTGAATGAAATTTCTTGAAAGCGTCTCCAGACGTCTCGAACACACCGGCTCATTGGAAAATAAAAATAGAAAATTCCGAACTATCCCTTTAAGCTGTATCTGAACATGCTCATGAAAAAGGACATGAAGCTTTTCTCTGCAATGCTAATACCCTGTCACATGTTGCCATGTTTCTATATCACAGTATATAATTTGCCTCTAAAAGGGCGTACATCTCTGTGGCATATAGTAATGTTAGCGTGCATTGTACTTGTGAAATGAGTACATTGACAAGAATCAGCATGACCATTTATATTTACAAAATGATCCTACCGTGACCCAGAAAATGGGCTCCCTCCACAGTTTGAATAGGGCATCCCTCCCAGCTTCCATACGCTGCCACCTTCTTTGTAACTTTTGTCCAATCTAGAGATTTCCATTCCTCTGAGGGGCTGTCAGTGGTCTTAAACGTGACATCTCTGAGGCAACCAGAAAAACCTTGTTTCACTAGCCGAGCATCACCTGGTGAAACGGACAAGAAAAAATTTGTCAGCGTTAATTGCCATCCAGTTCCTATCCTACAAATGGCCATGAGTTACCAAGTATCAGTCCCTTTATATGAGAATGATGGCAAATGTTATGAAGACAAGTAAGCAGGCTGGTAACGTCTGGTTCTAGTGAGACTGGACCCAGCAGGGTTTATATCTCTTCATAAATTGTACTTTAGAAGGATAGAAAACTTTACTTAAATCCAGGGTTGCATCAATAACTTGTCATATAGAACGAGTGAAGATTACTTTAAGAAAATGTCCTTCTTGCAGAATGAACAGTATATATAAAAAAGTTCAAATCCAAGCCAGGTTGAGATGGCCAAAATGTATCAAATCCCTTCAAATGTTAAATGATAAACAATAACACACAATGCTAATCAAAGAGAGTGGGTGACGATTGATTTACCCGAATCCTTCCTTTGCAAAATAAATTCCCCAGGCAGCCCTCCAATGAACACCCCTGTGTTCCCACCGATGATGGTGCTGCCGCTGGAAGCTGAAGCACTTCCTGGTGGTGGAGGAGGTGGGATATTGTACATAAAAGTGGTAGGCAAAGCAAAATTGTGGAGTTAAGGGGAAAGAAAGAACATGTTATTTGAAAACACATTAAAGGACAACAACAAGGGAGAGTGTTTCTGTGTGTGTGAAGCAGTATAGTGACTGGAATTAACCTGGCTAATACCTCCATGTAGAGCTGGAGGATTACATATAAATACATGCATATAAGTACATACACACTAGTCACATCCAAGCACAGGTGCATATCCTTGCATGTACAGACGTTACATGGAATAGATACACACACACACTGGTCAGCATGAATATGAAAAGTTACCTCTGTATTGATTGTTTACAATGATTGTTCCCACGGCCCCTTGCCTTGTTGCTATGATGCTGTGCCATTGTCCATCATTGTAGTGGTGCCCTCCATCGCCCTGTACACTCACAGCCACCGCTGAGCCCTACACACACACACACACACACACACACACACACACATTACAAGCAGGAAAGATTACACCTATACTAGAATCCATCTAAGGAGCATGATTCGAAATGTTGCTATGAAACAAGGATCGTTCCATTGAGGCTATATGGGGGTGTTGAATCATTGAATTTACATGAAATTGCTTAGCATATTTTAGAATAAATATCAGCCTTTTAATAACACAAAAACATTTTAAATAACGAATTTGTTTTCAATTGATCATTATACGATCAATTGCCTAACATACATTAATGGTGTTGTGAAGACGTAATCTGGCAAAGGTCTCTCATCTACGTGTCTTGACAGTAATTGTTTAAGTAAATCTATGACCTTTGGCTCAAAACAGATAATTTTTCAAATCACAGTGCAATCAAGCGATGTAACATTTCAGATGGTCGCTTCTTTATCCCTTTGTTGTGCAAACAATGTTAGACATTAAGGGTCGATGACACTCATCCTACATGCTGCCCTCAAAAGGACACAAACAAGCACATATAATCATCAAAGTGTTGTTACAGGGCTTTTTGCTCGCTATTAAGTATGACATCATTGTTGCGATCAGCTTTTAGCAAGTGGGCAAAGAGTAATGTAGTAAAACAAGAGTAACATGCACACTCAAACAAACGTACTGACAACATACTGTATATCCACACGCGGTGATGAAGATTTAATGATGAGATCAATAAATGTATGAATGCCAGAGTATATCAGCCTCTGACATGTTTACTGCCATTGCCAGACAGCTCTACTTAACAAGACAACATGGGAGGAGTCACTTCACTCTCTCTCTCTCTCTCTCTCTCTCTCATATATACACATACACATACGTTGGAATCCCTTCTGGGAGACACTCTGGCACTACTGACGTGCCCTTGAGCAAGACATTTAGCACAAAATTACTGGGCAGAAAGTGCCTGAATCACTAAATTTGTTCCGTCAACATATAGCATCAGCTAAAACCAGAGAGGCCCCAATGCCCATTGGGCCTCATTTATCAATCTTGCGTGAAAACGGGCGCAGATCTGAGCGCAGATTTGGTCTTACGACAGGACACACGTGCGATTTATGAAACGTTCGTATCTGACCAATCTCAGCGTACGAATGAGCGGGCGTTGATAAATGCGGCGGCTGAATTCGATCGTCATTAACATGTTACGCCCATAAATATTCCTGTTTCGGAGGCCTCGCCCACTGAGGTCAAACATGGAGAGACGAAACATGGGTAAGAAAAGAAACTTTTCTGACACGGAGATCGGCATCCTGACATCGGAGGTGGAACACAACAAGACAGTGCTTTTTGGCAGCCTGAAGGGTGGCATAAAAGGGGCTCACAAAAACGCTGTCTGGAAAAAGATAACGGAGGCAGTCAACAGCGTTGCCGCAGAGGAACGGACTCCAGCTGAGGTTTGAATATCATTCTCAATAACTTAACCCATGCCTAACGACTTAAATGAATCTTTTCATCCGCAGCCTAAAAGCTTATGTCTGCTAACTGATCAAAACAATTCTTTACATTTAGGTCAAGAAAAAATGGTCGGATATGAAGCTGGTCACCAAGAAACGCTTTGCTGCGTTTAAACGCAGCATCAGGCAGACTGGAGGAGGCCAAACAGACTCCAGCCTGATCTTGACGGGGACGGAGGAAAAAATTGCCTCCTTAATTGGGTCGGAGTCGATCTGTGGCATAAGTGGTGGAGGTGACACAGAGATCCCTGCGGTCCCTGAAAACGCGCTCACGTCTGACGCGCGTATTGTTCCTCCAAAATAAGCAAGTCTGCCATCATCAAGACTTGATAACTGTCAAAGCATCTGTTTAAATAGGGGAATGAATAAACATCTGACCAACCACAGTGGAACGATGATTATCTCAACAGGTGCTTTCATTTTTGTTCCAGTTCTGTCACACCCATCGGACAAAAACAAAAACAATTACACATTTTTGCCTTTAGTTAATTTGCAAACACACATTTCTGCTTGTATTTATGATTCTTTCACATTTTAATGTGTAATAATTAGTTGTCATCTTAGGCTATTTATCCCATTGTTTAATTTTTTGAAAGTGGTATCAGTAAAAACATGGGCTTTAAAAGAAATGTTTTCGTTTTAATAATCCGTTTTGATCTGTTCTAAATATGTGACTGCTTATGCTTAATGACAGCTGAGGTTTGTTCATTATTTTACGCCAGATTTTGCTGTGCTGCACCGCAAATCCACAGACTCGAATTTGCGTACACGAGCTCAGACCTGACGTGAGATCTGATCGCAGCTTCCGCTTACGTCCAAATTGATAAATGCTGAAGTTTGCGTGGAAATGGTCGTACGCACGGTTTTCGGTCGTACGTTCGTTTGATAAATGAGGCCCATTGTCTTTAATATACAGTATGTGCTGCTAGAAGCTGATGGTCGCACGCACACACCAAATAAACAGCACTTATCCAAAGTGCTCTCTCCTTTGGTTTTCCCAGCTACACTTGGCAGCCCACAAAAGGCTGTGAGCATACCAATGTGTGTGTGTGTGTGTGTGTTATAGGGTCAGGGTTTTCCAGTCTCAGAACGGGTCTTTACAGGGTGACTATACATGACGGTAAGCATGATTGGTCCATGTAAGTCTGTGTTTTCTAATTTGACTGAAATCTTCATATTTTTTATCATTTGATAAACAAAAATGTCCATTATGTTTGAGTGAATGTAACCACAAAACTGGTTCAAATAAAATGATCAGAAAATTGCAGAGTCCACATCCTTCTTGAAAGCATTTTGCCTTCCTTTGCTGGCAGACTCCAAACTTGGATCCCATTAGCTCCACAGGAGACCATCCTGGCCCAGTCAAAGTAACGCAGATTAGTTGGCTGTTCAGCAGATATTGATGAGAGGGGAGCTGACTGCCGGTAGTCACGTCGTATTTAACTCCTCCAGAAAATGACAGGTGAATGGCAGTCATCAAGTTTAAGTTTAAGAAACATCTGTGTGAGATTGATTAAAGACAGAAAAGGAGCTGTAGTTTGCATACTGCCGTGCTATATTAGTTGTAAGGTTAATGATAGATTGAAAAGGAGCAAAATATTGAAGATGTGTGTGGGTGTGTGTTTTCCTAAGTGGACAACAAACAACAGAGGTATAGCCTCCTTAAGGGGAGTGTCAGCTTGGAGGGTCATAGGCCTACTCCAGTAAATGCACATTTAAGGAGCACAATTTAGGATAAATGTTGAGCATCTGTTGTTGAAGATTACCAGTGTTGGTCTATGCTCTCTAATTGAGTAGCGCTCTTATTTTGAAGGACACCGGAAGTCACTATTGTTGTTTGTTGAAGCGGATGTATTTAATAAACCCAGGTGTCCTGAATCTGATGATTGGCAAACGCAACTTACCTGTGTGGTCGCTTTCTTCTCCGTCTCCCTGGTCTGCTGAATTATTTAGGAATTGAAACAACTCTGCTAACAGGTTATGGGCCCAGTATATGAGGTGACCGCCTGCAGAGTGAAAGAGGACATTGTAGCGAGACAATGTGTGTGAGAGTGACTGTTGGCGTGCGAGTATGACCACGCGAGCTGAGTCGACCCGCCACTGGTCCCGGCTGGTTTTCGACGGCGACGAGAAAAATTATGAACTGTGGGAGACGAAATTCTTGGGGCACCTGTTGCTGCAGGGATTGAAGGAAACTATCCTTCACGAGCCCAAGTCACCTGCCACTGACGATGAGGGGGAAGAAGACGATGAGACTAAAAACGTGAAGGCTTATGCGGAGCTGATCCAGTTCCTGGATGACAAAAGTTTGTCCCTCGTTATGCGGGAGGCGGCTGATGATGGCCGCCGGGCGCTGCAGATTTTGCGGGACTATTATGCAGGCAAAGGTAAGCCTCGTATCATTACACTGAGCTGACATCATTACAGAAGGCCAGCGGAGAAAGTGTGACAGAATATGTCATTCGTGCAGAAACTGCAATCACAGCTTTGAGAAATGCTGGAGAGACACTGAGTGATGGCCTGTTAGTGGCGATGGTTTTAAAAGGACTACCAGAAACATTCAGGCCATTCGCAATTCATATCTCACAGAGTGAGGATCAAGTGACTTTTGCAGACTTTAAAACAAAGCTCAGGAGTTTCGAGGACACCGAGATGATGCGCGGGGCAACGGCCTCGGAGGACAACGTCATGCGGGCACAAGTGCGGCCGACAGTGAGGCGCGCTCCAGCAGGTGCCGGTGACCGACGGGGGAAGGAGAGCAATGCGGACGTTGTGTGTTACAGATGCGGTGTGAGGGGGCACGTAGCCAGAATGTGCCACCACAAGCAGTGTTGCAATCACTGCCAAAGTTCTTCACATCGTTTTACGAACTGCAGAAGGAGGCCGCAACGGTGGGAGACGAAATTCTTGGGGCACCTGTTGCTGCAGGGATTGAAGGAAACTATCCTTCACGAGCCCGAGTCACCTGCCACTGACGATGAGGGGGAAGAAGACGATGAGACTAAAAACGCGAAGGCTTATGCGGAGCTGATCCAGTTCCTGGATGACAAAAGTTTGTCCCTCGTTATGCGGGAGGCGGCTGATGATGGCCGCCGGGCGCTGCAGATTTTGCGGGACTATTATGCAGGCAAAGGTAAGCCTCGTATCATTTGCCTGTACACTGAGCTGACATCATTACAGAAGGCCAGCGGAGAAAGTGTGACAGAATATGTAATTCGTGCAGAAACTGCAATCACAGCTTTGAGAAATGCTGGAGAGACACTGAGTGATGGCCTGTTAGTGGCGATGGTTTTAAAAGGACTACCAGAAACATTCAGGCCATTCGCAATTCATATCTCACAGAGTGAGGATCAAGTGACTTTTGCAGACTTTAAAACAATGCTCAGGAGTTTCGAGGACACCGAGATGATGCGCGGGGCAACGGCCTCGGAGGACAACGTCATGCGGGCACAAGTGCGGCCGACAGTGAGGCGCGCTCCAGCAGGTGCTGGTGACCGACGGGGGAAGGAGAGCAATGCGGACGTTGTGTGTTACAGATGCGGTGTGAGGGGGCACGTAGCCAGAATGTGCCACCACAAGCAGTGGTGCAATCACTGCCAAAGTTCTTCACATCGTTTTACGAACTGCAGAAGGAGGCCGCAACGGCGGGACGACGTGAGGAGAGCGTCGGAGGCGCACTGCAGCAACGAGTTCACGTTCGGGGTGAGTGACTGCGACTCAGAGGTCCAGCAAAGACCCCATGTCAGGCAGACGGGCCTGATGGTCGACACAGGCGCGACTTCTCACATCATCACGGACATCACGAGGTTCAAGAGGTTCGACGACGGATTCCGGCCAGAGACTCACTTCATGGAGCTGGCTGATGGGACGAAATGCAGCGGGGTTGCGGAGCGCAGGGGAGATGCGGAGGTGGTGCTGATTGACAGCAGGGGGCAACGCCACAAAACTACCTTGACACAGGCGTTGTACATCCCCACCTACCCACAGGACATCTTTTCCGTGCAGGCTGCGACCACCGGAGGAGCCACGGTCATCTTCAGGAGAGGTAAAAACCTTCTCAAGTGCAAAGACGGTACAAACTTCAACATATGTGTACAACAGACTTTATTACTTGAACACTGTAGATGATTGTGTGGATGATCAGTGCAATGTGTGTTACGATATAAAAACATGGCATGAAATCCTTGGCCACTGCAATTATGATGATATTCTAAGATTACAAAATGTGGTTGAAGGAATGAAAATCAAAGGGAAAACTGACCGATCTGTCATGCACTGTGATGTATGTACTGAAGGTAAATTTGTTCAAACCAGGAACAGGGAGCCAGATACTAGAGCCAGATCAGCCTTAGAATTGGTCCATACAGATCTAGCAGGGCCAATAGACCCAGAGTCCATAAATGGTCATAAGTATGCTGTATCTTTCACTGATGATTATACCAGTGCTGTTTTTGTGTATTTTCTAAAACACAAGAGTGATGTTGTACAAGCTACTGAGAAATTCCTTGCAGATACAGCCCATTATGGGAAGGTTAAACGAATTAGATCTGACAATGCCTTAGAGTTCATGGGTAAAAACTATCAGGCATTGCTCAGCAAAAATCGCATCAAACATGAAAGGTCTGCTCCATACTCACCACATCAGAACGGCACCGCAGAGCGTAACTGGCGCACTTTATTTGACATGGCGAGATGCATGATAATAGAAAGCCACTTACCAAAAGAGCTGTTGACCTATGCCGTGCAGACTGCATTTATGGTGAGAAACAGGTGCTTTAACAACCGCACAAAGCAGACACCTTATTTCATGCTAACAGGAAAGCAACCAAACCTGGCGAAGATGCAGAAGTTTGGGTCGGTGTGTTACGCCTACAGACAAGACAAACGAAAACTTGACCCGAGATGTGACAAGGGGATTTTTGTTGGGTATGACAAGAATAGCCCAGCCTATTTAGTATACTATCCTAGCAGTGGTAAAGTTAAAAAACACAGGCTAGTGAAGTGTGTGACCCCAACCATTGCAGAGCACCAGACACAGACAGAAATGCCTGCCGATGATGATTTTGAGGTACTGAGGCGGGTTGATAGGGCCAGACGAACTCTCCCCCTCTTACCAACAGGACAGACACAGGAGCAGAAGCCGGTCCCTACAGTTGGGCCTCAGGAGAGTCAGGAGAGCCAGGCACAACCAATCAAACAGGGGACCGGGCGTTACCCCTCTAGAGTGAGGAGGAGACCAGATTACTATGGTGATAATGTAACTGAGGCAAGTGATGACCAGGTACAGATGACCATAGATTACTGTTACAGGTTGGTGTCTAATGTACCCCTCTCATTTAGTGAAGCTGTGACCTCACCTAACTCAAAAGAATGGTCCAGTGCAATGGATGAGGAGATGGAATCACTTAATGACAACAACACATTTACCTTGACCACACTCCCGGAGGGTAAGAAAGCAGTGGGGGGTAGATGGGTATATGCTCTCAAAACCAATGTTGATGGGTCCACCAAATACAAGGCACGTTATGTAGCCAAAGGATACAGTCAGAAGCAGGGAGTGGATTATGATGAGACTTTTTCACCCACTGCTAACCTGACAAGTGTACGAGTGTTAATGCAAAAAGCAGCACAAGAGAACCTGATTTTACATCAGATGGATGTCAAAACCGCTTATCTGCATGCTCCAATAGATTTTGAGGTATATATGACACAACCAGAAGGTTATGAAGTAACATCTGACAAAGGTGAAATGTTGATGTCCATCCATCCATCCATCCATTTTCTTCCGCTTATCCGATACCGGGTCGCGGGGGCAGCTGCCTGAGCAGGGACGCCCAGACTTCCCTCTCCCCGGACACTTCCCCTAGCTCCTCCGGGAGGACCCCAAGGCGTTCCCAGGCCAGCCGGGTGACATAGTCACTCCAGCGTGTCCTGGGTCTTCCTCGGGGTCTCCTCCCGGTGGGGCATGCCTGGAACACCTCCCGAGGGAGGCGTCCAGGGGGCATCCGATGCAGATGCCCGAGCCACCTCAACTGGCTCCTCTCGATGTGGAGGAGCAGCGGCTCTACTCCGAGCTCCCCCCGTGTGACGGAGCTCCTCACCCTATCTCTAAGGGAGCGCCCCGCCACCCTGCGGAGGAAGCTCATTTCGGCCGCTTGTATCCGGGATCTTATTCTTTCGGTCATGACCCAAAGTTCATGACCATAGGTGAGGGTAGGAACGTAGATTGACCGGTAAACCGAGAGCTTCGCCTTTCGGCTTAGCTCTCTCTTTACCACGACGGACCGATACAGCGACCGCATTACTGCAGCCGCTGCACCGATCCGCCTGTCAATCTCGCGTTCCATCCTTCCCTCACTCGTGAACAAGACCCCAAGATACTTAAACTCCTCCACATGAGGCAGGAACTCCCCCCCGACCTGGAGGGAGCAAGCCACCTTTTCCGGTCAAGAACCATGGCCTCGGATTTGGAGGTGCTAATCCTCATCCCGGCTGCTTCACACTCAGCTGCAAACCGCCCCAGGACATGCTGGAGGTCCTGGCTCGAAGGAGCCAACAAGACCACATCGTCCGCAAAAAGCAGGGATGAAATCCAGTGGCTCCCGAACCAGATTCCCTCCGGCCCACGGCTGCGCCTAGAAATCCTGTCCATAAAAATAATGAACAGGACCGGTGACAAAGGGCAGCCCTGCCGGAGTCCAACATGCACCTGGAACAGGTCTGACTTACTGCCGGCAATGCGAACCAAGCTCCTGCTCCGGCCATACAGGGACCGAACAGCCCTTAGCAGAGGGCCCCCGACCCCGTACTCCCGAAGTACCTCCCACAGAATGCCACGAGGGACACGGTCGAATGCCTTCTCCAAGTCCACAAAACACATGTGGACTGGTTGGGCAAACTCCCATGAACCCTCGAGCACCCTGCGGAGGGTATAGAGCTGGTCCAGTGTTCCACGGCCAGGACGAAAACCGCATTGTTCCTCCTGAATCCGAGGTTCGACTATCGGCCTAATTCTCCTCTCCAGCACCCTGGAATAGACTTTCCCGGGGAGGCTGAGAAGTGTGATCCCCCGATAGTTGGAACACACCCTCCGGTCCCCCTTTTTGAATAGAGGGACCACCACCCCGGTCTGCCAGTCCAGAGGCACTGTCCCCGACTGCCACGCGATGTTGCAGAGACGTGTCAACCAGGACAGCCCCACAGCATCCAGAGACTTGAGGTACTCAGGGTGGATCTCATCCACCCCCGGTGCCTTGCCACCGGGGAGCTTCTTAACTACCTCGGTGACTTCAGCCCGTGTAATGGTGGATGAACCTCTGAGTCTCCAGCCTCTGCTTCCCCAATGGGAGACGTGTCAGTGGGGTTGAGGAGATCCACGAAGTATTCCTTCCACCGCCCGACGATATCCTCAGTCGAAGTCAGCAGCTCCCCACCTCCACCGTAAACAGTGTTGGTGGAGGGCTGCTTCCCCTTCCTAAGGCGCCGGATGGTTTGCCAGAATTTCCTCGAGGCCGACCGATAGTCCTCCTCCATGGCCTCCCCGAACTCTTCCCAGACCCGAACTTTTGCTTCAGCGACCGCCCGTGCTGCAGCACGCTTGGCCTGCCGGTACCCGTCAGCTGCCTCGGGAGTCCCCCGAGCCAACCAGGTTCGGTAGGACTCCTTCTTCAGCTTGACAGCATCCCTTACTTCCGGTGTCCACCACCGGGTTCGGGGATTGCCACCACGACAGGCACCGGATACCTTACGGCCACAGCTTCGAACAGCCGCGTCAACAATGGAGGCAGAGAACAAGGTCCATTCGGACTCAATGTCCCCAGCCTCCCTCGGGATCTGATCATAGCTCTCCCGGAGGTGGGAGTTGAAGACCTCCCTGACAGATGGTTCCACCAGACGTTCCCAGCAGACCCTCACAACGCGTTTAGGTCTGCCAAGTCTGTCCAGCTTCCTCCCCTGCCAGCGGATCCAACTCACCACCAGGTGGTGATCAGTTGACAGCTCAGCCCCTCTCTTCACCCGAGTGTCCAAAACATACGGCCTGAGGTCAGATGACACAACCACGAAGTCGATCATTGACCTCCGGCCTAGGGTGTCCTGGTGCCATGTGCACTGATGGACAACCTTATGTTTGAACATGGTGTTCGTTATGGACAAACCGTGACCAGCACAGAAGTCCAATAACAGAACCCCACTCGGGTTCTGATCGGGGAGGCCGTTCCTCCCAATCACGCCTCTCCAGGTAACACTGTCGTTGCCCACGTGAGCGTTGAAGTCCCCCAGTAAAACAATGGAGTCCCCGGTTGGAGCACTCTCAAGTACCCCTCCCAAGGACTCCAAGAAGGCCGGGTACCCTGCACTGCCGTTTGGCCCATAGGCCGAAACAACAGTGAGAGACCTATCCCCGACCCGAAGGCGCAGGGAAACGACCCTCTCGTTCACCGGGGAAAACTCCAACACATGGCGGCCGAGCTGGGGGGCTATGAGCAAGCCCACACCGGCTCGGCGCCTTTCACCGCGGGCAACTCCAGAGTAGAAGAGAGTCCAGCCTCTCTCAAGGAGTTGGGTTCCAGAGCCCAGACTGTGCGTGGAGGTGAGCCCGACTACCTGTAGCCGGTAGCGCTCTACCTCCCGCACTAGCTCAGGCTCTTTACCCCCCAGTGAGGTGACATTCCATGTCCCCATGGCTAGAGTCACCGTCCGGGGATTGGGTCGCCGGGGCACCCGCCCAGGACAGCCACCCAAATCCCACCGCACCGGCCCCTTCTGAACCCTCCTGCGGGTGGTGGGCCTACAGGAGGGCGGGCCCACGTCGCTCTTTCGGGCTGTGCCCGGCCGGGTCCCGTGGGCACAGACCCGGCCACCAGGCGCTCGCCTGCGAGCCCCAACCCCGGGCCTGGCTCCAGGGTGGGGCCCCGGTGACGCCAATCCGGGCGACGTGAACGTCCTCGATTTTAGCTTCTTCATTAAGGGCTTTGGAACCGCTCTTAGTCTGACCTGTCACCTAGGACCTGTTTGCCTTGGGAGACCCTACCAGGGGCATTAAGCCCCGGACAACATAGCTCCTAGGATCATTCAGGTGCTCAAACCCCTCCACCACGATAAGGTGTCGGTTCAAGGAGGAGGAGAAATGTTGATGTGTAAACTGGAAAAGTCACTGTATGGTTTAAAACAATCAGGTAGAAACTGGAACAAAATGTTTCATGATTACTTGAGTGACAATCTCTTTACTCAGAATCCTACTGATCACTGTGTATACACCAAAGAAACAGAAGATCAGAAAGTGATCATTGTGATATGGGTTGATGACCTGGTTATTGCAGCCAGTGATGATAATGTGATGATGAATGTCAAAGAAATGCTTACTGCTAAGTTTAAAATGAAAGACTTGGGTAAATTAAACAACTTTCTGGGTATTGATTTTCAGCAAAGTGATCACTGTGTAAAAATGTCACAGAAGAGATATGTGGAGAAAATACTTGACAGATTTGATATGCAAGATTGTAAGCCACGAGCAACACCTTGTGAGCCAAAGCTTGACTATACTGACAATGCAGAGGTAATGAGTGATGTCAGAAAGTACAGGGAGGCTGTGGGCAGCTTGATCTACTTGTCAACATGTACCAGACCAGATCTGAGCTATGTAGTAAGTAAACTTTCACAGTACCTTTCTAAGCCAACTGTACAGCAATGGGTTACTGTAAAACATGTACTCAGATACTTAAAGGGCACAAAGGAAAAATTGTTGTGTTATAAAAGGAGTGACAGTGTGTTACTTGGGTTGGAAGCATTCAGTGATGCAAATTGGGCTGAACATGAAACGGACAGACGTAGTATCACAGGTTATTGTATCAGCTTAAGCCAATTTGGTCCTTTGATTTCATGGAAAACCAAAAGACAAGCTACTGTAGCTCTTTCAACTTGTGAAGCTGAATACATGGCGCTAGCTGCAACTATACAAGAATGTATGTATTTGCTTCAACTGCTACAAGGTATTGACAGCTCTCAGTACAGGCAGCCAAGGGTCTATGAGGACAACCAAGGCGCCATAGCCCTAGCTAAACGATCTTATGTTTCATGAAGATCTGTAATATTGTATAGATTGTATTTCTGTTTATGTTTTGAATATACCAACATTTGAGAGCAAGTGGGGGTGTTGGTCTATGCTCTCTAATTGAGTAGCGCTCTTATTTTGAAGGACACCGGAAGTCACTATTGTTGTTTGTTGAAGCGGATGTATTTAATAAACCCAGGTGTCCTGAATCTGATGATTGGCAAACGCAACTTACCTGTGTGGTCGCTTTCTTCTCCGTCTCCCTGGTCTGCTGAATTATTTAGGAATTGAAACAACTCTGCTAACAACCAGGTTTTCTTCCCCAAAGGCTCAAGGACTGCAGACTTACAACATTATAGATTTCACAGAGCACAACCAGTGTCGGCTATGAGACGCATGGCTGGTAAAATAAAATACAATTTATATGTTTGCCATTTATTGTGTACTCGTAAATGTATTTAACAGATAGTTCAGACATCTAATTTTGAGAATGTGATAAGAATTACATGTGTAATATAGTATTTCTGCCTGTGACACATCTGTGAGTCTCTATGGTGAGATGGTCAATAAAACACCACTCACCTGCACCAATAGTGTGTGAACTGTGTGTGTGTGTGTGTGTGTGTGTTTTAGCATGTGTGTTAAAGAGTCTCTGACAGGAAGCTATTGTACCTTCAATATTTGATGTCTCTTCTGTGTGTAACAGTAAATGTTTCTGAGTGTCGCATGTGCGTGCAGGTATGTGTGTGTGTGTTTGTGTGACAACTCACATGTGCACATATTTATGAGCATATCACTTTCCTATGTCATGCTAAATTACCCCCCTGCACTGGTAATCCCATTAAGGCTAGCTCAACAGGCTAATAGGGGGAAGTAATGGGCCCAGCTATATGTATCTAGGGGAACGCTAATAAGCCGTGACACCACTCCCACTGTTAATTACCCCAAACTAGTCTAAACAAAGGCATCAACCCAGTTGGAGAAGATGCTCCATCGGCCATCCGGCAGGACATATAACCACAGACACACACATTAACACCGCGAGTCAACAAGGGTCTTTTCAGTGACTTACACTCCTCAGAACACACAGATACATCCCATGGTTACATTTTGATGAGGGCTTTTTGCTAACGAGTATTGGATAGTGATGATTAACGGAAAGTGGAAGTGTGTGTATGTGTGTTTGTTTGAGTGTGTAATTAGTTGGTGGCCTCATGGAAGTATGTGTAATCATCTCCCATCATCACTTTCATCATCTAAGTCGTTGACTCTTGAACCCCTCTACATGCGTCTGTATGGATGGATAAGGGGAAACAGGGTTGTGTGTGTGTGTGTTGTGTGTGTGTGTGTGTGTGTGTGTGCACGCGCGCAAAACTTAATTAGCTTGCAATTGGTATTCATGCACGGTGACTGCAGGGAATGAGTTAATTGCAGTCCAATTCAAACGTTGACACACTTTCAAAGTTTTTTCCCCTCTCTCTGACAGAAACCAATGAGGGGCTAC
Source organism: Chelidonichthys spinosus (assembly GCA_029853015.1). Lineage (NCBI taxonomy): Eukaryota > Metazoa > Chordata > Actinopteri > Perciformes > Triglidae > Chelidonichthys > Chelidonichthys spinosus. The sequence goes on from CM056821.1 coordinate 22,083,176, forward strand.
AGATCACATTTATTAGATGAGAGCAAGTGAGAGAAAATGGGAGAGAAAGAGGGGGGGGGGGCAAAGAGAAAAAGACAGAGGCAGATAATCCTAAAAAACAGATAGAGACAGAAGAAGGTGAGCACGTAAGTAAAGTGAGCAGAATTAAATAATAAGGTAAGAGAGAAAAAAAATTAGGGATTGTGGATAAAAAAAAAATGCATGAAATGGTTAAACTGCCGATAGCAATAATCTAAAAAAACTGTAGAAGCAGAAACAATCTGCAAGATCCTCAATAAAAGATTAGGGCTGAACGATATGGACAAAATTTCATATCTCGATATTCATGCCAGATATCTCGATATCGATACGATACGATTTGACTACGGGTTCAGTGAAAACCAAATATTTTTCAGAAAAATAAAAACATCATAATACAAAAGAATGTGGAAACTGCAGTTTTATTGATGATAACTCACTGCCAGTCATCAACATTAACATAAAGTCACCAATCAATAAATAAAAAATCTAACATTTTAGACTGTCTACACAGGTACCATGTCTTTTGCAATGTGGTATGTTATAGCGTCTGTAATGTCTTTATGTCTGGTGGATGCCAACTTACGCCTGGTTCACACCGGCCGCAGAAGCGCCGCGAATAGGCGCGTAGCGGAGCCCGCTTCCTTTCGGCGCCCGCTTCCTTTCGGCGCCCTTGTTAAGCGATAGTGTAGTTCACACCAGACGCAGAGCGCCGCGAATAGGCGCGGCCGTCCCGCGCCTTGAAGCGATCGTTTCGGCGTCTGCTCTATTTTTTGCGCGTGCCGCGAGCGAACGCATCGATTCTGGCAGGAAATCACACAAAGAAACACGAGAAAATCTTTTTCAAAATAAAAGCAATTTTCAAAATAAAAGTGATAAGTAAGTGAGTGATAGGTAAGTGATTGACAAATGCAATCATATTTGTGTATCTAAACTCGCACTGGGAAACAGGAAGAGAAAATTCATTTAATAAATGTGAAGAGTAGATAAACAAATATGTGTATTTCAACGGTATATCTGCTCTCTCTCTCTCTCTCTCTCTCTCTCTCTCGGATAAATACCAGAGGTGTTCAAACTTCTTGGTTACAGAAACATGGCGTATTCATTTTATGGGGTTATTTACTCCATAATGAAAAAAATAGCTCTGAACAACAGCTTCCGCGGCCAGTGTGAACCCGGCGTCATATGGTGTAAAGGCTCGGTTATGCTTCCGCGTAGTGATCACGCAATGGCCACGCAGTTGCTGGGAGACCGTGATGGTTCTGCGTTGGGTTTACGTGTCGAAATACAATTCAATGCCACACCGGTAAAGGGCGCTATGTTTTTTGAAAAGAATGACCGATCGACCGAGACTCTTGATGTAAATCCTCGTTAGCCTCGTTATAGCCTATTTGTTTACTTTACGGCTTTAAACATCCACAATTTTTCAGAACTTGGTGTTTTATTTCTTTGTGCAAAAGCGACAAGGTGCAAACAATAAAACAAGGTGCAAACAATAAAAGTAGCCTAATAAAAGTTTAAATGCCGGTGTTTATGAGTGGAAACCGGAAAAGCGGTCTCCAGCGGATGTAGTTAGCGGACCAATCACAGCCAATGCCGCTGCGTTGGTGCTGCGTCACCTCAACGCGCGTCTAGGATTTTTGGGAGGTGCACGTCAGGCCCTTGCGTTGGACATAAGGGGAGTCCGCAAGGACGTGAGGGGTCCTCAAGCCCCCTTGCGTTGTGTCAACGTGGAAGCATAACTTGGGCTTAACGCTACTGAACGCATTGCAATACAGGTGCAATGTTCACCAAACACGACCTGCACAACACCCCGCTCTTGTTGACATCATCGTTATTAAATCCAAAATACCTCCAAATAATGGAGGATGATTTATGTTTTGGCACAAAATCAGATTCGGCACTGCCACCGGCCGCATTATCTTCCGCACTCTTCTCACTGTTCTTTCTTTCTTTTTGATTTCCCTGCACGTATGTTGCGCTGCATCTCGGTTTTCGTCTCCCTCACTACCACGGCGGGAGTCCTGCCCTCGTATGTTCGTTATTGGTTGGCTTCAGCTGTCCATCCACAGCAAGCATGAAATAAGGTTTGTGGCTGGCTGGCCATAGCGGTGCATTCAAGGGCAATCGTAAAAATGAATTTTATTGTGACTGCCAGAGCTTTACATGCAGGGCGAGCACGGGGGAAATCTATATATCGTTTATATCGTTGCTTTTTCGATATTAATATCTTGAATGTTCATATCTAGATAACGATACAATAACGATATATCGTTCAGCCCTACAAAAGATCTAAAGATGTATAAACATCTACTTTGTTACACACTTGTAAAACACACAGAGATAAATCCGGATTCCAATCAGGTTTTTGATGGCACATTTTACTGCCGTTTATGAGGTTGCATTAATAAGAAATGATGGATTCATAATATTATGCATATCAGTCATGTAATGTCAGTACTTTGCACTCACGCTTAAAGAAAGAAATAGGAACATACCTGTGGATCAAACACAAAGTAGGGGCGTCCATGTTTGAGCTGAATAGCCAGGAACTCTTCCTGATTTCCTGGAGAGAAGGCGCAGAGCATAAGGCCATCTGGGGAGCGAGTTCTGAAGCTCAACTCAACACCTGAGACAAAATGAAAGAGAGCAAGCAAAACATATTTAATACCTTCCATTTGTTCTGAGGAATGTATTCGGCACAGTCTAAATAGTACTTTAATACATGTCAAATTGTATCATATTGTCGTGAAAATAATCCATATACAATAAAATTAAACTGGCCTTGTTAAGACTTAAAACAGCGCTTAAACCTTTTGAACTCTACTGGACCCACAGTTCTGGGAGCTGTTAGCAGGGTGCACATCAGCAAGGGACCTGTGGTGTCTCAGTGTTCAATCTGAACATTTATACACTCACCGGCCACTTTATTAGGTACACCTGTCCAACTGCTTGTTAACGCAAATTTCAAATCAGCAAATCACATGGCAGCAACTCAACTGCATTTAGGCATGTAGACATGGTCAAGACGATCTGCTGCAGTTCAAACCGAGCATCAGAATGGGGAAGAAAGGTGATTTAAGTGACTTTGAACGTGGCTTGGTTGTTGGTGCCAGACGGGCTGGTCTGAGTATTTCAGAAACTGCTGATCTACTGGGATTTTTACGCACAACCATTTCTAAGGTTTACAGAGAATGGTCCGAAAAAGAGAAAATATCCAGTGAGCGGCAGTTCTGTGGGCGCAAATGCCTTGTTGATGCCAAAGGTCAGAGGAGAATGGCCAGACTGGTTCGAGCTGATAGAAAGGCAACAGTAACTCAAATAACCACTCGTTACAACCGAGGTTTGCAGAAGAGCATCTCTGAATGCACAACACATCGAAACTTGAGGCGGATGGGCTAAAGCAGCAGAAGACCACACCAGGTGAAGAACCAGCTAAGAACAGGAAACTGAGGCTACAATTCGCACAGGCTCACCAAAATTGGACAATAGAAGACTGGAAAAACTTTGCCTGGTCTGATGAGTCTCGATTTCTTCTGCGACATTCGGATGGTAGGGTCAGAATTTGGCGTCAACAACACGAAAGCATGGATCCATCCCGCCTTGTATCAACTGGTTCAGGCTGGTGGTGGTGGTGTAATGGTGTGGGGGATATTTTCTTGGCACACTTTGGGCCCATTAGTACCAATTGAGCATCGTGTCAACGCCACAGCCTACCTGAGTATTGTTGCTGACCATGTCCATCCCTTTATGACCACAGTGTCTTCTGATGGCTACTTCCAGCAGGATAACGCACCATGTCATAAAGCGCGAATCATCTCAGACTGGTTTCTTGAACATGACAATGAGTTCACTGTACTCAAATGGCCTCCACAGTCACCAGATCTCAATCCAATAGAGCACCTTTGGGATGTGGTGGAACGGGAGATTCACATCATGGATGTGCAGCCGACAAATCTGCAGCAACTGTGTGATGCTATCATGTCAATATGTACCAAACTCTCTGAGGAATGTTTCCAGTACCTTGTTGAATCTATGCCATGAAGGATTAAGGCAGTTCTGAAGGGAAAAGGGCGTCCAACCCGGTACTAGCAAGGTGTACCTAATAAAGTGGCCAGATTGCATCCAGTGATCTCCATCATGAGTCTAGTCACTTCCAGTAAAAAGTCAAGAAAACACGTTCTACACTGATTTCTTCTCCCTTAAGAATTTCTGAATTTGTTTGAATCCATAAGATATGGATGATAAATCCCCCAAAATACCACTTGCACAATATTACAGTACAGGAGCCAAAACCCTCATAACCATAACATAACTCCCAGTCAAAGCTTTCAGGCCTATTTCTCTTTATTGAATTATTTTTTCAATGAATATGTACTTGTTTATGAGCCGTTATATACACTCAACAAAAATATAAACGCAACACTTTTGTTTTTGCTCCCATTTTTCATGAGATGGACTTAAAGATCTAAAATTCATTCCAGATACACAATATTACCATTTCTCTCAAACATTGTTCACAAATCTGTCTAAATGTGTGATAGTGAGCACTTCTGCTTTGCTGAGATAATCCATCCCATCTCACAAGTGTGCCACATCAAGATGCTGATCTGACATCATGATTAGTGCACAGGTGTACCTTATACTGCCCACAATAAAAGGCCACTCTGAAATGTGCAGTTTTGTCTCACAGCAAAATGCCACAAGCATTGAGGGAGCGTGCAATTGGCATGCTGACAGCAGGAATGTCAACCAGATCTGTTGCTCGTGCATTGAATGTTCATTTCTCCACCATAAGGCGTTTCAGAGAATATGGCAGTACATCCAACCGGCCTCACAACCGCAGACCACGTGTAACCACACCAGCCCAGGACCTCCACATTCAGCAGGTTCACCTCCAAGATCGTCTGAGACCAGCCACTCAGACAGCTGCTGAAACAATTGGTTTGCATAACCAAACAATTTCTGCACAAACTGTCAGAAACCGTCTCAGGGAAGCTCAACTGCATGCTCGTCGTCCTCATCGGGGTCTTGACCTGACTCCAGCTCATCACCGTAACAGACTTGAGTGGGCAAATGCTCACATTCGATGGCGTCTGGCACGTTGGAGAGGTGTTCTCTTCACGGATGAATCTCGGTTTACATTGTTCAGGGCAGATGGCAGACAGCGTGTGTGGCTGAGCGCTTTGCTGATGTCAATGTTGTGGATTGAGTGGCCCATGGTGGTGGTGGGGTTATGGTATGGGCAGGCATCTGTTATGGACGAAGAACACAGGTGCATTTTATTGATGGCATTTTGAATGCACAGAGATACCGTGATGAGATCCTGAGGCTCATTGTTGTGCCATACATCCATGAACATCACCTCATGTTTCAGCAAGATAATGCACGGCCCCATGTTGCAAGGATCTGTACACAATTCTTGGAAGCTGAAAATGTCCCAGTTCTTGCATGGCCAGCATACTCATCGGACCTGTCACCCATTGAGCATGTTTGGGATGTGCTTGACCGGCGTATACGACAGCGTGTACCAGTTCCCACTAATATCCAGCAACTTCGCACAGCCATTGAAGAGGAGTGGACCAACATTCCACAGGCCACAATTGACAATCTGATAAACTCTATGCAAAGAAGATGTGTTACACTGCATGAGGCAAATGGTGGTCACACCAGATACTGACTGGTTCTGAGTCCCCAGACCCCCAATAAAGCAAAAAAAAAAAAATGCACATTTCAGGGTGGCCTTTTATTGTGGACAGTCTAAGGCACACCTGTGCACTAATCATGATGTCAGATCAGCATCTTGATGTGGCACACCTGTGAGGTGGGATGGATTATCTCAGCAAAGCAGACGTGCTCACTATCACACATTTAGACTGATTTGTGAACAATGTTTGAGAGAAATGGTAATATTGTGTATCTGGAATGAATTTTAGATCTTTAAGTCCATCTCATGAAAAATGGGAGCAAAAACAAAAGTGTTGCGTTTATATTTTTGTTGAGTGTATATATATATATATATATATATATATATATATATATATATATAGTAAATATTCCCATCCCCACCTATATAGATAGATAGATAGATAGATAGATAGATAGATAGATAGATAGATAGATAGATAGATAGATAGATAGATAGATAGATAGATAGATAGATAGATTAAATAAATTCAAATCCAATGCAGCTGTCCTGCCTCACTTATAAATTGCAGACACTGAATCAAAGCTTCAGCAATGTGGGAAACTTGTGGGTTTCCCCGTCTATCACACACACACACACACACACACACACACACACACACCACACACACACACAGAGCACAGAATTGGTTGAGCGTGCTGTCTTGTCATGTTACTCCGGATCAGAGATTGGATCTTAATCCACTACCAGATCCACAGAGCGACACAGAGCATGCGATTTTATGTGTGCATTTCCTCAGCTCCTTCTATCTCCAAGGGGAACTGAAGTGTGGGAAGATCTGAGGAGTTGAATGGAGGCAGGCCAGGGTTCATCAGAAGCCGGTGTTTGCAAAATAATTAGTGTGTGAATTCACTTAACATGGAGAGAAGTCAAACAGTTACATGGTAAGGTGAAGATGAATACAGATTATCCATTTCAGAGCTCCCAGTTTTCAGACTATTTAAAAAATAGCCTTTTCTGTGTTTGTAACTGGATCTATGGTTATGCTCACTGTTGATATACAGCAAAAAGAGTGACTTGCACATGTCAGGTCTATTTAAGTTGATCTTATTTATATAGCCCAAACTTTGAATGCTTTACTATTTGTTTTAACAGTTTCTATTTATTATACATGCAGTAAACAGCCTCTAGGCCTACAAGTAAGTGCAGGTACGTGTCCTCGCAGCTGTTATGTGAGTCAGAGGTGCAGATTTTAGTTTTTTGTTTCTATGTATGCACACCAAATTTAGCAGGGAGTTAAACCCCATTCAGAAGGCATTAACATTACAGGGAGAGGTGGGGATGGGAATATTTACTGTGCTCCTCTGTATTTTTACTCATGGTTTCAGACAACATTTACATTTACATTTAGGGCATTTAGCAGACGCTTTTGTTCAAAGTGACATACAATAAGTACATTTGTCAAAAGAAAGAAACCACAACATATCATTGCCAATAAAGTAAGAAAAAAATAGAGACAAGTGTTAGGTCCTCGTCTGAGTAAAGTAGTCGCTGTTCAGCAAGTATACCTTAGGAACACAGTGCTATGATAAAAGTGCTATAGGTAAGAACATAGAAGTGCTTTTTTTTTTAGGGGGGGGGGGTGTTAGTGCGTCATGCTATGCAGAGTCGACGTGAAGTCTGAACAGGTGAGTGTTGAGCCTTTTTTGGAAGATGGCAAGTGACTGCTGTCCTGACATTGGTCGGGAGTTTGTTCCACCACTGAGGCGCCAGAACAGAGAACAGTCTGGACTTTGCTGAGTGACATTTGTTTGATTTCAGTGACCAGCTGAAGTAGAGGAGCGAAGTGCTCGCGTCAGGTCATGTGGTTTAACCAGTGTTTGAAGGTAGATGGGTGCCGTTCCATTGATGGCCTTGAAGGCCAGTGCCATCGTCTTGAATTGGATGCGGGCTTCAACAAGGAGCCAGTGGAGGACCCGGAGGAGGGGGGTCACATGGGAGAATTTGGGTAGATTGAAGACAGGCGTGCTGCAGCATTCTGGATACGCTGCAATGGTTTATTCGCCGAGGTCGGGAGTCCAGCCAGGAGAGAGTTGCCATTGCCAAGGCAGGAGATGACCAGTGCTTGGACCAGGAGTTGTGTTGCGTCCTTTGTGAGGAAAGTCAGAATCCTGCGGATATTGTAGAGGGCAAATCTGCAGGATCTGGCCACAGCAGTGATGTTGGGGGTGCAGGATAGTTGGTCATCGAGGATTACACACATGAAGAGGAGTTCGGTTTTATGCAGGTTAAGCTTGAGGTGATGCGCAGTTGTCCAGACGGAGATATCTGTCAGACATTCCGAAATGTGAGGCTCTGGCATCTCGCAGGGTCTAAGTCACTGTGAGGAGGGCCGTCTCGTCCTGAATCCTGACTGATAAGGGTCAAGGAGGTTGTTCTGTGAGAGATGTGCGACGTCCCTGTTCTGTCTGCTTCTTGGTGCCTTCCAGGAGAACCAGGAAGCAGTGGGCGTCCTAAGCAGACCACACCTTAGGGTGTGGTGTCATTGATAAAAGGCTGCCTCAGTCAGTCTGCTCTCTCTCTCTCTGGTGGTTGAGCACCTGACTGCTGCTATGGCCTACAGCCTGCTATAGTTTGTTTTCTCATATACATACACACATGCCCATGCACACACCCGCACACACTACATTTGAAGCAACACACAGCCACGTTATGTTCCTTTTGGGTTGTTTAGTTTAATAAACACTGAGACATTCTCAGAGCTATGTGTGTCCCCTCTCCTTTGTTTCAACCTGAGAGCCAGGGTTGTAACAGATGGGATGACAGTTGGTTGTAGGCGGCACATTCCAGGGTTTTAGAGAGGAATGAAAGAAGAGATACAGGTCTGTAGTTTCAGATGTCAGCAGCATCTCGGGTGTTTGTAGAGTGGCATCACTGTAGCTGTCTTAACAGCGACTTGAATGAGACCTGAGGTGAGGGAGGAATTGATCAGGGTGGTGAGGAATGGCAAGATGTCGTGTGAGATGTCTTGGCGAAGAGAGGAGGGAATTGGGTCAAGGGAGCAGGTGGTGGCAAGATTAGACATAACAAGTGTGTGAACGTCTTCAGAGGTGAGAGGGCTAAAGCTGGTAAGGCCATCAGAGTTGAGAGTTGGGGGAGATGTTTTCTGGGAGGATATAGGAGTGAAAGAGGAGCTGATGTCTTTTACTTTCTTGGGAAAGTATGTTGCAAAGTCATCAGCAGTGAGGGAGGAAGGAGGGGGAGGGGTAGGAGGGAGGAGAACATGGAGAAGAGTTTCCTGGGGTTGGAGGCGGAAGAGTTGATCCTTGACAGGTAGAAGGGAGATTTAGCTGCCGAAACAGTTGAGGTGTAGTCAAAGAGGAGGTGGTGGTATTGAGCAAGGTCCTCATCCTGGCCTGATTTTTTCCATTTTCCCTCTGCCACTAGCAACACTGATCTGTTGGATCACAGAGTTTCGGACAGCCAGGGAGGGGAGGGAGATAATCGCGCTGGTCGTGAGGTGAGGGGACAGAGAGCGTCCAAGGAAGAGGAGAGTGAGGACATCAGGATGGAGGAGGCTTCCTCAGTAGGCATTAGGGTGAATTGTTCTGTGGATGGTACAGTTCAGGAGAGAGCGGAGGGAGAGAGGGATTTCAGGTCGCGGCGGGTGGTGACAGTTCGAGGTGTAGAGGGGATGGATGTGGTGGACTTCATGGGGAGTAAGGGCCAGGAAGTGGAGAGTCTGCAGGGAGGCATATGCTTAAATGGTGTCTGCTTTCTTGACTGCAGACTGGCAGTTCCATAGCCCCCCGAGTACTTCATGTTCCGTACCGGTGGAGAATGGTGGGTAGCAGAGAATGGATGGGTTACAGCCTCGACTGATGGGTCTCTGGCGAAATATTCTCCGTTTTTTATGTCCTGACTGGGATAGGACACATGGCTGTGATGGGTGGTGGTTAAGATGTTATGCCTACCTCAATAGATTTCCTCGATGGACTCCCACAGATTGACTCCCTTGTCTTTGTTCAACTGTTTAGACTCCCGCAGATTGACTACCTTGTCTTTATTTAACTGTCTAGACTCCCGCAGATTGACTCCCTTGTCTTTGTTCAACTGTCTAGACTACCACAGACTGACTCCCTTGTCTTTGTTCAACTGTCTTCGTTTGGCTGTCCTGAGGCTGCAGCTGACGTTGTAGTGACAAGCTCTTAAGTGCTTGGTTTACCTCATGCGAGTTTAGCCCCTCCCTCCAATCAAGTCTATTCACTACAGCTGAGATGGCTGAAACTAGGTAATTGTCCACTCAGTATGAACACCTTAAGAGAGAGGGGATGTTTTGGTCCGAGAGGCTGAGTTTCCGTTATGCGTGCCATCCGCCTTTGATCTGACGTCAGATGTGACGGGACAATCTATATAGATATAAATTCACATGTTGATTCAATTAGTTGCATTAAATAGTGTTTGTTGTGATTATTTATTGCATTTAAATGTCTCTGGAACTGTGGAAACCTGCCTGTGAGGTCTCGGTGACGTGTGCGCACTGCGCGCCGTCCGCTAAACTTCCACTCCGCCAGCTGTGATTCTCATTGAATGAATGGACTTCATTTACGCCTTGCGCCGAAAGTAGACCAGGTTGGAGCTGGCGAGCTTTCAGCGCAGTCTCAGCAAGGCTTTTTGCCACGAAACTTCCGCTACGCCAAGCTGAATCTGTGACGCCTCCCCCTGCTGCGCCGCCACACCCATCTTGGCGCAGGCGATCCACCAAACTGCCAAACTGACCGTGCGCAAGGCTGCGCGGGTCGAAACTTGCATTACGCCGGCTCCGCCACCCTGCGCCGCCCTGCCCTGCACCACGAAACTAGGGCCCTCAATCTAAAAAATGACCTGTTACTGAAAGAGTAGACCACATTACACTTTATGTCTATGCACATGCACATGTCTGTATGCACATTCAGAAGAGTGTTTGTGGTGCCAAGTGTCTTAATCTGACAGTATGTTGAATATGCTGTTGCTCAAGTATCTGAATGGATGTTACACCTGGTAGGCTGCCAAACCAGAAAAGCTACCTGTTCATGTTTGCACTTTAAAAAAAGTTTACAGTTTTAATTGTTAGCAATTGTATATTTCTGTCATTTATTCACTGAAATTCCTTTATAATGTGTAGAGCTGGTGCAAATGAAGGAGCACAAGCAGGACACACACTCACTCACATACCATGCACTTGTATACAGACACACACGGAATACAACCACACATACAGACACACATGCGCTTGTATACAGCCACACACACACACAGACACCGACACTCATATACAGACACACTTGTATATACAGCCACAGACACACTCATATACAGACACACACTACATACAAGATGGCGGCAGGTAGCAGCAGGGTGGCAGGTACTGCTGTTGCCTCACCTCCCTTAAACTACACTGGGGGACTGCTAGATTATCATAAATGGCATGGAACCTGGGCGCCTTGGCCTCACTACAACAGTATCCGAACCAAAAGGATTTCTCGTCTAATCATCCTGGTGCTGTACCTGTTCTTTCTGCTGGGTACGCAAATGTGGGGAAGCTGGCGTTCTGCTCGTAAGCGCAGACCCTGATTGCGAGCTCATCTGGAACACCTGCCGTCAGCCTCCCGCTGGATTCCTGGAGCCAGTATGCCATATTCTCCAAAGTGCTGGATAGCGGCATCGACACTCAACAGTGTCTGCGTCGACAAGGCAAGACCCAGCTGTCATTTTTTGTGTGATCCTGCTTTTTATGCGGGGATGTCCATTTAAATCCTGGACCGATGACTCTGGACGCTTGCCAATCAGCTGATCCTGAACCTCCTCAGCCGGCTGTTGCTCTCACCGGCGTAGGACTTCGAGGTAACACTCCAGCAAACATCATGTCTGATTGCAATATTGGTCAAATGCTGACAACTCCAGCCGCGAGCAGATTTATCCCAACTAAATCCACACAAGCCATCTCGTGCCTTAAACAACAGCAGATGAAACTGTTCCAGACTGTCAATCATGCACGCGTGTTGTGGGACACGAAAACGAAACCGAAAGGCATTTTTGGTGGACATTTAAATATACGAAGTATCATCTCAAAGACCGAACAACTTGAACATTTACTGACGGACTCTAACATCGACTACCTATGCCTCACAGAGACTTGGTTAACCCCTAAAATCCCCTCATCTGTCCTCACTGTCCCAGGATATAATGTGTACAGATGGGATAGAAGTAAAGGAAAAGGGGGAGGTGTTCTCATATACGTGAAAGACAGTATTCAAAGCCAACAAATCGCTATTCCTGAAAATACCTTGGAATGCGTGGGGGTGAAAATTACTTTATCCCCTCAGACGGGGTTTAAAATTGGCACCCGCCACTCGCCAAATGCGGGTAAAAATATGTTTTGGCGAGTAAAATAAATAGGTCACACGCTGTTGTGAATTCTTCATGTTCAGAGACATTTGGTTCAGAGACTTTTATTGTGAAACTACAACTCTTATTTTGAAAGTACAGAGCGATCGTTTTTCCCTCTTTTCGCTCATTTTCTTTTATGCCATATTGGTGCAGAAGTCACTGACGATGTAAGTTATAATTTGCTACTGTGAAATGAATGTGGTGATATAACCTAGTTCTCACTCCAGACTTCTGTTAAGTGTGTTTGATGAACTCCTGCGATATCAGTGAGGAGTTGTTCCAGCAACTAGTCTGTTACAGTATTAGCTGTGTGTTGAGCTAAGTGGCCAGCTTAGCTAGTGTGGCTGTCTTGTGGTTATGAAACATGGCTTTGTTGTCAGTTTAGGAATGTAGTGGCTCACTGTTAGTGTTTATTACTTACATGTATGTATATACAAGTATGCATATAGTAATTAAGCGTATATATTAATGTTGGTTATAAGGAAAAGTCAATTGTGTTTCTGTGTTTATTTCAGAAACTGACCTGTACTGCACCATCATACTGCATTGTTAATATGCTCGTTTGGCAGTAAAGACTGTGAACAACTGATGACTGCGTGTTCTCTGACCGGAGCCCTGTAGTGGCTGATTTCCACACACACCAGTTTCAGGGTTCAATACCCAACAAAGGTCCTTCGAGCCGGATAATTGGCCACTGCAGAAATGTCATCAGAAGATAAGTCAGAGTCTTTATCACATCATGAGGCCCACCAGCGTCATGGGAGACATCGCTACCCACCCAGACATCTTGAGGACTACATCCTGGCCTACAATACTCCGCGACCTGCCCTTTCCTCCCGCCCTACCGAGAGAGAGTCAGAGGAGCAGAGAGGAGCAGCAGCCGCGGCAGACAGTGGCCATATGGAGGCAGCCTCCCACCTGGACAGACACATAGCCTCACACAGCCCGCGCTCAGGTGACACGCTGAGCGCTGCTTCACTTAAAACACTCATTGAATCCATTTCAAGGAATGAGAGGGAGGAGAATGATGAAGTAGTCAAGCTCACCAACAAACTCCGGCAGTATGAAATCCGACAGCGTCGCCGCCAGGAGCTACTGGAACACATTGCCTCCTTCTTAAAGGAAGAAGATGTAGATGGCGATCCTCACAACAGGGAGAGTGATACACCCCCACAAACGCTGTCACCCTCAACGCTTCATCCACATACATCTTTTGCCTACCCAAGCCATTCTCCATCGTCACTAGCAAAACAGGAATACGACATGGAGCCTCAGGTGGGTGGACTCACTGAAGAATGCAAGTCCGTGGGACCAGTGAGTGGGACAGCGGTGAGAGTCCTCACCCCTATGGCGAAAGGTGACAGGACAAACTCTGCATTCACACCAATACATCCAGCCTCGGGAGAGCGTCCAGACTCCCCCTCTTCCACCATCTCATCATATGCAATGGTAACGCCAATGCTAGGAGTGCAGCACACAACCAAGTCAGATGCTCGGCAGCCACAAGCTACAGGGCTATCTTACCACTATGATGATTCTGGAGAGAGACTTCAGCCCCAGGTGCAACAATCATCAGCAGCTATAGCCCAGACCTATACACCTAAGGCTGTGGCTTACAATTATCCAGTTGCACAGAGTTACACCCCACCACAGGCAACAATTCAGGCTTCTCCGAGCCATAGTTTGCCTAACTATGGTCCTCTGCCTTCATTAATAGTGCCACTTCAGCAGCCATTCCCTGCTCCACTGGTGGGAAACTTGCCAGCAGCCGTTCAACCTCAGCTGCCATCACACCAGACCGTAGCCCCAACCAGCTTTGGCCTGTCACATCATTCATCATATGGGGTGCCCAAACCCAGAATCCCAGACTTCTCAATAGATAGTGAGAAGGAGTTTGCTAACTTGAAGCTAGCATTAGACAACCTGCTGGAACCTCATCTGGAGCTGTCGGAGAAGTACAAATACCATGTGCTGCTTGAACACCTCAAACTGCCTGAGGCACAGATGATTGGTCAGTCCTGCCGCCACCACCCATACCCATACTCAGCCACCATGCAAGCTTTGCAACTCCAGTATGGTCAACCACATCAGCTGGCACAGGGTGAAATAGCAGCTATCCTAGCCACATCTGAGGTGAAGCCCGGTGATGCCCGCACCTTCCAGAGCTTCGCCCTTCAAGTCCACCTCCTAGTAAGCATGCTGCAATCTTTGGAGGGGCCCCGGGGTATGGAGCTGAACTGCTGCTCTCATGTCGACCGCTTGCTAAGTAAGCTACCTAGGTATCACAGAGACGGGTTCATCGAATATCTTCAACTACAGGGCAAACTCAACAGCATGAGCTTAAATCCCTACAACCTGCAGGACTTGGACGGGTGGCTACAGGGGAAAGCCCAGCAGCAGCGCCTGTCCAGCAGACTGGTGCAGCGCTATCAACCCGATAAACCTTCGGTTAATGAGAAGGAGAAGTTCCAGCCTAAGAGCAGAGGTCAGAACATAGCTGTGTATCACGGTGCAGAGCACACACAGCCAAGCACATACAGTAATTATTCGACAGCTAACAGCAAGAAACCTTTCAAAGTGCACTGCCTCTTCTGTGACAGTAAAGAACATTACATCAGTCGCTGCCAAAACATCAAACAACAGTCAGCAGCAGACATAGAGAAGTGGATAGCAGAAACGAAGCGCTGCTGGAAGTGCGCACGTGCACATGTACCTGAGTCATGTAATCTTAAGAAACCCTGCAGCGACTGTGGTGGAATCCACCTTCAGGTCCTTCATGACGCAGTCCAACGTCGCATCATCAATCCGAGAACCACAGAGAGTCGAGTTTATCTGACACCCAGCATTGCTTCGAGCAAAGTGCTCCTGAAGGTAGTTCCAGTCCTGCTGCATAACAATTCTAGGTCAATGGAGACCTTCGCCATCCTAGATGATGGAGCACAACGGACCATCATTCTACCAACTGCAGTCGAGCAGCTCCAGCTGGATGGTGAGTGTGAGACTCTCGCCCTACGCACTGTGCGGACAGATCTCACACACCTACAGGGGTCAAAGGTCAGCTTTGAAATCTCCTCCAAAGCAAACCCACAGAAGTGCTACAAGGTGCAGGGAGCATTTACTGCTTCGGGCCTAGACCTGATGGAGCAGACCTATCCAGTGCAGACGCTCCAAAGACGGCATGCTCACCTACGTGGGGTCCCACTGCAGTCATTCGTCAATGCCCGTCCCCTGGTGTTGCTTGGGTCAGATAACGTGCACCTTATCACTGCCACTAAGCCAATTCGCAGAGGAACAAATGGTGGACCCATAGCCATCCATACCGCCCTTGGATGGGCATTGCAAGGTACTGGCGGGTGTGCACCAGAACAGACCTCAGTGCAGCAGTGCCTATTCACCTCAGTCACTAGCCCTGAAGACCTTCTGTATCGAAACGTGGAAAGGTTATGGCAACTTGACGTCCTGCCCTTTCGGAATGAGAAAATGGTTGTTCGCTCCCGTGAGGATCAGGAAGCCATGGACGTTCTGGAAACAAAAACACAGCGTGTTGACATTGACAGTGTTAAGCGCTATGCAACCCCCCTCTTGAGGAGGAGAGGAGCACCTAAACTCAATAGTTCCACACATGCTGTCATAGCTCACCTGAGGGCCACAGAAAAACGGCTCAAGAAGGATCCAGAGAAGGCGGCCATCTACTCAGCTGAGATCAATAAACTCATCCAGGCTGGGTATGTGAAGAAACTTCTGCCGAACGAGGTCGATCAGACGGTGGAGGCATGGTATATCCCTCATCACCTTGTGTGCCACAACAACAAGTCACGACTGGTCTTCAACTGCTCGTTCAGGTACCAAGGTGTCTCCATGAATGACCAACTCCTACCTGGACCAACGCTGGGCCCATCATTGTTAGGGGTGCTCCTACGTTTCAGACAACACCCGGTTGCTGTGAGTGGAGATATCCGGGCAATGTTTCATCAGGTCCGTCTGCTGCCTGAAGACAAACCCCTTCTTCGGTTCATCTGGAGAGACCTGCGCTGTGAAGACCCACCGGACGTGTACGAATGGCAGGTGCTGCCATTTGGCACAACAAGCAGCCCATGTTGTGCCATCTTCGCATTGCAACAGCATATTCGCAATCATCAGGAAAGCCATCCTGATACTCTACGGTCAGTGCAACAAGGTTTCTACGTGGACAATTGCCTGGAGAGTTTCCCAACCATACCTGCTGCCACACAGAGAGTAAACCAACTGCGTAGCCTGCTGGCTGAAGGAGGGTTTGATCTCAGACAGTGGGCAAGTAATCAACCAGCTGTGGTGGCCCATCTTCCCACAGGGGCAAGATCTTCAGCTACGGAACAGTGGTTAAGCCAGAACCGAACTGACCCGATGGAGCCTGCCTTAGGCCTCAGGTGGAACTGTGCCACTGACACTCTTAGCTATCAGTACCGGCTCATCAAGCACACGGCACTGACAATGAGGACAGCATATCAAGTGCTGGCCAGTCAGTATGACCCTTTGGGGTTCATCGTGCCATTCACAACACGCGCCAAGGTGCTCATCCAGCAGCTCTGGTCCAGGCAGAGAGGCTGGGATGACCCCAACCTACCGCCAGCTCTCCGACATGCCTGGGAGATGTGGGAGGATGAGCTGCAACATCTCAGTGAGGTTTCAATCCCCCGATGCTACTTGCCAGTATGTGTAGCAGGCACAAACATGGTGTATGACCTACATGTCTTTTGCGATGCCTCTGAACGGGCATATGGGGCAGTAGCCTACCTCACAGTTTGTGTCGGAGACACCATTCACTCTACCTTTGTGATGGCTAGGTCAAGAGTTGCCCCTAAGAGACAACAGTCCATGCCCCGCTTGGAACTCTGTGCCGCATTAGCTGGAGCTCAACTGTCCAAGCTCATAGAGACCGAAACAACCCTCACCATCCGACAGACAACCCTGTGGTCCGACTCCACTACAGTACTGGAGTGGCTCCAATCAGACTCTTGCAGATACAAGGTCTTTGTCGGTACCCGCGTGTCAGAGATACAAGAGCTGACTGACCGACAGGCTTGGCGGTATGTCGACACCCAAAACAATCCTGCTGACGACATTACCAGGGGTAAGCCACTCTCGACTCTGGTTGGACTAAATCGTTGGAGCCAAGGGCCCCCATTCCTCAGACAGAGTGCTGAACACTGGCCAAAGAGGCCTGAGCAAGCGACAGCAGGTTCAACAGAGTTGAAGGGTACCACCTTCTGCAGCTTCACGGTGGTAGAACCCAAGATCAGTATTCCTGATGCCTCCCAGTTCAATACGTGGAAAGAGCTGGTGGACGCAACCCAGAAAGCATGTCAGGATGCTTAAGGGGTGGCGGTGGATAGCCATCCCATTAGTCACAGAGATGCAGAGATCCTATTTTTGAGAGGGTGTCAAGTCCACAGCTTTCCAGAAGAAGTTAATGCCCTCAAAGCACAAAAACCTGTGCCAAACCACAGTCGTCTGGCCAGCCTTGCTCCAGAGTGGGACTCCTCAACTTGCATCCTTCGAGTGGGGGGGAGGCTGCGCAGGCTGCAGGACTCGAGCATAGGAGAGATTCATCCCATTGTGCTGGATCCGAAGCACCCTGCAACCAAGCTCCTCATAAAGGATATGGATGAACATCTGTTGCACCCTGGCACAGAGCGGGTGTATGCAGAACTGAGAAGACAGTTTTGGATCTTGCGAGGACGGCAGGCTGTCAGACACCACCAACTCAACTGCCCATCCTGCCAGCGATGGAGAGCTCAGCCAAAGGTCCCACGGATGGCGGACCTGCCACCGCAGAGACTTAGACTCCTCTGTCCACCCTTCTACTCAACAGGTGTGGACTGTTTTGGACCTTACCTGGTCAAGATTGGTAGGAGAACAGAAAAGCGCTGGGGTTGCATCTTCAAGTGCCTCACTACTCGTGCAGTACACATTGAACTCCTCAACTCCATGGACGTGGATGCCTTCCTCCTTGCTCTTCGTCGGTTCATTGCCAGACGTGGCCGACCGAACGAGATTCTGTCAGACTGTGGTACTAACTTCCGCGGTGCTGCACAGGAACTCCGCAGAGCCTTTGCAGCCATGGAACCACAGTTGAAAGAACGACTGACAGAATATCAGATTGACTTCAGGTTCAACCCACCAAACGCTCCTCACTTTGGTGGTGCATGGGAGAGGGAAGTCCGTTCAATCAAGGCTGGTCTTAAAGTCGCGGTGGGGAGTCAAGCAATTTCAGAGGACGTCTTATACACAACCTTGGTGGAAGTTGAGGGGATCCTAAACTCTAAACCGCTAGGTTATGTGTCAGCGGACGTCGCCGACCCTGACCCCATTACACCTAACATCCTTCTCATGGGGCGGCGGGATGCGTCGCTACCTCAAGTGGCCTATGTTCCAGCGGACATGGGGCGGCGCAGATGGCGCCACTGTCAGGTGCTTATAGACCAGTTTTGGATCCAGTTCACACGGAGCTACCTGCCAACTCTTCACACGCGTCAGAAGTGGCAGAAGTCATCAGCGAACATGACTGTGGACACAGTTGTGCTAATTGTTGACCCATCACTTCCTAGAGCTCAATGGCCTATCGGGAGGGTCGTTAAAACAGTCACTAGCCAGGACGGCTGTGTCAGAACCGCAGAGGTTCTGGTGAAAGGTAAAGTCTACACAAGACCTGTTGCTCGTCTGATACAGTTACCTGCTCTCAAGGATGATACAAAGGACACTTGAAGAATTCCTGTTATTGCACATTTGCTGCCCAAATGTGGGGGCGGCTGTTGTGAATTCTTCATGTTCAGAGACATTTGGTTCAGAGACTTTTATTGTGAAACTACAACTCTTATTTTGAAAGTACAGAGCGATCGTTTTTCCCTCTTTTCGCTCATTTTCTTTTATGCCGTATTGGTGCAGAAGTCACTGACGATGTAAGTTATAATTTGCTACTGTGAAATGAATGTGGTGATATAACCTAGTTCTCACTCCAGACTTCTGTTAAGTGTGTTTGATGAACTCCTGCGATATCAGTGAGGAGTTGTTCCAGCAACTAGTCTGTTACAGTATTAGCTGTGTGTTGAGCTAAGTGGCCAGCTTAGCTAGTGTGGCTGTCTTGTGGTTATGAAACATGGCTTTGTTGTCAGTTTAGGAATGTAGTGGCTCACTGTTAGTGTTTATTACTTACATGTATGTATATACAAGTATGCATATAGTAATTAAGCGTATATATTAATGTTGGTTATAAGGAAAAGTCAATTGTGTTTCTGTGTTTATTTCAGAAACTGACCTGTACTGCACCATCATACTGCATTGTTAATATGCTCATTTGGCAGTAAAGACTGTGAACAACTGATGACTGCGTGTTCTCTGACCGGAGCCCTGTAGTGGCTGATTTCCACACACACCAGTTTCAGGGTTCAATACCCAACACACGCCATTGGCAGGCTGCTGAAATATGCCGACTTTGCTATGTAACTTTAAACATAAACACAATTCTACAGGCTGCAGATCTACTGATTGCATTTCGAATTTCAAATTTGTCCCTCGCTGTCCACCGTCATTCAACATTTAAAAATGTATCAAAAGAGAAGAAGAAAGGAGACGAAGAAGAAGACGACGACGACTATGAATCGAATACGAAGAGGTTTAAACAGAAGAAATTAAAGATGTGGCGACACATTGCGGGTGTAAAACCACCCGAAAAGAGACCTCAGGAGGAGAGCTGTGGAGGAACACAGCCTAAAAGAAAATTTAATGAAAAGTGGCGGTTCAATGAAATGGGGGTGAGAAGAGAGTGGCTAGTGTACAACAGCGGTGCGAATACAATGAAGTGCAACATCTGTCAACGGCACTCGTCCAACCGTTCCTACTCGTTCGTGTTCGGAACAAGCACAATGAAACTGGAGTCCGTGAAAGACCACGAGAAATCAAATGCTCACATAAATACATTTTGGCCGGTAAAATTTCAGACCATACCTGCCATTGGCAGGTGGGTCAAAAATCTAATTTTATACCCTGCCCTCAGATGTCCTTCACTGTTTTTGCAGTTTATCGCCCCCCCACTGCCACAAACAACTGATTTCTTTGATTGTTTAAATGTCATCCTTAAAAAACATGCAAAGACGGAAGTTATCCTTATGGGTGACTTCAATTTAAACTGGCAGGATAAAAAACGTAGAAAGAAACTTAAAGATATAGCCAAAACATTTCAGGTGACCCAGATGATATGTAAACCCACTAGAATAACAAAATCTTCTCAAACACTCATAGATTTAATTTTTACAAACAAGCCAGACAGGATTAAAAAGGTGTATAATCTTATTACTGGGTTATCAGATCATAACCTTACTCTGGCTTCTAGAAAGTTGACAAAAGTACGTTATAGAAACGAAAATTCAATGAGGGAAAAATCAAGCATGCCTTTTATCTCCCAAAAAGACATGGCCCTCATTGAAAATGAAATAAAACAATTAAACTGGAATGACACCATTGGTAATATGTCCTGTGAGGAAGCTTGTACTGATTTTATGTCAACTGTTAAAGATATTCTTCTGAAATACACAAAAATCAGGGGCAAAAAAAACAAATACAAAACGAAATCTACCCTGGTTTAATAGTAATCTCTGGGAGTTAATGAAAAAAAGAGATGCTTCACTCAAAAAATTCTTGAAATCAAAACTGAGTACTGATCACCTGATTTTTAAAGGTCTCAGAAATAAAGTCACACAACAACTTAGAAAGGCTCGAGTAAATTTTTTCCTTGATATTATTAGTGATGCAAAAGGAAACTGTAAGAAATTATGGAAGAGTATTGACAAGTTACTTGGAAAGGAAAAATCTACTAATAGAAGTGTTAAGCTTAAGATAAATGGTTGTATCCAGAATGATGACCATCAGTCCCACAGTATCCCAACTCCCACAGTCCTTGGCCTGTGATGACTTGGCCTTCAAGCTATCTCCTATTAATGTGGCGAAGGTTGAAAAAATGATCTCAACCCTGGCAAATAGTAAAGCCAAAGATATACATGGTCTTGATACAGTATTTTTAAAACAACATAAGGCCATTATGCCACCTTTAGTTATGATTATAAATAAATCTATCGATGAGAGCATTTTTCCTAGTGTGCTTAAACCTGCCATAGTTACCCCTGTGCACAAATCTGGTGATACACAGGTGGTCAGTAATTACCGACCTATCAGCATACTCTCAGCCATCTCAAAGGTCATTGAAAAGGTCGTAGCAGAGCAACTAGCGGCACATCTGGATTCTAAGTCCTTTTTACATCCAATGCAGTTTGGTTTCAGAAAGAAACATTTTACTGAATCTGCTTGCTGCTACTTCCTTGAGGAAATTAAAACCAGCCTAGATCAGGGAGGAGTGGTGGGAACAGTCTTCCTTGATTTACGCAAGGCCTTTGATACAGTAAATCACGAGGTGCTGTTACATAAATAAAAAAATTATGAACTTTCTATCAATATACACAACTTGGTGAAATCTTACCTAAGTGGTCGACACCAGTGTGTACGAGTGAATGGTACACTATCTCCATTTCTAGCATCCACACTGGGAGTCCCACAAGGGTCAATTTTAGGGCCGCTGCTGTTTTGTTTATATATTAATGACTTGCCCTCTGTCTGTCAGGATGTTAACACTATAATGTATTGTATACTCATGGGAAAAATGTAACAGAGGTGGCTGTGAAATTAACAAAGGCAATGAACAAGGTTAGTGATTGGTTATACAACTCATGCCTCACGTTAAATGTGGAAAAAACTGTGACCATGTTCTTTACAAATAGGTGTAAACTTAAAAGTTACCCTGATATTGTAGTAAATGGGCAAAAAATAAAACACGTAGAACAATTTAAATACCTGGGGGTAACGTTAGATTCAACACTTAGTTTTAAAGGGCATGTCAAAAAGCTGAGTAACACGTTGAAACATAATTTAGCTAATTTCAGATACATAAGAAATTCTCTCACCCTTGAGGCATCAAGTACATATTTAAATGCAATGATTAAGCCCCATTTTTTGTACTGTGTCACATCCTGGTCTCAGGCATGTAAAACAGTTACAAAACCACTAGAGTTATTGTACAAAAGTAGTCTTAAGACCCATGCCAAAAAACCACGGAATTACCATCATTGCCATGTACTTGCCAAATATGATATTTTGAGCTTTGAAAACTTGATTATACACTCAAATGTTTGTCTACTTCACAAAATTATTCATAATGCTTATGCCCCCCCTCTGAAAAAGTTTGTGACACTCTGCTCTGAAAACACAGTACGTCTAACTAGATCTGTTACGAGGGGTGAGTGCAGTATTCCTCAACGTAGAACTCAGTTTGGCAGCTCTTCTTTTTCATGTGTGGCCATGAGTCAGTGGAATGTCCTTCCCATAGAACTTATTCTATGTACAAATACTCACACATTCTCATGCTTGTCAAAGCACTGGTTACTAAGTAAGCAAGTTTGCACACATTGTTGAGTATTATGTGAGTGTGTGTATGTGTCTGGCTATGAGTGTGGTTGAGGATGAGGATGATTGTTATCTGTGTATTGTATGTGTATGTGTTTGAATGTGTGATGAGAGTGAGAGAGAGTGTATGTGCTGTTGGTCTCTATTGTGCACTTTATGATTTGGCACTCTTGTTTCCCTGCTTTTATTAGTGCATTCTGTCAATTTTTTAAATATTATGGTTATTATGTCTTATTTCAATTAATCTTAATATTGTATCTGTTTAGCACTTTACCTGCCCAGGGACTACAGGCGGAAATTAGCAATTGTTGCTATAACCTGGCTCAAAGCATCTCTTCTTGTTTTACAAGATTAAAGTTTTTTTTTTTTTTTGTGCATTGTCCCTGTTTTAAATAAATAAATTCATTCATTCATTCATTCACTCACACACACACTCATATACAGACACTTCACCTGTGTACAGGAGGTGACTGAGCTGTTTAATGTCCAGTTGCTTTTGCAGCAGGGTTTTAAAGAAATATTGCTGTACTTTTTCATACTTGTTTGGATTAAACAATGTTAATGAAAAAATAAAAACAAACTGAAATTGTACCTGAAGTTGTGTGTGTGTGTGTGTTTAATTAAAAATTTAGTATTCGGAACTTAAATCAATACAATTTTCGTGAGCTTATGAGTTATGCACAAGTATGTTCTTTGAGTTAGACTTTTATTTAATTAAGTACTACTGAATCTAAATAATAAAGTTGGGGGAACTTAAATATGTTAAAACAATATTTTTAAGTACAGTACACTTAAATTAAATGAAAGTAAAATGTAAAAGTTTTAAGTTTTGATAATCTATCTGTCACGGAGTGAGCCGTGACGCTTACGCTAACCACAGACACACTGTCACACGCGGTCTCTCACGCAGGCGCAGAGGCGCATAGGCGGCTATCTGCCGGCATATTTGAGCACCAGCTGATCTACTGCAGTGAGGAGCATTTCAGTTTCACTACCGTTTTCTGTCTTGGTTTACCCGCTTTAAGCATTCCACACTTCGCCATTTGCCATAACTTCTCACTAGCATTCATTACTTAAGTGCAGGGGTGGCCAACCAGCATTTTGGTAGTGTTTGTTTTGTTGGTTACACCACACGCGTTTCAACACGCGATATATTTCTTAACATTCATTCATCTGTTAACACAACATTGTACCAGTAACAAACCACTCATACACACAAGATCGTTTTTGCAATTTAATGTTTAAGCGAACTTACAAACACATTGATATTCCTGTAGACTCACCGGCAACTCCAATCACTTCCTTCTTCTCGGGCGAAACCGAGGGACTGGTTCAGTGTACAGATATTGTGGGGGTCGCGCGCTCTGGGCGGCGCATACTATGTTAGCGGGGGTGTTTTACCAGGTTTGGGGGAAATGTAGTTTATTATGTGTAGAAGGGGTTTTGTTTACTTAAAATTATTTTGGGTGTTTATGTATTTGTTATTTTCAGTTGTTTATTTTCATTTGGAAAGTTGCTATTTAGTTAATTGATTTATGTTTGCAACTTGGCTCGTTCTTTGGGGGAGGAGCTGCGGGTATAGAAGGCCTGTAGAATGCTCCAGACGGGGAGTTGTGGTGAGGATGTCTTGCTGTAAGGTACGGTCGGCTGTAGTTCAGTTTTGTTCAGGGTCCACTCTAGTGATTTAGCCTGGCAAACTTGAAGCCATTTTGTTTTGCATTTTGCAACTTTTGTTTTGTTTAGGCTATTTTCTGCATTTGACTTCATTTTTGGACACTGTAAATATTTGCACATTTTGAAAGGAGAAGTTTTAGAAAAAAGGAAAATAAAAAGCGCTATTTTTGGAAAATAATTTTCCTCTGTCCTTATCCACTTCACCGCCAACCAGTCCTGCAACACTATCCATTTTAAAACTTTTAAGTTAATACTTAAATACTAAAATATATGGTTAGTTAACTTAAATATTTTGAGGTAATCAGTTTCCAAAAACGTTTTGGTTTTACAGTGCATGCATTACCTTGGTTAATGAGCTCTTAAAAAGTCTACATGAAAGTAAATGGGGCAGTAGTATACAGCTAAGACAAGGGAACCTTATTCTGTACATTGAACTTGCATTCTGTACATCAAGCAGGCATCTGCCATTTAAATTCATGACCTTGTCACCACAGAGATGAGTGAAGTCATGACAGATACCTGACATTACATTATCCCACTTTAACCTTCTCCCTGTGTCACACTCCTGATCTCTCAAACATTCCTTTATTTCTTGTCTGCACTTGTAACTTTCTTCCTCTTTTTCTCGACGTATTCGTTCTCTCTTTCTCCACCTAATGCCTCATCTGCATATGTTTCCTTTCCTAGCATCTTCAATTTGCTTTTTTCTTTCACTCCCAACTCCTTCTATCCCACTTTTCACCATAAATATGGTGCCACACAACACCAAACTGTTCACATTCTCTTTCAATTGTGTAAAAAGTACATCATTCCCTCATTATTAGAATTGGACTGCAGAATATCAGCTGAACATACTATGAACTGACAAATCACAGTTTAAACATCTGAAGATAGCTGAAGCCTAAGATATTTAGAGCCCAAATACAAGCCCAAATGTGATTCAAGAATGATCTAGGGTCACTTATAATTTTCTGGACTGGAAAACAATTTCAAAATCAAACGGTGTTTGAGGGGAAATGGTTCAAACCGTATTCTATAATGGTAAGTTTGAATCATTAAAATCTTCTTTTTGGCCCACACTATTTCAAATGTAAATAATATATTTGGCGTCTGAGTTATACTATTTTGTCTCTATTCATATAGTTATTATTGAAGGAAAAATATCAATACAAAAGGTGACTCCAAACCCTTTACTGGTAAGGTAAAACGAAACAGCTGCGTGCAAAGATCCTTGAATTGAAATGATACATTCTGGCATATGTTCATATACAGGAAGGTAATATCCGTAATTATTGTTATAATAACAGATATAGTACATTGAGATACAGTAAGATAACAAAAAAACAACTGTTGGTGTCATATTATCCACAGCATGTTTGGAGGGACAGACCGACAACACATGCTTCGCCACGGTGTTCGGTCAATGTACAGCATCTAAGTGACACTGCTCGTGCTCAGCACTGCTTCCTCCAGATTTCCCCACAGGACTTGTGCTACTTCACACTGACAACCACTTTGGAGGCATCAACAGACAAACCTGAGCACACATCCTGACAGGTGTCTCCGTTACACATACAGGATCCATGCAAGCACACGCACACCCACAGAAAACACCAGTGTGCACTTGTTCAATTGAGGGTCACACCAAAGCAAAGACAACTTAATCAGTTCATCAATTTAAATTTGATTTAAAGTATTGTTTTAAACACTGGTCTAACATTTTCCAAAATTAAGAAATGTTGTGTCTATTTCCCGAAAGTGCAGTTTGTGTGGTTGTAAAATAATACAAAATAAAAAAAATGAAAGAAAATGCAGTACACTAGGAGAATGTATTGAGGTTTGCTAGTGTAAAATAGAGGAAACAAGTTCCTGAAATTGCACCAAGAGAACACCTTGGTTCTATTACAATCACCTCTTCAACCTTTTGGGAGATTGACTGACCTCCATAATGACTTTAATAATGGTACTATAAAAAGTAAAAAAATAAAATAAAAATAAACTACCACATTTTATTAACAAAGTGCCATTGTTTGTTTAATCAATTTGCTGACTAGAGGGGAGGCTAAAATACTGTATATTAAAAAGGGTAATGCGTAAACAGGTTTGCAATGCTCTCATTTAGTTATGATATTTCAAGTAGTCTAGTAGTTGATGTTTTGGCCAGGGAATATCCACCAAATTTCATGGCAATCCCATGTGAAGATATCCTGCTCTGGGGCAAAGTGTTAAGATTAACTAACCATCCAGTAGCATCTCAGCTCATCTCTTCACCTTTCTTCAATGAACAAACTGTGTTGTTTCACAGTGCTGTTGTCTCACAATCTGGAAGTTGCTTTCATGAGTTATATATTACTTAATGTACTGTAAAGAACATTTTATGACCTACAAGTACATAAAACCAATTATACTCACACCATCAACCCCAGAGGTTTTAACTAAGAGAATTATATTGTTTAAATTGAGTCGTTAAATTAAAAATGATTAAGGACTGTTTTAAACTGAGTTTATTGTTCAGATTGAATGTACTGTTCCCCTCTCTTTGTGCCTAAGTGAGCAAAGGGGAGTCATGTTAACAACATTTAACATTAAAAAGTAGCAATATTCAGCCATTGACAGTTTTAAGTATAATCGTATTTATTAGGTAGTATAGGCATGTGTGTTTGTGTATTGTTTCTGCTTTCTTTGTCACAGTAAAGAGTGGAGGTTGTGTGCAATCATCTACACAACATAACCTGAATAACTCCAGTCATGTTAGCTCTGTGCTGGCATTAATCAGAGCCTGGCGTATTAATGAGAGCTCGGCAGCTAGCTAATTACACCCATAGATTCTGCAGCAGCCCATTAAATATACAAATGACAGAATTAAAGGGCCCAGCCTCTTCTGATTAATCTTTAAATGGGGAAAAACTAATGACGTCTGTGCAAACTTTCCCTTCACACATTTCTCCCCCTCTCCTCTCAACGTCAATGCCTGGCAATCAATCATATTAATTAAGGAAAATAATTTGTATCATTTAACATTTCCCTCTTTTCTGCTCAGTTGCTGCAGCCATGTTGCAGCATTGTACTATATCAGACATGTCTGGAAATTATCCAAGTCTATTTGTTCCTTTATTCATTTTTTTCTTGTTTTTTTTTTTTTAATATGTTTGTGACGTTTCACCGCTCTTTATTGAATGCGGATCATAGAAATACATGTGGATTAGTGAAAATATGAGCAGACCATCATTCTCTTTCCAATCAGCCAATTTTACAAATGAGGAGAGAGGATTTTATAATCTGTTTAGAACCAGTAACCTTAATTCAAGAAGAAGAGCAGGAAGTCACATTGTGGCACTTTAGATGCAGAAGCATTACAGATAAGATGAATGAGATAGGCATGCATTTATGGAAACAAGCACTTACAGGGTATTCGTATCACAACATGATTGCATATGGTTATTATCCTATTTTATCTAAAGTAAGATTCAGTGTAGTAAATATTGAACTCAAGTACCCTAATTTCATTCAGCATTAAGAACCATCGTTAATCACAACTGAGCAGATTTATCATTCTAGAAACATTCCATTCTATCACAATAACTGCACATAGAAAATTACCTATTTGGCCCAAATCATTTCAATGGAAAACGATCCTGATTTTAATTAAGATTTAAATTAACATACAGAATATTAACTCTACTCAAAGATGTGCCCTTAATTCATATGTTTAGTAAATTATAAAACCCACAAGAACCTGAATAAACAATTGCTGGAGATCTCAGAAAGCCCACCAGGAACATCTGAAGCATTTATATATCCAAAAACTACAACAAAAAAACTCACAAAAAGTTTTCTCATGACTCAAAATAACCGATGATGTTGAATGAAATATGGTATTTTGCACAAAAAAAGATTCATCACATGTAAAAATGGTCCAGTCATTTTCAGAGTTACTAGGTTTCCATAAGACATCGACGATTGACGAGTCTCTCCTCTGTGATCAATTGACTCTCGAGGGGGCATTACACTGCATTACATTCATAATCCAATTTGGCTTTGATTTGTTCGCTGTTCCATGCGCTTCGATGGGAATAATTGTCTGGAGATGATGCTATTAGTATTGATGGTTGTAAAAGGGCGATGGTTTGAGGACTGCCGACACATTCATGGTCCAGAATAGATCCAGTCTGAAAGTGATTGTCTGATCCATTACCCTTTATGAAGGAGGATAGTGGAGAAGATGAGAGGCACAACTCCATAGCAAAACTCATCATCTATTTGCTGGCAGTATTTAGAGACCTATTGACCTTTTGTGCTGAAGGAGCACTGATCAGATCAAAAATCTGTATTTGTTGATTTGGGATAAAACACAGCATTCAGAGGGAGTAATGACCAAGAACTTGTAATTAGCATTTCTTAACATTTAACCAGGTTTACATTAAAACAACAGTACACCATCAGATCATTCAGTTCAAAAACAAGATCAGAGGTGTGATATCATAATAAAAATCGTTTATGACTTGTAGGTTGTATGTTTATGTACACACAAATCATCCTTTGTGAAGAAAGGACACTAAAGATGAGTGTTAAATGTAAAGTAATTAAAGATCTACAAACTAATGGCCACAGTCTCGGTATAAAATAAATATATTAAGAAATTGGTGTGTGTAATGTGAATTTCTTGTTATGTTGAATGAGTAATTGACTGCCTAAATGAATCCACAAACACTGAGTTACAAAAAAGTGTAGTGTAAAAACATGGCGTGCTTTAATAATAATAATAATAATAATAATAATAATAATAATTCATAATACTTATATATCGCATTTTTGGATACTCAAAGATACTTTCAACTCTAAGGCAAGTCACAAAATAAAACAGATTTTTATTTTAATAAACAGATAATTTAAGGTTATTTGAAGAGATTATTGTCTCATCATTTAGGGTGGTTTACCTCTCTCAATACACTCCCTTCATTCTTTTCATAATTCCTATGCAACCTTAGGGCTTTTACAGACAGTTTTTTTTTTATTAACCACTCGGATCCAGTGAAAAAAGTAACCTTTGTGTGTATGCATGGAAACTGCTCATTTTAGGCCACTTAAGGATCACACTCAGGCGCACTCTTTTTAGTGTTTAGACACTGACAGGCTATTGGGCTGGAAGCTAATATATCAGATGTAACAGCACACTTTGTGGGTGGCAAACATATTTGGGTATTTTAGCTGGAACAAGATTACGTGACCAACAAAGAGAGATTTGTTGACTCATTTACAGTTGATCACGGTCTGAGGATTACAGATGAAAACTTTATCTGCACAAACTCACAAAGTCAGGAATTTGCCACCAGTTTTAGAAAACAGGTTCACCAACAGATAATATACAGAACAGAAAATATGCGCTTTATATTTTATATATTGGGCTGTGAATTTTTATTTTTTTTAATCTAGGATGCAAATTTATCAATATTTCCGCACAGAAATACATAACTGGCGATACAAGGTTTGTACAGGACAGTGAAGTAATCTCAAGTGGCATCGAAGAGCTTTGCCCGCTCAAATCCCACTGATTAGTATCAGCAGTCATTAATTATGAGCGTCAGACTGGGTGATGTTCTCAGATGAAGCAGAACATGTTTGGTTGTGCTGTTCCACCCTCTAATGATGCTGGTAAACAGAAAGATTTATCCTTTAAGATGACTGGGGAAGTCATTATAAAGGAATGTCACTAGTAGACTGAGAGAAGGCATTTCCATCACTGAACAACACAAAAACAGGCATGTAGGTTTCATGTGCACATACACTCACACATACAGCATAAAACAATGCAGAAATTTTCTGATACACACATCTGCGTGTTTCTACATGTACACTACTCTCTTACCTGTGAAGTCAGTGTTGACAGGAAGGGTGTCACTGGGAAACTGGTAGTAACCGTGTCCTGGGAATCTGGTTCCTCTAACAACAGGACCATGTGGGTCAGAGAGAGAGACATCAGCCCTCTCCACCTAACAAATAAAATAATATTAATAATATAACCATGATAACAGTACCTATTACGGCAACAATACCTCTGACTTATTTAGGGGCCAACTTTGTTCAGCTTCAGCTAAATACATTCAGAATCACAATAAATACTATATTCTCCAAGTCCAGGTCAAAGTAAGACAACACTAAAGTTATAGTTAATTCATACACAAGTATAACCAAGGCGTAATACTGTGATATAATAGATATAATATAGTTATTGATTTGAATATATTTTTATTTTATTCATGTCTTATGTGATGTTTATTTTATCTTGAATGCCCCCCCCCCCCGGGGAGGCAATAAAGGTTTTATTCATTAATGCGTAAGAGTCCGCAGCGTTGCAATATCAAATACAGACCTGATATTGTGGGTGTGGTCCATTGAGTTGAGCTGGGGGATCCCAGTCTATCTGAATGGTGGTTTCATTTACTGGATGTAATTGAGGTGGAGACATTCCTGTTGGAGCTGAGGAGAGAAAGGTAGAAAATGAGATTGAATGCCAATTTAATGTAAAAAAAAAAACTTCCTCATATTTTAATCAGACTTTCATAATATGTGGATGTGTGAGCTGCCTGCTTACTTTTACAAAAGTCCTTTGTTTATTAATGTAATGTAAAATCTAAAATGTGAACACATTTTACCAATGCACCTGTAGGGGCCACAGCCCACGATTCTTGGATGTGACTTGTCAACGAACGAAAGATGAACTATTCACCTTTAAAAGATATACAGACAAAGGTCCCTCCCAGCAGATGAGTAAACATTCTCCATCAGGTCACTGGGTCGACCTGGAGGAAATGGAGGCCGCTTTATGGCTCGGTTAGAGTATTTACAAACCCTTAAATCAGAGCATCTAAAAAGTTCTCCTCGCACCCCCGAACGAGGAGGACCAGACCTTCAGAGTCACCAGACTTTGAGGCACCCAAACGCATCTGGAAACTGATTAACACCTTTGTTTGACAGAAAGCCTCGATTGAAGTATAAAGGATAACACCATATCTCTTCTTCACCATTTGCTCCCAAGGCATGGTGAAGATTTCGGACTGTAACTGGAACGGGTCCCTCCTGGACACGCCCCCTCGGTCAGCATAAAAGCTGCGTGTTACAGACACCCGTTGAGCTTCCCTCCAAGCTTCTGGCGTCTGGGCACGCTGCCCTCCTGGCTTTGCCCCCCCGGCTCTGGCCTCCCCGCTCGTGCTGGCCATCCGGCCTTCGCCTTTGCTCTTTCCTTTTTACCATCTTCAAGTTTCGTACTTTTCTTAGTTCCCAATTTTTACTCCTTTTATTAGAATAGTTTGTTCGACGTTAGATTCTCCATTTTTGCATTTTTAGTTTTTCTTTTTCCGCAAGCCTTTTTGATCAATGCTAACTCAACCGGCGGCCGCAAAGATTTGGCATATTGACTAACGCTTATAAGCCACCCAGGCCGAACTCAAGGAGAAGACCGCTGTTTAACTGAGACGGATTACAGCAAAGAAGGACCCCCGCTACGAAACTACCACAGATCGGCGCAAACGGTTCCCTCGGGCCACGGCAAGGAAGACCCCTTCGGGTCTACGTCACCGACGGAATAGCGACCGCTTGGAGTTTCAGTAAGCCGTGAAGAAGCGTCCCAAAGTAAGACCGAATCCGCATTCAACAGTAATGACCGAGTTGCAGGGTGAAACTAGGTATAGCGTCTGTTAATATCTAATATCTGGATTAGTGAAAATATGAGCAGACCATCATTCTCTTTCCAATCAGCCAATTTTACAAATGAGGAGAGAGGATTTTATAATCTGTTTAGAACCAGTAACCTTAATTCAAGAAGAAGAGCAGGAAGTCACATTGTGGCACTTTAGATGCAGAAGCATTACAGATAAGATGAATGAGATAGGCATGCATTTATGGAAACAAGCACTTACAGGGTATTCGTATCACAACATGATTGCATATGGTTATTATCCTATTTTATCTAAAGTAAGATTCAGTGTAGTAAATATTGAACTCAAGTACCCTAATTTCATTCAGCATTAAGAACCATCGTTAATCACAACTGAGCAGATTTATCATTCTAGAAACATTCCATTCTATCACAATAACTGCACATAGAAAATTACCTATTTGGCCCAAATCATTTCAATGGAAAACGATCCTGATTTTAATTAAGATTTAAATTAACATACAGAATATTAACTCTACTCAAAGATGTGCCCTTAATTCATATGTTTAGTAAATTATAAAACCCACAAGAACCTGAATAAACAATTGCTGGAGATCTCAGAAAGCCCACCAGGAACATCTGAAGCATTTATATATCCAAAAACTACAACAAAAAAACTCACAAAAAGTTTTCTCATGACTCAAAATAACCGATGATGTTGAATGAAATATGGTATTTTGCACAAAAAAAGATTCATCACATGTAAAAATGGTCCAGTCATTTTCAGAGTTACTAGGTTTCCATAAGACATCGACGATTGACGAGTCTCTCCTCTGTGATCAATTGACTCTCGAGGGGGCATTACACTGCATTACATTCATAATCCAATTTGGCTTTGATTTGTTCGCTGTTCCATGCGCTTCGATGGGAATAATTGTCTGGAGATGATGCTATTAGTATTGATGGTTGTAAAAGGGCGATGGTTTGAGGACTGCCGACACATTCATGGTCCAGAATAGATCCAGTCTGAAAGTGATTGTCTGATCCATTACCCTTTATGAAGGAGGATAGTGGAGAAGATGAGAGGCACAACTCCATAGCAAAACTCATCATCTATTTGCTGGCAGTATTTAGAGACCTATTGACCTTTTGTGCTGAAGGAGCACTGATCAGATCAAAAATCTGTATTTGTTGATTTGGGATAAAACACAGCATTCAGAGGGAGTAATGACCAAGAACTTGTAATTAGCATTTCTTAACATTTAACCAGGTTTACATTAAAACAACAGTACACCATCAGATCATTCAGTTCAAAAACAAGATCAGAGGTGTGATATCATAATAAAAATCGTTTATGACTTGTAGGTTGTATGTTTATGTACACACAAATCATCCTTTGTGAAGAAAGGACACTAAAGATGAGTGTTAAATGTAAAGTAATTAAAGATCTACAAACTAATGGCCACAGTCTCGGTATAAAATAAATATATTAAGAAATTGGTGTGTGTAATGTGAATTTCTTGTTATGTTGAATGAGTAATTGACTGCCTAAATGAATCCACAAACACTGAGTTACAAAAAAGTGTAGTGTAAAAACATGGCGTGCTTTAATAATAATAATAATAATAATAATAATAATAATAATTCATAATACTTATATATCGCATTTTTGGATACTCAAAGATACTTTCAACTCTAAGGCAAGTCACAAAATAAAACAGATTTTTATTTTAATAAACAGATAATTTAAGGTTATTTGAAGAGATTATTGTCTCATCATTTAGGGTGGTTTACCTCTCTCAATACACTCCCTTCATTCTTTTCATAATTCCTATGCAACCTTAGGGCTTTTACAGACAGTTTTTTTTTTATTAACCACTCGGATCCAGTGAAAAAAGTAACCTTTGTGTGTATGCATGGAAACTGCTCATTTTAGGCCACTTAAGGATCACACTCAGGCGCACTCTTTTTAGTGTTTAGACACTGACAGGCTATTGGGCTGGAAGCTAATATATCAGATGTAACAGCACACTTTGTGGGTGGCAAACATATTTGGGTATTTTAGCTGGAACAAGATTACGTGACCAACAAAGAGAGATTTGTTGACTCATTTACAGTTGATCACGGTCTGAGGATTACAGATGAAAACTTTATCTGCACAAACTCACAAAGTCAGGAATTTGCCACCAGTTTTAGAAAACAGGTTCACCAACAGATAATATACAGAACAGAAAATATGCGCTTTATATTTTATATATTGGGCTGTGAATTTTTATTTTTTTTAATCTAGGATGCAAATTTATCAATATTTCCGCACAGAAATACATAACTGGCGATACAAGGTTTGTACAGGACAGTGAAGTAATCTCAAGTGGCATCGAAGAGCTTTGCCCGCTCAAATCCCACTGATTAGTATCAGCAGTCATTAATTATGAGCGTCAGACTGGGTGATGTTCTCAGATGAAGCAGAACATGTTTGGTTGTGCTGTTCCACCCTCTAATGATGCTGGTAAACAGAAAGATTTATCCTTTAAGATGACTGGGGAAGTCATTATAAAGGAATGTCACTAGTAGACTGAGAGAAGGCATTTCCATCACTGAACAACACAAAAACAGGCATGTAGGTTTCATGTGCACATACACTCACACATACAGCATAAAACAATGCAGAAATTTTCTGATACACACATCTGCGTGTTTCTACATGTACACTACTCTCTTACCTGTGAAGTCAGTGTTGACAGGAAGGGTGTCACTGGGAAACTGGTAGTAACCGTGTCCTGGGAATCTGGTTCCTCTAACAACAGGACCATGTGGGTCAGAGAGAGAGACATCAGCCCTCTCCACCTAACAAATAAAATAATATTAATAATATAACCATGATAACAGTACCTATTACGGCAACAATACCTCTGACTTATTTAGGGGCCAACTTTGTTCAGCTTCAGCTAAATACATTCAGAATCACAATAAATACTATATTCTCCAAGTCCAGGTCAAAGTAAGACAACACTAAAGTTATAGTTAATTCATACACAAGTATAACCAAGGCGTAATACTGTGATATAATAGATATAATATAGTTATTGATTTGAATATATTTTTATTTTATTCATGTCTTATGTGATGTTTATTTTATCTTGAATGCCCCCCCCCCCCCCCGGGGGGGAAATAAGGGTTTTATTCATTCATGCGTAAGAGTCCGCAGCGTTGCAATATCAAATACAGACCTGATATTGTGGGTGTGGTCCATTGAGTTGAGCTGGGGGATCCCAGTCTATCTGAATGGTGGTTTCATTTACTGGATGTAATTGAGGTGGAGACATTCCTGTTGGAGCTGAGGAGAGAAAGGTAGAAAATGAGATTGAATGCCAATTTAATGTAAAAAAAAAAACTTCCTCATATTTTAATCAGACTTTCATAATATGTGGATGTGTGAGCTGCCTGCTTACTTTTACAAAAGTCCTTTGTTTATTAATGTAATGTAAAATCTAAAATGTGAACACATTTTACCAATGCACCTGTAGGGGCCACAGCCCACGATTCTTGGATGTGACTTGTCAACGAACGAAAGATGAACTATTCACCTTTAAAAGATATACAGACAAAGGTCCCTCCCAGCAGATGAGTAAACATTCTCCATCAGGTCACTGGGTCGACCTGGAGGAAATGGAGGCCGCTTTATGGCTCGGTTAGAGTATTTACAAACCCTTAAATCAGAGCATCTAAAAAGTTCTCCTCGCACCCCCGAACGAGGAGGACCAGACCTTCAGAGTCACCAGACTTTGAGGCACCCAAACGCATCTGGAAACTGATTAACACCTTTGTTTGACAGAAAGCCTCGATTGAAGTATAAAGGATAACACCATATCTCTTCTTCACCATTTGCTCCCAAGGCATGGTGAAGATTTCGGACTGTAACTGGAACGGGTCCCTCCTGGACACGCCCCCTCGGTCAGCATAAAAGCTGCGTGTTACAGACACCCGTTGAGCTTCCCTCCAAGCTTCTGGCGTCTGGGCACGCTGCCCTCCTGGCTTTGCCCCCCCGGCTCTGGCCTCCCCGCTCGTGCTGGCCATCCGGCCTTCGCCTTTGCTCTTTCCTTTTTACCATCTTCAAGTTTCGTACTTTTCTTAGTTCCCAATTTTTACTCCTTTTATTAGAATAGTTTGTTCGACGTTAGATTCTCCATTTTTGCATTTTTAGTTTTTCTTTTTCCGCAAGCCTTTTTGATCAATGCTAACTCAACCGGCGGCCGCAAAGATTTGGCATATTGACTAACGCTTATAAGCCACCCAGGCCGAACTCAAGGAGAAGACCGCTGTTTAACTGAGACGGATTACAGCAAAGAAGGACCCCCGCTACGAAACTACCACAGATCGGCGCAAACGGTTCCCTCGGGCCACGGCAAGGAAGACCCCTTCGGGTCTACGTCACCGACGGAATAGCGACCGCTTGGAGTTTCAGTAAGCCGTGAAGAAGCGTCCCAAAGTAAGACCGAATCCGCATTCAACAGTAATGACCGAGTTGCAGGGTGAAACTAGGTATAGCGTCTGTTAATATCTAATATCTGTGAGGTCATTTATCCCATTATTCACTTTTTCCTCTTACTAAGGAGTCCAAATTCTTAGGAAGAACACTCTCGCCTTTATCGCCAAACGTGCTAGATGAGCTGTTAATCACATTTCAGTTATATTTCTGGCGTTGTATTGGTGTTTTGTTATTTATTAATTTTTGTTTAATCCCTAGTTAATCAATAAATTCCCCTAAAGCATAAAGTCGTTGTCCGTGGATGTTTCTTCTGTGCAGAATACAAAGATCCCTATTTCAAGAACTTATGATCTAAGGAAATGAGACTGATTTATTAAATTATATTGATTGATTGTTAATTAATTAATAAGTGGTCATTAGAGTCATTAACGTGAATTCTATAAAGTTCTGTCTGACCAACAGATGGTGCCCTTTTTACGAGAGCAGGTACTGAAATTGTAGATAAATATACATTGATATACATATTTTAATATCGTAGTTTCCTTACATACACAGTTTACGTAGGTACCATTAGGTATTAACCCTTATCATCCTACACACCATACCCAACATACTCAAAGACATTGGGAAACAATGATTGTGTAATCTTGATGTTATTTCCCCCCACCCCAGTAGAAACATGTCTTAAGCCCATTTATCTCATACGTGCTGTATGTCTAGACTGCACAAAAGTGCAATTTTCGTTTAACAGAGGGTCAATTTAATTTCCTTCTTTCACTTTAGATGTTAAATTAAATGTCCCTTTGAAACATACTGGGTGCTACTTGAGCCGTAGCTTCAACATGTATCATAAATAAATCAAGCCGGAGACTGGCTGATATGGTGAGAGGAGATATATAGGAATGAGGAGAGAAGCAGGTGATGGACTGCTGTACAGGGAAAAAATGTGCGTGCATTAAGTGTCACTCCATCGTTGTGTTTCTGTGTCTGTGTGTGTGTGTGTGTGTGTGTGTGTGCATGTGCTTCAGTAATGGTCTAAATGGTCTGTGGTAGGAGTAAATTAGCTCTCGGTGACACACGTGGACCATCTTTAGTGTGAGTTCTAATAGAGCTCTTAAAAGGGAAGTGGACAGCTTGTCTTAGGCGGCTCATCTTGGCACATCAAACCATAAATTACTGCCAATCGATAGCTTACTAGTCTATTGAAATTGAGCTATGGTGACATTTAGAACATTGACTGTACCACACACACACACACACACACACACACACACACACACACAAACCCTCTAGTAGAGGTATTTTCACCCGTGATGGCACTGGACATCCGTTAACAGGCAGGGTGTGTACTTTATGACACAAAGAAGGATTAGACTGGACAGGGAAAACTACAGGGGAATGTTTCTTTTCTCTTTCTAGATGCCTTCAATTCTCAATAATTTTACTTAAACAGTAAAAATCAAAAGTATCTCTTGTTCCTACTAGACTTTTGTGTTTCTGTGTGATCAGTGAACAGTTAAAAGTGATATTGAATGGGCTTCTTGATAGAAGCCTTTACACAAACAGGTGTATTCGTATGTGCCAAGTATCAACATTTTCTTGTATCTAAAATTGTTTCTAAGTTTTACAACAGAATGCATCTTTCATCTTTGTATCAGAATGTATGTTTACTGCCTCACACCCAGGTCGGCTGCACAGTGTCACCTGCTGCTTCATGCAATACCATTCGTTCTTTATTTATATCATGGAAGAGTTCTGCAATGATGGAGAAGACAGCTGTAATAATATTGTTTTTTGTGGTCTAATAAATTAACGTAATAAAAAGTATGTTTTTTTTGTTGACTGTAGGATTTAAACTCTGTTAGCAGATAAATTCCAACACTTCTGTATACTGAATACCTAAAGAGCATGTGTCATACTGACTTTGGGGTAAAAAAAAAAAAATTGATTGCCTGAGGCCCTTTTTAAAACGAGCAGCTCTACTATGTACCACTAACAAAAAAAGTATTTCTTTGCTCAATTAATCATTTACAGTATTTATTGGGAAAACAGGTTGTACTTATTTGGAGCTATACTGCCCAGAATGTACTGGACGCAAAACTTCTTCTATCAATCAAAGTTGCATATCAGAGAAAAACCCTACAAACTTTGGCAGACTTCAAAGGACAGAAGAGTTTGTGTTTGAAGTGACAAGTGTGTATTGTGTGATCATTGGGATTCTAATGTACAGTCTTGTATTCTTTGCGTGTAGTGTATTCATTTATTGTATCTGCTTCTTAGTTCACAGAAATGTACACGATGGGCCCTAGTTTCGTAGACCAGTCGTAGTCGGGGCGCAGCGCACCTGCGCCACGCTGACGGGGTGTGTCTGCCTGGACTTTGCAAGTTTCGTGCACGGTGCAGTCGGGCGCAGGCACGCCTCCCGTCACTCCTCCGTCACTCCTACCCCCACAAGTGGGAAAGAGGGAGGAGAGAGGCGTGAGTGGGAGACGAGGAGGAGACAAGGCGTGGAGTGGGATTCAGATCTTCAACAATCAAATGAGCTCCTCTCCTCACCTTTAATGCGCCAGGCGAGGTGCAGTGCAAGTTTCGTCACTTGACAACCTAATGACAGAAGCAGCGCCGCTGCTCCCACCACGCGCATCACGCGCTGTGCGTGCGTATAGTCATAATAACTATAATGCCGATATTATATCACTATAAAAAATTGTAGGCATATTTAAGCATGTCTATCACAAAACAGGGTCAGGGCGCACAGCAGTAGACATAATGGTGGCGGAAACCCGGTGCCTGCACGGGCCATTCATCATCATCATTGTCTTCATCATCTGCGCTGCACCGGATTCCCCATCACCAGAACGGCGGGACACCGGGACCTCGCGGGCTGCTCAGACCAGCTGCATTCCCAACTCCGGTTCCATCTCTCTGCAAAGTTGCCCGTTTCTCCATGGACACGGACAACAGGTTGCCGAGGTGCGAGACCAGGCACGAGCTGCTGTATTTTTTCAGGCATAGACGCATTTTATTAGCAGTGGATGGAAATGAAAAACAGGAGAGAGAGAGGGAGATGTTTTGGTCCGAGAGGTCCAAGTTTAAGCTGTGTTAATTCAGTCAGGCTGAGTTTCCGTTACGCATGCCATCTTCTGCCTTTGATCAGACGTCAGATGTGACGGGACAATCTATATAGATATAAATTCACGTGTTGATTCAATAAGTTGCATTAAATAGTGTTTGTTGTGATTATTTATTGCATTAAAATGTGCTTGGAACTGTGGAAACCTGCCTGTGAGGTCTTGGTGACGTGTGCGCACTGCGCGCCGGTGAGCCAAACTGCCACTCCCCCAGCTATAACTCGCCTTGCGCCAAGAGTAGACCAGGTTGGAGCAGGCGGGCTTTCTGCGCAGTCTCCGCCACCTTGCGCTGCTCCACGAAACTAGGGCCCTATGACTGAAGCCACTTGCCTTATTATGGGTGTGCTCAAACACACACACACACACACACACACACACACAAGGTTAACAGTCGACCAGAAAGGTTAATTTTAGCTGCCGACATGGTAATGAAGCAGCTAAATCATGGGCCAGCTCCCAGGAGCAATTGTGCATGTGTGTGTGTTTCCTGTTTTTACAGCGACTGACATGTCTTAACGGGCTCTTAGCATACAGTTACACCACGCACACAAGCACACCACTTATTGATATCGTGATCCCTTGCCATGCATATTTCTCTCCTCAAAAAGGGCCTCAGTCCAATTATGCGTAAATCAATAAAGTTCCTGTTCTGTTGAGTGGTGTTACAGTGTGAGTGTGCAGGCGTGTATGTCTCCACGTATTGTGTCTTGTAGAACAAGCCTTTATGGATGTAGGATACATAAAACATCACCATCAGTCCCTGATTAGCCCCCCACTTTACGTCTTGATCGATAACTTTGCTGAAAGACACACACATTGAAACAATCGCGAGTGCATCCACGCACATGGCCGAGAGAGCTCTTTCCTTGTGTCGTTACGTCTGTTTCAGCTTGCACACTAATGTTCAGTCATGTGCTTTGGTGTAACTCCAGTGGTTTTTGCAGATGCCGTCTGCTCCCATTCAGCAGATGGTAGTTGGCTCTAATGGCCCTGCCTTAAGTGTGGTAGATTTATCAGTGCATCAGTACCACGCTAAAGTAGACCCTAGTAGTAGTAGTAGCACTTAATGTGAGCATCATCTCCAGTTTAATTCGGGAGATAAAACAATTTCCTTGAAATACAATAGAAGAAAGAGACTTAACTTTGATGGACAGGCAGAAGTTTTCAGTTTTTCTTCAGATTTGTACTACCAATGGGGGAACATTTTAGGAATTACATATACAAATACTTATGTTATAGATTCAGCTCTACCACTCAATAATGTAGATCACTTGGAAAAAGAATACATTAAGCAATTGCTATAGCATAAAGATCTGTTTGGCTTTTTCTCTGCTGGGTAATACTTTATACAGACATTTCGGATTTTGTAAAAAATGACAAATAAAATAAAAAATATATAATGAAATATACAGTACATTATATTGCAAATATGACCAGTGGAAAGCCTAAAAAAAAAAACTAAAAAAACTGACTGTAGTATGGTTTATAATATAGGTGTCCAAAATATATTTCTGGAATTTCAATGTACAGAAATGTACAAATATCCTAGTACAGTAAATATACACTATTTCCATTCCCTTTTTTCGGGGGTTGTTTTGCGTTTGCCTCTCCATTGCACCTGCTGTCACTCACTTGCACTAAAGCAGGAGGATTGATTCACAATCACTTGTGATTCCTAAATGGACGGATGGATATCCCTGAAGTTTAACTGCCTAGTTCAGTCAGGACCACTTTGTCAAAAATAATCTTTATTTATTTGCAAGTTTCATTTGGCGGTATGGTACTGTTCTGGGACTCCCTGCTCTTCCACGCACTTGCGTGGAAAGCCTGAGGCAGGAAGAGCACCCTTCATGAGCCATCATGAACGGCATAAGCAGGGAGCGTAGCAGCAAAGAAAAACCACAGACAGAGCAGAGCAACCAACAAGAACAATGGTAAGGTACATAACAGATGACGGGAGGAGCTGGGGTAGAGGTGGGTTGAAAACACCGGCAGAGGAAACAACGAAGGAGGTCAGGCTAGAGCAGTTTAAATAGCGCGCTCTGAATGCAATTTCCCAATAGGAAGCGAGCACGGGGAGTCAGCTGAGCCGTCAGCTGATCTCCTCGGTTTTGACAGCTACGCTGTTGCTGCTGATTTAGAGCTTGACGTCGTGGCCTGCCAGAACTAACGCTACGCTTAATTTGTTATAATATAATGATGAAGTGTTTTTCTGAGCAGTGCACTTAAATACTTACATAAATAGTCATACAAACAAACAAAAATAAAAGAAAGGTGTCACGCCGGTGAGGTAATGTCTCGACTTGGGTTTTGTCTTGTCATTTCCTGTTTTATTTTGAAAATAACTCCCCTCTCGTTTCAGGTCACTTGCCCTTCCTCATGTGTTTCCTGGTCTGATGTCATCCCTGATCCCTGATTGTTGTCACCTGTCGCCCATTATCCCTCTGTGTATTTAAGTCTGCGTCTCCCCTTGTCTTGTGCTAGTTCGTCCTATGTCTCTCGTCATGTTACTACACTGCTTCATAGCCATCATAGAAATCCAAGTTAAGTCGGCATTTTTGCAGTTTATGTTTCTAGTCTTTTTCACCTCCCTGTGGAGTAATTTTTGTTCGTAGTTTATGTTTTTTTAGAGTTAGTCTGTGATTCCTTGATCTTTTGTTTTGTACGTTTTGCCACCTTTTGAGGGTTTTTTTTGGAATAAAGACCACTTACACTGCCTCTGCATCTGAGTCCTCCCTCCTTGCCCGAAACCCTGACAGAACAAACTGGCCAGAAATGACCCAGCAGAGGCAGAGCAGCAGCCACACTATTGACCTAGCAGCTTTTTTTTATGCAGCTCTACACATGAGCTCCGGGACGTGACTTATAAACTTCGGTGCCTCCAGGCAGAGCACAAGCATGCTGACGGAGAGGAAGAAAGGCAGTCAGCGCTGACGAGGGCCAGGGAACTGGTTTCCTCCAGCCCGTGGCTCAGGGGCTCATTGCCTGCCTGGGTGAAGGACTTTCTCTCAACCCCTGACCCCTGGCCATCCTCGACAGCCATGTTATCAGCCCGTGCCACAGTCACAGTCAAGCTACCAGCTCATCCCGCAGTCAAAGCCAAGCTACTTGCCCCTGCCACAGTCACAGCTAAGCCATCAGCCCATGTCTCAGCCACAGCCAAGTTACCGGCCTCAGCCCAGGCCTCAGCCCAGGCCTCAGCCCATGCCTCAGCCACAG
This sequence comes from Chelidonichthys spinosus, assembly GCA_029853015.1. Lineage (NCBI taxonomy): Eukaryota > Metazoa > Chordata > Actinopteri > Perciformes > Triglidae > Chelidonichthys > Chelidonichthys spinosus. Next base: position 22,125,925 of record CM056821.1, read on the forward strand.
CCAAGCTACCAGCCCATGCCTCAGTTACAGCCAAGATACCAGCCAATGCGTCAGCCACAGCCAAGATACCAGCGCATGCCTCAGCCACAGCCATGCCACCAGCCTAGGCCTCAGCCACAGCCATGCCACCAGCCCAGGCCTCAGCCACAGCCATGCCACCAGCCCAGGCCTCAGCCACAGCCATGCCACCAGCCCAGGCCTCAGCCACAGCCAAGCTACCAGCCCAGGCCTTAGCCACAGCCCAGCTACCAGCCCAGGCCTTAGCCACAGCCAAGCTATCAGCCCATGCCGCAGTTCCAGCCATGCTACCAGCCCAGGCCTCGGCTAAGGCCAAGCAACCAGCCCAGGCCTTAGCCACAGCCATGCAACCAGCCCAGGCCTCAGCCACAGCCAAGCAACCAGCCCAGGCCTCAGCCACAGCCAAGCAACCAGCCCAGGCCGCAGTCACAGCCAAGCTACCAGCCCAGGCCGCAGTCACAGCCAAGCTACCAGCCCAGGCCGCAGACGCAGCCAAGCTACCAGCCCAGGCCGCAGTCACAGCCAAGATACCAGCCCAGGCCGCAGTCACAGCCAAGCTACCAGCCCATGCCACAGTTCCAGCCAAGCTACCAGCCCATTCCACAGTTACAGCCAAGCTACCAGCCCATGCCTCAGTCACAGCCGAGCCACTAGCCCATGTCTCGGCCAGTGGTCCTCAGTCGGCGGCCCGGTCGACACCTGCCAGTGGCCTTCAGTCGGCGGCCCGGTCGACACCTACCAGTGGCCTTCAGTCGGCGGCCCGGTCGACACCTGCCAGTGACCTTCAGTTGGCGGCCCAGTCGACACCTGCCAGTGGCCTTCAGTCGGCCGCCCAGTCGACACCAGTCCAGGCGGAGGATCGTCCGTCACCAGTCCAGACGGGGGACCGTCCGACGCCTGCTCCACGCAGCCGTCCGGGAGTCCGCTCGTTGCCCCTTCCTGTTCCGACGGGGGACCGTCCTACGCCTGCTCCACGCAGCCTATTGGGGGTCCGCTCGTCACCCGTTCCTGTTCTGACGGGGGACCGTCCGACACCTGCCCCTGAGCGGCCCCGTCCGATGGGTCGCCCTCAAACCCGGCCTCACGAGTGACTCCGTCCACTGGGTCACCCTCATGCCCGGCCTCCCGAGCGGCCCTGCCTGCTGGAACGCCCTCATGCCCTGCCTCCTGATCTCCCCTTGTCTTGTGCCAGTTCGTCCTACGTCTCTCGTCTCGTCATGTTCCTACACCGCTTCACAGCCATCACAGAAATCCAAGTTAAGTTGGTATATTCGCAGTTTATGTTTCTAGTCTTGTTCTCCTCCCTGTGGAGTGATTTTTTTTTTAAAGTTTTTTTAGAGTTAGTCTGTGATTCCTTGATCTTTTGCTTTGTACGTTTTGCTACCTTTTGAGGTTTTTTTTTGGAATAAAGACCACTCACATTGCCTCTGCATCTGAGTCCTCCCTCCTTGCCTGAAACCCTGACAAAAGGCACCAGCTTCTCTCTTTCATCTTATTGTTACAGCTCATCTGTTCCCTACTGTTGACAGAGGAAAAACTGTTAATATCCTAAGGTGATATGCACTTCCTGATAGCATTAATTATGCTCTGAGAATTATTATTAAATATTTTCTGTGACGACTCAAAATGATTTTGAAGTGGAAGTTGTATGAGGTGTGGAGTTGTGACAGAAGCTCAACACCCAATGAAGTGGCGGATGCTATGCAGATTTAAAAAAAGGGAAAATCTGCTAAACGGCATATGCCATTATCATTTCTTATAGTTGAAACAAGGGACATCTTTGGCGTTGGATGAAACAAAATGGTGGCAACAGATGTGGCTGTTAAAAATACATTCAAAAGTCAACTGGGTACAATAAGCCATATTGTATTGTACTGTATTACAGTCATAATAATAAACATTGTCGCTGTGTCAACAGATGTAGCCATTAAAAATACATTTAAAAAGTCCAACGACTACAATATTAAGTATCATTCATCACGATAAAAACAAGGTAGGACTTTTTGAGAATTGTATGAAATGAAAATATTCACTATGTCAACAGATGTAGCTGTTTAGAGTATGTTCAAAAGCTCAAATCCCTAAGCAAGTATTTATAGATAAAAGGTTGTTTTTTTTTCACAACCACTCAGCGCAGCCATTGTCTATTCAAATAAAGGGATAAACAAAACAAAAACAAAATGGAAAAAGACATAAAATAAGCAGCAAGAGTAGAGACCATGAGTGAACAGATGGAAGTTTGTGTTGACGGGTCAGGTGTGTGTGTGTAATATGTATATTGCAGAGTGTTTCATGTTCCTCTGCTGCCATGTGCTAGTTTGTGTTTAAGTGAACGTGCCAAGTAGAGATAGAAGTGAAGGATGGATTGAGTGAAAAAGTGAGAAAGCAACAGACTGTCAGAAAGAAACTGATGGATAAAGACAATGAATAAAAATTGTGTGCATCCGTCTCATCCTGCACTGATCAGTTAGTGCTCCTCTAAGGCCCATAGATTTGTGCGTGAGTTATTAAACACAGCTAATTCATTCGACTTCCATAATGGTTATAAATCTAAAGACACAAGAGAGAGAGAGAGAGAGAGAGAGAGAGAGAGAGAGAGAGAGAGAGAGAGACACTGTATGTGTGTTTCTGTAACTCTGTGTTGATTCACGGCCAGCAGAAAGTGTGTGCTACGCCACATTTTTTTTCCTTGTAATTAACAGTAAATTGTTTTTAGTGCTGTGCACCATGAATATCCCCTCTGGTTAACAGGGCCGATGCTGTAGCCACTCAAGTACCTGGTGACTGACTGCGTGCTTTTGGATGCATGTGTGGATATGTCAAAAGGAATTGAACTGAATTGAATTGTTGTGAAATTGTGATGTAGAAATGCCAATATAGAAAATATAATATAAAATATTATTATTAAAATAAAATATGTTCTATAAATGAATCTGTCAACAATTATTACTCCCCTTCAGACCCGCATTTTTTTGGCTGGACACATTTTTTTTTTTAACTGATTCTGACTCCTCTCCAACATAAAAACAAAGTGAATTTTTTTTTTTTTTTCTATCTCATGTTTTTAATAGAATTATTTCATGTCCATTCCAATGGACGCCAGGACACAATGGGCGTAAAATGTCAGAAAAACTTAAGGCTGAGTTTTTCTACATGGTAGTTAATCAGGTATGACATAAACATCTGGAACTGGATGTTGGCATGGCTTTGAGTCTGTGTATAGTTCTGAACATGAACTTAATATGTGTATCACAGCGTGGGCAGGGAACAGCAGTGAGGTCATCACCAGGAAAACCCGGACCCTGCAAGAAAAAAGAGAAATGACTCAATTTGAACATGCACATGAAGACAATAGATGCATGAGTGTAGATAATGTTACCTGGTAAAAAAATCAGCTTTTCCTTCAGTGAACCCTCATGGAACTTCCAACACATAACCGTAGCCTACTTTTTATAGAAGACTAATGAACTGATAACACGTTTACTTGGAACTGGAACTTGAACTTGAGAAGATCATCAGCTTCTGGGTATTTTCATGTATCTTCATTTTTGATGAGCAGCCTTGAAGCAGTTTCGGTGTGGCACAAAGCACAAGTGGATGTTGCACTTGTCACAAAAGACATGTGTTTTTCCTGTACAGTATGGCATCTTGCATCTGGTAGCCTCTTTTTTTTCATCGTAATTTGGCATGTGGTCCACCATGTCATGCTGCACTTCAGGTAGAGGCCTTACATCCTGAACTGGTCTCTGAACTGGTCTGCGGGGGACTTGCTGTGGTTCTAGAGACATACTGGGTCTTCCACGTTTTGCTGCCACTGTTTTATTGACTCTCACCAGACACTGGGCCACATTCATCTTGAAGTGGAGGAGATCCTGGATGTCTTTGGTCTGGATATTGGCCCTCTTGGCGTCCAGCCTGTACTCCAACCAACTGTTGACCACAGCCATGTCAAAAGCATGTGTAATCATTCTCAGGGTCCACTTTTTTGACCGAATTTCTGTACGGTACAGACTGACAAGTTGATCAAGCAGGTCGACACCACCCATTGCTTCATTGTACAGTTTGACCACCTCTGCCGGGACACCATCAAAAATTGGGTGTTCTTTTTGTCCCACCGCTGCACTTCATCCAGTTTGCCAATGCCCACAAAGTTGGAGGCCATGACAACTGGTCTGTTGTCATACCATTTGACCAGTGCCACTTTACCATCACGGCTTACAACTTCATCAAAGCCTCCTCGAGCTTTTTGGCCATCTCTTTGTCAGACTGTAAAGGAGGCTTGGCAAAGCGATTGATCCTAGCTGTCCCAGCGGCATGGATTTTCTTCTCAGCCAGCAGCTCCAGCAGATTGTATGTTGTGAAATAGTTGTCAAAATACAACTTGTGGTTGGCTTCGGTGATTCACTGGATAAGATGGTACACCACTCCAGCTCCAAGTCCTAGCTGCTTCCTGTGCTCTTGTGATATCTCCATTGTATTACCTTGGTGCAGCAGGAAGTCGTAGGCCATGCCACTTTTCCCACACAGGAAGTATATTTTCACGCCCCATGGATGTGGCTTGCCTTTGATGAATTGCTCGACAGAGTTCCGCGAAATGGCACCATCTGTTCATCGACACAAAGGTTCTCCTCTATTGGAAGCTCCAGTCATCTACTGCGTATGGCATCATAGAGAGGACGTACCTTGAAAAACACGTCATTATTCTCAGCTGGCTTCTCCAAATTGTTGACCAAATGCAAATGTGACCGGAGCTGGAAGAATCTGTCACGGGGCATGGTGTTTTGAAAAATGCCAATGTCCATCCCGGCTTCCCAGTACATGGAGACTCTTGGCATTTTCATCACTCCCATAGCAAGGTGGAGACCGATTAGGGTTCTGATCTCTCCTGAACTTGTCGGTTTGAAACTTAGTGTACCACTTTGCATGGCAGAAACGTTTGTGTTGTCAGCCATCAAATTGAAGATCTCGTCTGGTATATACTTTTTGAAGTATTAATAGGGTCTCATGGGATCATCTGCATCAATTGGAGGATTCTCAAAAGAAGTGTCTATGATTGTAGTGAACGGCCTGTGACGCCACTTGATTTCTTCCTTCCTGGTTACTGTTCATCTCCTCCTGTCCTCCTCTGTCCTCCTCTGTCCTCAACCTGTCCTCCTCTGTCACTACACTGTCTGTATGTATCTCAATTTCATCTACCACTTCAAGTTCTTCTGGCATGTATGTAACCTCTCCACAGTCCCTCTCTGAATCTAATAACAAAACAATCAGATTTTAACTCATTTTATGTATTCTCACGCTTGAACTCCATTTATATCATCTTACATATAAGACATCAATTGATTAACCCTTACATACTCTTCATATTTGATACCTTCACAGTATGAAGTTATACTGACCATGATGTCAGTCACTGTAATGGCAGCTCAGAAACGACTATGTCATGACCCCTCCACCACCCTCCCAACCCTATTTGTTACTTTAGATGTTTTGTTACATTGCAGGTGCAGGTGCAGAGCTCATGTCTGTGTCAAGGCACCCCTTGACCTCAGATGACTTCTGTTCCCTGTCTCCGTGGGAACCTAGGCAAACACAGGCAGTTCTCATGACAGTGTCGAGGTCCCCCTAAACTCTGTTTCTGTCACCACTGTCCCATAAATTATACACACAAACATGGCCTATTAGTTCCACAGTTTCAAGATTCTGTCAAAATTGTCAAATTGATCTGAACAGTATGTAAGGGTTAAAAAAACCAAAACAACAAAAAACACACACATACTAAGAATTAAAAAGACTCGTAAGTTATAAACTTACCACCTATCTCACTCCTGGTTCCATCCTCCTCATTTCCTGAATTCAAGGAGTCAAGTTCAGATAACTCTCCATTCACGAGACGTTCAAGGAAGTCTTCAACTTTATACTCTACAAGAACATTATGTACAAAAAAATATATATTTAAAATGTATAATCATGAATAAATAAACTGTGAGACCATGCATTAGCTAGGAAAAGCATACAGGTGTTTTATTTCTTTATATACTGACACTAAACATGTGAGTGTTGGCTAATATCGCCCAACTCCTGATGTCCATTTCAATGGACATCAGACTTTGAAAAAATCCTATTAATTAATGACATGATATATGTTTAAAATAACTTCAAATATTATCACTTGTACTGGTTAAAATTATACTGACTTCAAATTTGTTTGGCCAGCATGAACATAAATTTATATATTGATTAAAAAGGGGCACTTACTCCTCCCTCTCTGCAGTCACTCCGCCATGCTTGTCTTGTCCGATGTCTGTCACTCTCTCAGAGCATGCTCAAAGTCATGACATGATTGCAATTGGATAATCAGGATCCAAACAGTAACCAGCATTGCTGACATCATTAAATTACAGAGTATTTATTGGTTTAGAGACAAAAATATGTCATGTCCATTCCAATGGACACAGGGGGCCCTAGTTTCGTAGACCAGCGCAGGGCGGCGCAGGGTGGCGCAGCCGGCGCAGTGCAAGTTTCGACCCGCGCAGCCTTGCGCACCGTCAGTTTGGCAGTTTGGTGGATCGCCTGCGCCAAGATGGGTGTGGCGGCGCAGCAGGGGGAGGCGTCACAGATTCAGCTTGGCGTAGCGGAAGTTTCGTGGCAAAAAGCCTCGCCTAGACTGCGCTGAAAGCTCGCCAGCTCCGACCTGGTCTACGTTCGGCGCAAGGCGTAAATAAAGTCCATTGATTCAATGCGAATCACAGCTGGCGGATCGGAAGTATGGCGGACCGGCGCGCAGTGCGTACACGTCACCGAGACCTCAAAGGCAGGTTTCCACAGTTCCAGGCACATTTAAATGCAATAAATAATCACAACAAACACTATTTAATGCAACTAATTTAATCAGCACGTGAATTTATATCTATATAGATTGTCCCGTCACATCTGAGTCAGATCAAAGGTGGATGGCATGCATAACAGAAACTCAGCCTCTCGGACCAAAACATCTCCCTCTCTCTCTCCTGTTTTTTATAATATCCGCATTGTTATTATTATGATACGCGCGCACAGCGCGTGATGCACGTGGTGGGAGCGGTGGCGCTGCTTCTGTCATCGGGTTGTCAAGTGACGGATCTTGCACTGAACCTCCCCTAACGCATTAAAGGAGAGGAGAGGAGCTCATTTGATTGGTGAAGATCTGAATCGGCTGTATTAATCCCAGTCCATGCCTCGTCTCCTCCTCATCTCCCACTCACGCCTTCTTCTCCTCCCTCTTTCCCGCTTGCGCTGGTGGGCGAGACGGGAGGTGTGCCTGCGCGAGCCTGCGTGGTTCACGAAACTTGCAAAGTCCAGGCGGACACACCCCGTCGCCGCGCCGACTGCGCCTGGTCTACGAAACTAGGGCCCAGGGTCTGAAGGGGTTAATGGCTTAGCATTGTATACATACATAATTACAAAGTACTTTTATACATGGCACTATAAACTCGTTATTATTGTTACATGTTAATATTGACTTGTTTAATAAACAACATGCTTTTTTATATGATATGTAATAGGGGGTCTCTCAATGCTTTAATGATTCAATACCGCACACAGTATGTAACTGAACTGTCATTTATGTATCTATCTATGGCATGGCAGCACCCTATTTTCAAACCTATTTTCTACAAAACTGATTATTGTTGATATTATATTATACAGTATATATATATATATATATATATATAGTCAACATTAAGTGGGGCATATACCAGGGAGATGCACCCTCACGCATCACGAAGAGTGGCTACGGGTACCGATTCCATAGTGGGGTAACAATCAGCCACCTGCTCTACATGGATGACATCAAGCTGTACGCCAGGAGCGAGCGAGAAATAGACTCACTGATCCACACCACCAGGATCTACAGCGATGACATAGGGATGTCATTCGGATTGGACAAGTGTGGCCAGATGGTCTCAAAGAGAGGCAAGTTGATCAGGACTGAGGGGATCGACCTACCAGAGGGCAACATAGGTGATATCCAAGACAGCTACAAGTACCTTGGCATCCCACAGGCTAATGGAAACCATGAAGAGGCCACAAGGAAATCAACCACAGCCAAATACCTCCAGAGAGTAAGGCAGGTCCTGAAAAGTCAGCTGAATGGTAATAACAAGGTCCGAGCCATCAACATGTATGCACTACCAGTCATCAGATACCCCGCTGGTATCATAAGCTGGCCAAAGGAGGAGATAGAAGCCACAGATATCAGGACTAGAAAGCTCCTCACCATGCACGGAGGGTTCCACCCCAAGTCCAGCACCCTGAGGCTATACACTAAGTGGAAAGTGGGAGGCCGAAGGCTAGTGAGCGTCAAGGCCACGGTCCAGGATGAAACATCGGAAATTTGAGATTACATCGAAAAAATGGCCCAGAAGGATGAACTGCTAAGTGAATGTCTCAGGCAGCAGAACCCTGATGAGAGTCCGGAGGAGAAGCAGACAACCTGGAGGGACAAGCCCCTACATGGCATGTACCACCGTCAGATAGAGGAAGTGGCTCATATCAAGAAATCCTACCAGTGGCTGGAAAATGCAGGACTGACAGACAGCACAGAGGCACTAATCATGGCAGCACAAGAACAGGCCATAAGCACAAGAGCCATAGAGGCCAGGATCTACCAGAGCAGATCAGACCCAAGATGCCCTGAGACAGTCCTGAGACAGTCCAGCACATAGTAGCAGGGTGTAAGATGCTAGCTGGATCAGTGTACATGGAGAGGCACAACCAAGTGGCTGGGATAGTACACAGGAACATCTGCAACCAGTATGGAATAGAAGTACCCAAATCCCAATGGGCCATACCACAGACGGTGACTGAGAACAACAGGGCCAAGGTTCTGTGGGACTTTAGCTTCCAGACTGACAAACAGCTCCTGGCTAACCAACCGGACATAGTGGTGGTGGACAAAGAGCAGAAGACAGTGGTGGTGATAGATGTGGCGATCCCAGCTGATGCCAACATCAGGGACACGAGAAAATTGAGAAGTACCAAGGGTTGAAAGAGCAGCTGGAACAGATGTGGAAGGTCAAGGCTAGCGTGGGCCCCGTGGTAGTGGGGGCACTTGGGGCAGTAACCCCCAAACTGGGAGAGTGGCTCCAACAGATCCCAGGAACAACATCTGAAGCCTCAGTCCAGAAGAGTGCAGTCCTAGGAGCAGCAAAGATACTGCGCAGAACCTTCAACATCCCAGGCCTCTAGTAGAGGACCCGAGCTTGAGGATGACACAGATACCACCCCACCAGGGTTGAGAAGGAGATTATATATATTATATATATATATATATATATATATATATACATATACTGTATACATATATATAATATATATATCGCCAAATATACATTTTTCTATTTGTCTGCATCCATGTGTGTTTGTTTGCACATCTTTTTGTGTTTACCTGCTGGTAAGGTCCGTCCTGTGCTTGGCTGACTGGAAACGCAACCTCTCTTTGTGCAGAGTGCAACAGTAAAGTTGTACACATGGTAAGGCTTCAGCCCTTCCACTAAATATACTGGCTGTGCCGATGGTCCCACCCTATGTAAGACCTGAGAAAGGGAGACAAAGAGGGAATTAAAATGAGCTTAGACAACTAGAGGAAGAAAAGAGGAAAGCAACAGAAGCAAGAAACACACAAGCACACTCTCATAGTGTGGTAGCTGTTCACATGGCCTGACAACTTATACACTACAGCTGCACGATTAATTGTGTAATAACTGTGACCATCAGAGAACAACGTTTAATTAAACATAATCTCCTAAGATATCGGTGATTTGATTTTAAATTGCCTGACATATCAAATCAGATCACATTTCATTAAATTGCCAGGGCAGTTAAAAGTGTTCGGGTCAATTGCATATTTATCCATTATCTGCTTCCAAAACTTTAATGCTGTTGCAGTTGAGAATATTATCAACATAAGAAAATGGCCAAACATCACTTGTGCTGAGGATGAGCTTTTCCAGCAGTATTTGCAACAACAACAAAAACTATATAAGGAGCCTTTTTATCTTGACTTGTAGCCAATGGAGCACATTTTCTCTCAACTGAATTTGGATAGTTGTTCTGCTCATGATGTGCAAGAGCTAGTGTGTACGTCTTACCTGGCTAATAACCGGAGGAGCATAGGGGTTATTGGTCTGTTCAGTGAGCAAGTTGACCCGATACTCTGTGACCAGTCCTCTGGGGATGATCGCTTGACCCTCAGATGTGCTCCACACAACTTCCAGACTGGTGGATGACAGTGCAGACACTTCTGGAGGAGCCATCATCTCTGGGACTGAAAACACGCCACAAATGTGTAAAATAAACACATCACACACATTTAGCAATTCATTAATGATGAAGTAATTACTAACAAATCATGTATGCATATTTATAAATGACAAATATATATTTGCTGCAATATCACAAATCTGTCGAAGAAACCAATATATAATTTCAAAATAATCATTATAATTAACAAATTATCCCAAAAAGGGGTACAGCCAAACTACAAGATTAGCAAATATGAGGGATTTTAGTAAGCCACCTGGAAGAAAACCAGGCTTCAAAGGCAATCTGACATTAATTATAGAATTACAATTTCCTTGTCTGTCATTTGATGCAATTGGCCCCCGACAAGACTTTCTCCCATAGACTTACATTGGGACAGAGATGTCTGAATACAAGACAAAATAGCAACGAAGTAATTTTACAAATAAGAAGTGAGAAAGTGAGAATATGACTCAAATTAATATCTATTGAGAGCAGCATCTATGAAGCATTTCAACAGTTGAAAACTATTGAAAAGAGTCAGCCTATGTGTGCCTGACACTAAAACCTGGCAATAAAACTGGACTACTAAATACAACTGTTTATTACTTAATAATGATGATAATATTTAGGAAAAGTTTTCCTATGACAATAATACAATAAAAACGAACCTTGATATGCAGTGCTATCATTTTAAAAAATGGTTACTTAGTGGATGTGGATTTAATGGATTTAATTTCTTTATGATTCTACGGTTATGACATGACAGATTAGAGTGAAGGATTCTTTTATTCTACTGTTGAGGGCATCTAGCTGTGAAATATGCTGTGAAATGTGATTCATGGTCGACATAACCATAGTCATATTCTTTTTAACACAGCACACGCATGCACATGCACAAACACTGCCACCCTCAACATTTAAAATGGTGTTATCATATGCTTGTTATCCAGACACATAGCTTAGAGTGATGTTGGAGGCAATCGTTTAGTCCTAATGAGCCATATCATCTTTTTGAAATTCAAATGCCTTAATGAGATTCCCCACCCCCACAACCAGTTTAATTCCCCCCTTCCTTCATTCCTTCCTGTCTCTTCATTCCTCTTGACAAATGCCTGTTTTTTCTTTAAAACAATAATGTTTTCATTCCATCCATGAGCATCTGGTGGACAGATTTTGACCAAAACATAACTTTATTACATTCCTCGGATTCTGATTTCTGTCATAATTTAAATATCTTTTGCCCTGAATTCATGCTATATTCTTCTGCTCATAAGCCATTATTTCTGAAAATAATCCAGACCAACACAGCAATCAAATCTAATTCAATCAGATTACAATAACAGCCATTTTCTAGTCTTTCTTATTCATTTATCCGCCTTGAGGATGTCAAATTTTAGGACCTTTGGAGTTTCAGAATTGGAAGAGGGATATAGTACAAGATATTTATGGATGCCAAAATCTAATGTGAGAAACTATCTTAAATAAAATCCATATTGACCTGACCATTCAGCAATGGCTGTTGCCAACTGGCAAAGAGCCTATCGTTTAAAGGGATAGTTCAGAATTTTGGACATAAGACCTATTTTCCAAGTGAGCCGGTGTGTTCGAGACATCTGGAGACGTTTTCATTCAGTTCTTGTAGATGCCGAGTTCGCTTATGCTATGGCCAGCGCAAGTCAATCGTTCTTATCTAGACAGTCTTGCCCACTCCACAGTGCACCCGAGGCAAATCCATCGTAACGGCAGACTATCGATGTACATATGTGTTGATAGAATGTTTTAAATAAAACCAACCTTGCATTTTTAAGGATTTATGTCTTAGCAGCTGCAGCAGCGTGTCATACTTCCTAGTAGGCTATGGCAGCGGCGGAGTGATATCACCTAGCGCTTATAAGTTACCGGTTCTATAATAGTTTGTTTACCTGCTGTCATTGCTACAGACGCAGAGTAGCCTGCAGTGCTAGTTTCTTCAATCTCACAGAAATGGACACTTTTGGAAAATATACTGAAACTTTTGAAGACTCTGATGAGGAGTTTTTTTTCCACCCAAACTCAACCGTACCTGTACGAGCCTGAATATACAGAGGAAGAATTGCGCGAGAGGTATGCTCAAAGGGCAGAACGTGAACGAGCGTCTGTGGAGACCGAGATAGCCCCCGCTGGAGCTGAGAACTGGGACCGAACAAACAGAGACTGGTGGTGCCAGGAGGGAATCCCCCGCAGCGGTTTACGGGTCTATGGACGGAGCAGTGGGCCGGCTTCGCGGTGCGTAATTGTGGCTTCACGCGGCCAGTGTTTGCGTGAGGTCGCAAACACCAGTCGCAACGCGTCCGAGGGTTTACGGGTCTATGGACGGAGCAGTGGTCCGGCTTCACGGTGCGTAATTGTGGCTTTGCGCGGCCGTGGGCTGCCCGGTGTTTGCGTGAGGTCCAAGCGCTTTTCACCTAGGTCTGAGGGCATGAGTCCCGACAATTCTTCCCGGTTCGATTGCCTATTTACGTGCAGTATTTCGGGCGGCGCGTCTTAGAGTTTTGAGTCCGACGGCGCAAAGTAAAGTTCCGCTGCTGCTGAGAAACTAGTTCCTCAAAAAATGGATGATTCATGCGATGCGAGGTTAGTTTTGTTTCAAATATTATTCTATCAACACAGATATGTACATCGACAGTATAGTGTTTTAATTGATTTGCCTCAGGTGCACTGTGGAGTGGGCAAGACTGTTTTTAATGCCTGTCTAGCTAAGAACTGTTGACTTGCGCTAGCCATAGCATAAGCGAACTGGGCAACTAGAAGAACGAAGAGTTACAGTTGTAACTACGGTTCTATGAGTCCCGGATGACCGCCAGAGGCGGTGCTTTAAGCACTGGATAACTCCGCCCGCGCTAGCGCATGTCGAGTACAAATAACAACAATGTCACCTGTGACTCCTGCATGACCCCCGGGAGGCTATATCTTCCGGTGTCAGCAGGCAATCGGCTCCCAAAATCTTCTCGCGAACGCGCAAGGATTCTGAGTGACCGAGTGCTCTGGCGGTCATCTGGGACTCATAGAACCGTAGTTACAACTGTAACTCTTCGTTCTATTTCGTCCCTACTGACCGCCAGAGGCGGTGCTTTAAGCACTGGATGACATATACCAACAGTGTCATGAAGAATCCCCAAACCCACCTTATTGATGAGAGTTTGAAGACCCAGGGCAAAGGACCACGCCCAACGGGTTGGGAGCAGCAACATTAAGCCAGTAAAACCGATGGAACGTACCCGGCGACGACCAAGAGGCTGCAGCACAGATATCACCCAGGGGTATGCCTCTCAGGGCCGCCCAGGAGGTGGAGACACCCTGCGTTGAGTGGCATCTGACCCCCCTCGGCAATGCTCGACCATTGACCCTGTAAGCAAAAGAGATGGTGTCCACAATCCAATGAGAAAAGCGCTGTTTGGAGAGGGCACAACCCCTGTTATGACCCCCATAGCAAACAAACAATTGGTCTGACTGCCGCAGATGTGCAGTGGCACTGATATAGGCAACCAGGGCCCGCACAGGACACAAGGCACGCAATTCATCATCAGCCGCTGTGGGATCAAACCGCACCAGGTGAATAGGGCGGTTGAAATGGCCACGGGGCAGGTTCTTTGGCAGAAATGCAACATTAGGCCATAGGGTCACCCCTGAACCATCAGGCCCCCAACGCAGGCAGGGCTCGCTGACAGACAAAGCATGCAACTCCCCCACCCGTTTCGCTGAGGTCATGGCCAGAAGAAAGGTTGTCTTCAACGACAGCCACTTGAGGTCAGCCTGGGCGATAGGTTCGAAAGGTGAAGAAGACAGGGCCTTCAGCACCAGGGAGAGGTCCCACCCTGGAACCCTGGGGGAGACTGAGGGCCTCAACGCCCTCCTTAAAAATAGAGACACCAGCCGCTGGCACCCTACAGTAGCATTGTCAATTAAGTCGTGCTGCCATGAAATGGCTGCCACATACACCTTCAAAGTGGAAGGTGCACGGCCGTCGTCCAGGAGAGACTGAAGAAAGTGGACAGAACGGTGGCCACCGGGCAAGAAGTGGGGTCGTCCCCCCTGTCAGCGCACCAGGCAGAGAACCCCCTCCACTTGCTCTCATACTGGAGATGGGTGGACGATGCACGAGCATGCGAGATGGTTCGTCGGACAGGCTCAGTGCAACCGGTCAGAAGCGTGTCGGACCCTGCAGCGGCCAGGCCCAAAGCTGGAGACGGCAGGGGTTGGGGTGCCAAATCCGCCCCCCCAGCTGTGACAGGAGATCTTTCCTCCCTGGGAGACGCCATGGCGAGCTGCAGCAGAGCTGCCGCAGCAGTGGAAACCAGGGCCTTCCTGGCCAGAACGGGGCTACCAGGAGGAGGCGGTGGCCCCGATGAAGGACCCGCTGCAGCATCAGGAGGATCAGAGGCAGCGGTGGGAAGGCGTACAGGAACATGCTGGGCCACTCGTGCCCCAAGGCATCCTGTCCCAGAGGACTGTCCTCCTCCATCCAGGAAAACCATAGGGGACAATGGGTTGATTCCCTGGAGGCAAAGAGCTCGACAACCTCTGGGTGTAGCCTCCACTCCCCCGGCGGAGGCTTCTGCTGAGAAAGGAAATCTGCCACCTGATTCTGGTCCCCCAGGAGCCACATTGCCCGCAAGCTCAACAGATGGGGAGCGGCCCATGTCAGCAGGCGCTGGGATCCCTGCAGCAGTTGTGCCGACTTGGTGCCCCCTTGATGATTGACCTGGGAGACCACTTCCTTGTTGTCTGACCGGACCAGCACATGTTTCCCCTGCAGGTGCGGTAACAAATGTCGGAGAGCCAGGTGGACAGCCCGCAGCTCCAGCACATTGATGTGCTGCGTGCGGTCCCGAAGAGACCACCGTCCCTGGGTGGACCTGCCACGCCAGACTGCAGCCCACCCTAACTGGGATGCATCTGTGGCAACCGTCTCCCGGAAGGAAGGGAGGACCCCCAGAGGTGCCCCCCCCCAGTAGGAACGCCCTGTCTTGCCATGGTGCCAGAGCGTGGACGCACACCTGAGACACCACGATCAGCCTGTGCCTGTGAAACTTCGGGTCCAGATGGAAGCTGTTCAGCCACATCTGGAGCGGGCGCAGTAGCAACAGACTGGAAGGTATGGCAGTCGATGCAGCCGTCAGTTTGCCCAGGAGCTGCAGAAACTGAATGTAAGGTAGCCGCCTGCCCCTCTTGAAGAAAGGGAGGAGTTGGAGGATGTTGCTCACACGTTTCTCCGACAGATAGGCCTTCATGGCGACCGAGTCCAGATCCAGACCCAAATAGGCAATCCGCTGAGTGGGGACCAGGCAACTTTTTGTAATGTTGACAGTGAGGCCCAGTCGGGCCACATGCAGCAGAAGACGGTCGGTATCCCGGACCACCTGGGCACGGGAATGCACGCACACCAACCAGTCGTCTAGATAGGGCAGGACCTTCATGCCTCCCGCCTGCAGAGGCGCCAAGGCTGCCGCAGCACAACGGGTGGACACCCTTGGGGATAGGGAGAGTCCAAAGGGGAGCACCCTGAACTGGTAATGGTGACCCTGGAAGGCAAACCTCAGAAAGGGCTAATGATGAGCAGCGATCGGGACATGAAAGTAGGCATCCTTCAAATCTATGGAGGTGAACCACTCGTTGGGACTGACCACACACTGAACATCTGCTGCAGTCAGCATGTGGAATGGCAGAACTTTTAAATACCTGTTCAGGCCTCGTAGGTCCAGGATGGGCCATAGTCCGCCATCCTTCTTGCCGACGAGAAAGTAGGTTGAGTAGAAGCCCCCGGGATGAAGTAGGGGGTCCACCGGTACGATGGCGCCCTTGTCCAGGAGGGTGGACAGCTCCTGGGCTAAGGTTTGGGCCTTGGCCGGGTCGCCGATGGATGTCACTCTCACCCGGCCGAAGGCTGGGGGCCGGCGTCGGAACTGCAATTCGTAGCCCCGGGTCAAGGTGGACACTACCCAGGGGTCTGGACAGCAGGCAGCCCAGTGACTGAGCTGCTGCTGGGAAAAGCAGCCGACGACCAGCCTAGCGCCGTTGCCCCCGGCCCCCGAAGGAACCGGAAGGACGGCGGTCAGTCTTGGAGGCCTGGGGCTGACGTGGTGAGCGGCGTACGGTGGAGCGAAAGTCGCCTGCCGGCTTCTTAGGATCTCGTCGGGAGCCACCTCGACGCGCGGTCGCGAGAAGAATGAAGGAGCCGATTGCCTGCTGACACCGGAAGATATAGCCTCCCGGGGGTCATGCAGGAGTCACAGGTGACATTGTTGTTATTCGTACTCGACATGCGCTAGCGCGGGCGGAGTTATCCAGTGCTTAAAGCACCGCCTCTGGCGGTCAGTAGGGTTGAAATAGAACTGAATGAAATTTCTTGAAAACGTCTCCAGATGTCTCGAACACACCGGCTGTCAAATTTTAAATCACAGCAGAATTTTATATTCTACTTACAGATTCATCACCCCCTTAAAATATATGATGTTATGATAGGGTCTAATCGTGAAAGACTTGTCTTTTCAAATATGTTTTCTGCTCACTCAAAATGACTTTGTCTGGTGTCAAATCACTCAAAGATCAATTAAAAATATCAAGCTAAACAGTTAGCAAACTAAACTGAAATCTTTATAGTAGATTAATTTAATTTGGCCCTTTCATTGAACTAGGATACACCCATAGACTGAATAACAAAAAAATGCCTGCAAGCTTAGTTCAGCAGTGATCATGATCTATACAAACCTCCCTCCATGGTGCGTGCTGTGGCCCAACCTGATGCGACACTTCCTGCCATATTGATGCTCATAACTCTCATCTGATAGGTGGAAAACGCCTGTAGACCTCCTACAATGGTACTGTCCTCTGGGGGTGAGACTGTGCTCCTATTGGTCAGCTGCGGTTCTGGAGAAACACTTGGATCCAGCCAACCGGTGCTGACAAACACTCGCTTCTCAACATCAGGACTTGAAAGGTTCTGTGATTCCATTGGTCCACGAAGAAAAACCTCATACCTTGTGATAACACCTACACACAAATCAAAGTGTGAAAAAGATTAGTACCGATGACAACAAAACTAAACACAAAACAGTTATTTCTAAAATCAAATAAGGGAAGCAACAATTGCAGCTACAGGAATTGTTACCGGCTGTCTCTTTTATCCTAGCTCAACTCTTTTTATTGAAAACATTTTATTGACAATTCAGCCTGTTCATGACAAAAGAGTCAAGAGTGAGTTAGAAGCTGCAACCCTGCTTAATACTCATCCCCTTTGGTGACAGTATGCTAAATTGTGTAAATTGTCATTAATACAGCAATTTTGTTTTTGAGGAAAATCTAACACCACAAATAATGAGAAAGCCTTGGCCAGCGTTTTGCCCTGTAGTAGAAAATAGACTGATAATGACTAAGTCCTGGCTAGTCCTGTTTAGCTCTCTAGTGGAAAGCAGGCTATTGTCCTAATCTTGGCTCTATTCCACTTGTTAATATGAAAATAACGGAGCCGGTTTGGGATGAGGACAGAGCGTGCAGCACCAAAATACAATAAGAGACTTACAGAACCACTATGGAATAGTGTCCAAATGGTGTGATCAGTAAAAAAATACAAATATTATCAAAAAGGGACAGATCACCCTCAAAATACACATTTTCCTCTTACCTGTAGTGCTATTTACCAATGTATATTTTTCAGTCAGGACCACTTTGTCAAAAAGAATCTTTATTTATTTGCACAAGTTTCATTTGGCGGTATGGTACTGTTCTGGGACTCCCTGCTCTTCCACGCGCTTGCGTGAAAAGCCTGAGGCAGGAAGAGCACCTTCCTGCCCTTCATGAGCCCTCATGAACGGCATAAGCAGGGAGCGTAGCAGCAAAAAAAACCCCAGACAGAGCAGACCAACAAGAACAATGGTAAGGTACATAACAGATGACAGGAGGAGCTGGGGTGGAGGTGGGTTGAAAACGCCGGCAGAGGAAGCAATGGGGGAGGTCAGGCTAGAGCGGTTTAAATAGCGCGCTCTGAATGCAATTTCCAAATAGGAAGCGGGTACGGGGAGTCAGCTGAGCCATCAGCTGATCTCCTCGGTTTTGACAGCTACGCTGTTGCTGCTGATTTAGAGCTTGACGTCATGGCCTGCCAGAACTAATGCTACGCTTGATTTCAGTCAGGACCACTTTGTCAAAAAGAATCTTTATTTATTTGCACAAGTTTCATTTGGCGGTATGGTACTGTTCTGGGACTCCCTGCTCTTCCACGCGCTTGCGTGGAAAGCCTGAGGCAGGAAGAGCACCTTCCTGCCCTTCATGAGCCCTCATGAACGGCATAAGCAGGGAGCGTAGCAACAAGAAAAACCCCCAAAACGACCACACCGGCAATTTCCCTGACCCTCTTGCTACAAGAGATGTCAGTGGGCTATCTGGGTTCAAATAAGTGTAGCCTATTTAGGTAGGAGATTAGCAGATCCGTTGCCCCTCAGCTTGATGAATAAAGAGGAGACAGACGTATCCTATCTGCTCTTCCACGCTCTTGCGTGGAAAGCCTGAGGCAGGAAGAGCACCTTCCTGCCCTTCATGAGCCATCATGAACGGCATAAGCAGGGAGCGTAGCAGCAAAGAAAAACGTATCCTATCTGCTCTTCCACACTCTTGCGTGGAAAGCCTGAGGCAGGAAGAGCACCTTCCTGCCCTTCATGAGCCATCATGAACGGCATAAGCAGGGAGCGTAGCAGCAAAGAAAAACGTATCCTATCTGCTCTTCCACACGCTTGCGTGGAAAGCCTGAGGCAGGAAGAGCACCTTCCTGCCCTTCATGAGCCATCATGAACGGCATAAGCAGGGAGCGTAGCAGCAAAGAAAAACGTATCCTATCTGCTCTTCCACACGCTTGCGTGGAAAGCCTGAGGCAGGAAGAGCACCTTCCTGCCCTTCATGAGCCATCATGAACGGCATAAGCAGGGAGCGTAGCAGCAAAGAAAAACGTATCCTATCTGCTCTTCCACACGCTTGCGTGGAAAGCCTGAGGCAGGAAGAGCACCTTCCTGCCCTTCATGAGCCATCATGAACGGCATAAGCAGGGAGCGTAGCAGCAAAGAAAAACGTATCCTATCTGCTCTTCCACACGCTTGCGTGGAAAGCCTGAGGCAGGAAGAGCACCTTCCTGCCCTTCATGAGCCATCATGAACAGCATAAGCAGGGAGCGTAGCAGCAAAGAAAAACGTATCTTATCTGCTCTTCCACACGCTTGCGTGGAAAGCCTGAGGCAGGAAGAGCACCTTCCTGCCCTTCATGAGTTATCATGAACGGCATAATAGTATTAATATAATAATAATAATAATAATAATAATGATAATGATACATATATTTGTTGGCAGCCTTTGCAGAACACCTCCATGTCACCTTACATGATAAGATTCAGGATTCTATTTTGTATTGTCAAACAACAGAGGTCATCTCCGGCACACTTGAATATCTGAGCAGGACTAGAACTACGCCTCAAACATTTACAAGAGTCACCACAATTTCAAAGTCCAAACATCACCCAGGGGCAAGCTTTCACAGCTGACAGTGGAACGAGAAGAAAACTCGCCTTAATAGGCTTTTAGGCAGAAATCTCGTGCAGCCCAGGCCCTTGGGTTCCAACTGCACTTTGGTGTTGGTAGTATAGTAGTAGTAGCATTAACAGTAGTGGTCGCATTAACATGAAGCATGTATCAAGTAGTAGTCCGTGGCAGCAGGCACAGCCAGGCCGGGAGCACAGCAGCAAAGAAAAGGCCCCCCAGGCTGGTGAATAATAATATTTTGATTATACTTATGTACTTCCAATATTCGGCTCATGGCTTGAGCATCGAGGATGATGCAGATAACGTTCATAAGCAGGTGAGGACCATCTGCCCATGGCTTTTAGGTTGGGCACATTGAAACTGCTGTAGTTGCTGCTCCATATAGCAGAACAATGAGCCATGCAGCGATCTGGAGGGATGGCGCAGAATCTGCATGGAGCGGAGAGGTAACCAGTCTGGACCATGTCGGGCCTTGCTGGAAGCCTCGCTCCAGATGAACACGCGCTCATGAGCTCTGGAGGAGCACGGGACTGCAGAAGGAAAAACCCCCAAGAATGACCACACCGCTTTCTCCCTTTGACAAGAGATGTCATGGTCTGGGTAAATAAGTGTGCCTTTTAGTGGAGATAGCATCCGTTGCCCCAGCTTGAGAATAAAGAGGAGACAGACGATCCTATCTGTTCCAGTCTTGCTGAAAGCCTAGGCAGGAAGCACTTCTCGCCTTCATGAGCCATCATGAACGGCTAAGCAGGGCGTAGGCAAAAAAGCTTCTGCTCTTCCACTTGGTGGAAACCTGGTGCTGGAGCCCTTCCAGCCAAAGACATGCAGGATGGAAGGTAAAGGGAGGACCTAAATTGAAAAACGTTCATGTGACGTCAAGTCTGTCTATACATGTCAGCCCTGCGAGACCTTGCGGCCTGTCAGCTACCCTGCCTGGCAATGACAGCTGGGATCGCTAAAAAAAACCGACCCTGTCTCAAAGCGTAGGGAAATGCTGATGGATGGAAAGATATCCTGCTTCTGTCTCTATCATTAAGGATATTCAGGAACACAAAAGGTAATGACTGAATTACATTGCCTATGTTAGGCTTGGGTAAAGATGGGCGTGAGGCCTTCCTGCACCCTTAGAGCCTCAGACCAATCCAGTTTCGATCATGTGGCGTGCCACAGATAAAATGTACTTAATTTTTATTAACGCATAAATGACATTGGCAGAAAGATACTACACTTGTAACCATTAAAGTGCATGTAAACAGGGATTAAAAAATAAAATGTAGTAGCTGCCTGAAACCAACGCTCGGAAAGCTGCTCCGGTGCTCTTCCTCATCACTAGCTGCCAGCGAGACTGCCGATGACATAACGATAGCGAACATACTTGAAGTGACGAGATCGCTGTCACTGTTGGGTATTAAAACCCATCACTTAATTAAATTCATTCTATTTTGATGGTTAACGTCTGGGACTCACTGATTTGATGCCTCCCGCAATAGCTGCAAGCATGATATAGTTACAGTTGACAAATTGCAAACGTTTTTATAGATTTGTGAGTCCAAAAAGATGTCACCTTATCCTCATCGGCTTTTGGGCCTGCCGGCGGATAGACTAGGCTATAGCCACGGGTTTGGGACACAGCTTGCATGGTGTGAGAAGAACTGCGAATGGTGCAAGAAAGAGCTTAGCGGCCAGTGCAGTGCCTGCTGATTAGAGTCAGGTCGACCACAGACCAGTCTAGTCTTTGGTTAACCTCTGAATGAACATGGCAGCCCTGGCAGAGAATGATTTGTGGTATTCATAGAACAGAGTTCCCCCGAATGACATGGCAAGATCGGCAATGATGGAAAGATCCAGTTCGGCTGGACGGGATGGATAGGCTTTGCAGATTACATCTCTGTATACGCCATAACAACGGAGAATCCTGCTAGTGTCATAGTCTTTCCAGGTCTAGGATCATTAAGCTATCTTTTCACATCACGGACACATCACCACGATCTACCACACGCTTATCATTAGGCTTGTTCAGGATGGTCTTGGCTTGACTTGACTTATCACGCCGACGAGAGCTGCAGGTGTCTGAGGGGGCGGGCTCTAAGAGACTGTAGCCGAACGCCGTTGAGTCTGACAGCAGAGTCAACGTGACTCAAGGGATAGGCTATATAGGCTATATATATATATACACACACTTATATACGCACGTGTACACGCATGCGCAAGGCGACATGTGTGTGTGTTTTTTTTTTTTTGCCTTCTTCAGTATATTTGTATTATCATCCTATGATTGAATTAACCGACCTCGCATAGTATAAATAGGCCTACTCACGACACGATGCACAGAACTTTGGGTCGAGCCCTGAGATCAGCAACCAAGATAAAAGGCAAAGCATTTCCCCACGAGGTGGCCGCCGAGTGCGGACCTGAATACACGTCATTGAACTTTTAACCAATAAGAACCATTCCGCTGTAGCGGAGGTGTGGGCAAGCCGGTTGCAGCCGTCGTAGACCGCGCTGCTTAGCGCTGCAAGAAACGGCTTGTGAAAACTGTTTTGGTCACGTGATATGGTCGCGACCCTGTGACGTATTTGTAGTCGGCTGCTAGCAAAAACAAATTCTAGCCATTATGCATCGCTTCAACCCACATACAAAGCGTTAGGTACGTTGGGTTGGATTCGACTGCTGAAATCAGAGCGCAGCAGGATTTGACTAGAATGACGTCATTACCTGCGACTGCGGGGATCTGGCTTCTCAGGTTGCCAGAGATGGCAGCAGCGGGAGGGTAGCATGGGACGCCGGTGGAGGTTGGGACTGCACTTCCCAGAGTTCTGCGCGGGATAGAGACGCCGTGTCGGAGTGACGTCTTCGGCCCGCGTCGAGGAGGGAGCGGCAGGCCTGGAGAGAAGAGCTGGAAGGTGACGCGGTAGCGGCCTCTAAGCTTTGGATCCTGGAATTCATGCTGGAAATGGATGACTGGGTGGAAGACAGCGCTGCCATGATGGCGTCGTTTCCCGGAGCTGCAGAGGCGACTGCTGAAGTCGGGGCTCTAGCTACGGTGGCCCTGAAGGGCAAACGACAACCGCAAATAGAAAAACACAATTACATTAACAAAAACACAATCACATTAACAAAATCCCAACAACATTAACAAAATCACAACAACATTAACAAAAACACAATCACATTAACAAAATCCCAACAACATTAACAAAATCACAACAACATTAACAAAAACACAATCACATTAACAAAAACACAATCACATTAACAAAAACACAACAACATTAACAAAACCACAATCACATTAACAAAAACACAATCACATTAACAAAAAGACAATCACAAAAACAAAATCACAACAACATTAACAAAATCACAATAACATTAACAAAAACACAATCACATTAACAAAAACACAATCACAAAAACAAAATCACAACAACATTAACAAAAACACAATCACATTAACAAAAACACAATCACATTAACAAAAACACATTAACAAAAACAAAATCACAACAACATTAACAAAAACACAATCACATTAACAAAAACACAATCACAAAAACAAAATCACAACAACATTAACAAAAACACAATCACATTAACAAAAACACAATCACAAAAACAAAATCACAACAACATTAACAAAAACACAATCACATTAACAAAAACACAATCACAAAAACAAAATCACAACGACATTAACAAAAACACAATCACATTAACAAAAAACACAACACATTAACAAAAACACAATCACATTAACAAAAACACAATCACAATAACAAAAATCACAACGACATTAACAAAAACACAATCACATTAACAAAAACACAATCACAAAAACAAAAATCACAACAACATTAACAAAAACACAATCACATTAACAAAAACACAATCACAAAAACAAAATCACAACGACATTAACAAAAACACAATCACATTAACAAAAACACAATCACAAAAACAAAATCACAACAACATTAACAAAAAACACAACGACATTAACAAAAACACAATCACATTAACTTCTACTGGAAAAGGAAGGTACCTTCAACGACATGGACCAATGCTGATTGGACCAAAGAATGTCCGTCTTTTTAACAGGTGGGAAGGGCTGCTTTACGCCACACCAGGTAGTTTACGACTCAAACGGCTTTCATTTAGCATCAGATAAAGAGTTGAGATGTATTGCCCTCAAGAAAAAAAAACGAGACACCTTCAACCTTTTTCTTTGATAACTAGCAAACCTGGCCTTTCTACGTCTCAAGTTATCAAACAGAGATAAATGTCCCCCCTTCCTCCAAGTAAAGCCAGTATACTCCATGATATTCAATGTTACCGGCTATACACCAATGACGTGCCAGAATATATCGTTTTCAACACTATTCTTCATTTTATGCAGCCATGTAGCCTGCCTGTGGATCACCGGGTCTGAAGAGCCCATTCACTACTTCATTGGCCACAATTAACGTTTCATTAGTTTAACTTACCTGAAGGCGTAGGTGTGTCGTGAGTTCATCGCCAAGCATTTCTTGAAGCCCCTTGCCACAATACCCACAAAAGTTAGGCCTTTCGACAAGGTTTTCAGGCACCTTTCTGCCACAGTGAGGGCAATACATCTCAACTCTTCATCTGATGCAAAATGAAAGCCTTTCGAGCCGTAAACTACCTGGTGTGGCGTAAAGCAGCCCTTCCCACCTGTTAAAAAGACGGACATTCTTTGGTCCAATCAGCATTGGTCCATGTCGTTGAAGGTACCTTCCTTTTCCGGTAGAAGTTAATGTGATTGTGTTTTTGTTAATGTCGTTGTGATTTTGTTTTTGTGATTGTGTTTTTGTTAATGTTGTTGTGATTTTGTTTTTGTGATTGTGTTTTTGTTAATGTTGTTGTGATTTTGTTTTTGTGATTGTGTTTTTGTTAATGTGATTGTGTTTTTGTTAATGTTGTTGTGTTTTTTGTTAATGTGATTGTGTTTTTGTTAATGTCGTTGTGATTTTGTTTTTGTGATTGTGTTTTTGTTAATGTGATTGTGTTTTTGTTAATGTCGTTGTGTTTTTTGTTAATGTGATTGTGTTTTTGTTAATGTCGTTGTGATTTTGTTTTTGTGATTGTGTTTTTGTTAATGTGATTGTGTTTTTGTTAATGTTGTTGTGATTTGTTTTTGTGATTGTGTTTTTGTTAATGTGATTGTGTTTTTGTTAATGTTGTTGTGATTTGTTTTTGTGATTGTGTTTTTGTTAATGTGATTGTGTTTTTGTTAATCTTGTTGTGATTTTGTTTTTGTGATTGTGTTTTTGTTAATGTGATTGTGTTTTTGTTAATGTCATTGTGATTTTGTTTTTGTGATTGTGTTTTTGTTAATGTGATTGTGTTTTTGTTAATGTTGTTGTGATTTTGTTTTTGTGATTGTGTTTTTGTTAATGTGATTGTGTTTTTGTTAATGTTGTTGTGATTTTGTTTTTGTGATTGTGTTTTTGTTAATGTTGTTGTGATTTTGTTAATGTTGTTGTGATTTTGTTAATGTAATTGTGTTTTTGTTAATGTTGTTGTGATTTTGTTAATGTTGTTGTGTTTTTCTATTTGCGGTTGTCGTTTGCCCTTCAGGGCCACCGTATCTAGCTCTTTTGGCCGGCGGGGCAGCAGCTGGAGTGAATGCGGAGTTCCGGGAGCTGTGTTTGCGTTTGCTGAAGCTTTCCGAGGAGCGGAGACAGGAGCTGATCGGCGGGTGGAGGTTGAGACCCAGCGCGATTTAAAATAAAGCTAACAGTTCCTGGTGTGCCGCTCCGACCTGAGCGGTAACATCGTTGGCAAACAGAAACTCCAGCGGCTTTGGAATCGGCCAGTCATCGAGCAATGGGACATCTGTGGCGTTACCTTGCCTGCCGGGCGAGAGCTTTGACGGAGAGATGGAGCCCTCTCATCGTCGCAGATTCGTCGGCTTCCTCTGTTTCGGGGTTTTGCTGAGGCTCCGTACCGTCATATAGCCGCGGGTCTTCATCATGGACGGAGAGCGACGACGTTAGGAGCAGCAGGGTGAGTACGAACGTGAATAGCGAATTCTCTTCGAACAGGAGCTCGTCTTGAAAACGCCGGCAGAGGAAGCAATGGGGGATGTCAGGATAGAGCGGTTTAAATAGCGCGCTCTGAATGCAATTTCCCAATTTTGGCCTAGTTTTGGAGATATTGGCCCTATCCTTGGAGTGGACACGGTTATCCTTGATGCCTATGAATTATATTTTAATTCCTAAATAGAAATTGTTAAATCAATGAATTACAAGGCAAAGGCATTGTGGAGAATGGTCCAGAGATGCTAGTGCTGAAAAGCTGAAGGCAGATGACACTAACAAAGATACAAACAATGCAGTACTGTGGAGAGGCTCAACATCTGCAAATCAGATTTGAGAAGGTCAAGGCAATAATGCTTTCCAGACAAACACTGCTTGGATAAACTCCCATTTAACCAGGAAAAAAAATTGGTGTTAGCAGTTGCACTGTTGCGCTGCAGTCTCTTCTTCAGTTAATTTTCACATATGACCACATGCATCAAAAGCATCATTCAACACTAAGGTTTCTAAATAGCTAGAATAAACTGTGTTTCTACATGAGACTACCTCAACTGATTCAAGAAAAATGTCGGGGCTCCAGGAACAAACCCAGATTGAAAAAGGTGGAGGTGCATAGGTGACGACTGAAATTGGAGTTCAGTTGAGAGCTACATCAACCATTTTTTGAACTGATGAGAAAATGGAGGAAGGGGACACAGAGAAGCCAATGTAAGAAGGCTTAGAATGACACTGGGGAGGAAAAAGATTAACAGAGAGAGAGGAAAAAAAAACAAAAAACAGAGAGGAATCCAGGTTACATAGCTTTGTATGACATTGAGCCTTAGAGCCATTACAAAGCTCTTTGGATTTACTGAAGGCAGTTCCAGTTCAGTGCTTATTTCTCTGTATGAGTGTGAGTAGTGTTGTTCATTGATTCTCATTCTTCTCCAGTGACATAAGGCCTAAAAGCCTTAAAGTATGCATGTTTGGGATCCTACCATTTGGCTGCCTGGGGGACTCCCAGGACGCATACAGTGTATGAGGTCCCGTAGCAGTGACTCTGGGTGGGGGTTGGTTTAGTGGGGGGGCGGAGGCTGTCAGAAGAGACAGTGGTGGGGTAGAAGTGCATCCCCCAGAAGAGCACGCCTGTAGACAAAGATGGGGTTTAGTCATTTTCATTTTGCAGGCTACATGCTGAAAATGCGCAACTGTTGCGTGGCTCAGGCTCACTTGCTATATCCCATACACCGACAGAAAATAAAATATTAAAAAGTAAAAATACTGGCAGCTAAAAATTGCCTCACCTACCTCCAGTGTTACAGTGTATTGGGTGAAGGGCTTCAGACCGCTTGCCACAGTCTCTGTAGATAGGCCTGTGTAGTGAATGACAGGCTCTGCTCCAGACAGTGTGGAGGATAAGACAAACCTGTGGGAGCCAAAAATTATGATGATCAATTCCTCTTTTCTTCATTTTTCCATCCCTCCTTATCACTCCACAGGTCACGTGGTCTAGGTGCTGAGACATGTACCATGCAAACTGCAATGTCCCTAGTTTGAATAGTAGGCAACAATGCAGAGGTCCGAATATTGTTTCAGGTCATCCCCATCTCTCCCAACATTTCCTGTCTGCCTCCTTTCTTTACATTATAAGCAAAAATGCAACCTCAAAATAATTTTAAAAATATACAAATAAATAAAAATGAGTGCTAGTCTACCCATGCTGTTTCAAACTGTCCATGTTCCTCTTTACATTCAAACTTGACGGTCCATCCATCTCTGCCCTTTGTTCATAACAACTCTCAATATCCTACTGAACCTGAGGGAAACGCTGTTTGAGACAAATAAAATGTTTTCGGTTCCTCCTTCCCTTTAATTCATTCTCCATCTGAACTCTCCACCGTCTCTGCATACATCCTTCGATTTTTCATATCCTTCCATCAAAGTATACTTTTCCCACTCTTCCCTCCTGTATAAGTCCTTCACTTGGTTGCTCTCTTTATTTGTTGCTCTTCATCTCTCTCTCCTATAACGATTCAAGGAAAGCTTTCAATGTTCCCTTCTCCTCAATTTCAATTGACTTGCTTGAAGAGATTAACAATTCTGAATGTTCTGGAACAAACTGTATCTTCAAAAGTGGCTTTGAGAGGTCACTCATTGTAGTTGGCTAGTTTAAGCACATCTACCCTCAAGCTGTAGTGGTAGGCTATAAGATGAATGAATCATTACAATGTTTTCGGCAGTCATCTTACAGCTAGGGTAACTGAAAATTGTTTCTCACGTTGACAAGTTGGAGTACAACTATATCTGTATTTTTGACTTTAGTCCAGAGTTCTCTGTCTCTAAACCTCTCTTTCTTTCTCTCCTTACTTACCTTTCCACTGGGCCGGTGTCATTTCGTGGTGTGCTCCAGTTAAAGCCAGCAGTCGTTGGACCGGGTCGTCCTACAAGATTTAAATTGAGCTGTTTTGCTTCAGGCGGTGCACTTAAAGATTGGTATGAGGCCGAAGTACTTATTGTGGCACCGGCCATGTTAGCTGTTACAAGCCAGTATGAGTAGTTGGTGTAGGGAAACAAACCGGTGTCTTCAAACGATTCAGCGCCTGAAAGAAAAAGGGTGAAGAAGGAAGGAGTACGGTGGAAAAACAATGTTTTTTATATGTATTATAAATGCTGGGGATTAAAGGAGATTAAAGTTGTTTGAAAACCAGTCTGGATGCTTACTGAAAAGAAAGACACTTTGGATGCTATGCACCGGCTGTCCATCCCTGATGAGTGTGTAGTTGAGTCTGTTTGAGTTTGGGGAGTCAGGTGGTTGCCAGGAGAGAAGAATGGAGGAAAAACTGAGAGCAAAACCTACTGGTGCAGGTTGCTGGGAGGGTGCTGCACAGACGGAGAGGGAAATAGTAAAAGAGATGAACAGTGATAGATATAGGTTAAACTAAATTACATAATTTTACAGTTTATAATTACAGAATACTGCTTTTGTGTAAATGTCTTATTAGTCACAGCAATGAGACAGCAAGCCCCAAAAATCTGACTTAGTTCTTACATCATCGATGTGCTGAATCTTTGCTTATCCTTTAAGGAATAGTTTACATTTACAGAGCATTTAGCAGACGCTTTTATCCAAGGTGGCTTACAATAAGTACATTTGTCGAAAGAAAGAAACCACAACATATCATTGCCGATAAAGTAAGAAAAAATAGAAACAAGTGTTATGCGGCATTCACACCGGATGCGATAGACGCGAATACAATCGCTACTTGATCATTTTGGACTATTTGTGTCATTCGCATCATTCGCTTCATTCGCGCATGACGCTCATTTCTGAAACGGTGCCGCTCTAGCGGGGGAAACGAGGGCAGCGCCGGCGGGTCACTTCGGTGGACCCTCCTCCAATGAGTCTGTGAGCCTCCTCCGGGAGCCACGTCCCTTGCACCTCTCCCCAGGGAGAGTCAGGGCCACATTCAACTACGACCTCAGATCAGACGAGACAACCTGCTGAATTTATTTAATTTATTTATTTAATTTTATGCATATTACTAAGCGGAGGAAAAGAAACTAACCAAGATTCCCTCAGTAGCGGCGAGCGAAGGGGGAAGAGCCCAGTGCCGAATCCCCGTCCGACGGCGGACGTGGGAAATGTGGCGTACGGAAGACCTCTTGCCCGGTGTCGCTCAGGGGCCTGAGTCCTTCTGATTGAGGCTCAGCCCGTGGACAGTGTGAGGCCGGTAACGGCCCCCGTCGCACCGGGGTCCGGTCTTCTCGGAGTCGGGTTGTTTGGGAATGCAGCTCGTCAATCTCAGCTGCGGAGCGCCTGTCCATCTGTCTGACGGCTTGAACTCGTCGCTGATTGAATGTTGCGGCACGATGCCGCCTGAAAAGTTTGATATTTTCAACTTTATTTGCATCGCTCATCGTGCCAGACACTCCATTCGCGCCGCCGCCGCCACCTGAATCGTGTGTCATTGCGCCATTTACATTGATTTTCAATGTAGAGTTGCCGCTCAATTCGCGTCTATCGCGTCCGGTGTGAACGCCCCTTAAGGTCCTCATCTGAGTAAAGTAACTGTTCAGCAAGGATACTTTCAGTGCAACAGTGCTATGATCAAGTGCTACAGGTATGAACATAGAAGGGCATTTTTTGGGGGGGGTGGGGGGCGAGGTGGAATAGTTAAACAATAAACGTATTCACTTTCCTGTCGAGAGCGTGATGCCACTCTCAGCCAGCAGCTGTAGCTTACAGTAGCTTTGGCTGGGAAATGGTCAATGTGTGTGGATTTGTGCATGTGTGTGTAAATGTGTGTGTTAGCATATAAAACGGACCTTTACTGCAGCCAAAGTGGCTCTCAGGGTCAAAATGACTCGCTCCAGGTTGACATACATCACACTTGTCTCCAGCTACCAGCAGCTTACACCCACACACCCCAGAGTCTGGATGACACGAAGCATTGACACTGCCCAACGGGTCACAGGCACAAGGCTGGCATCTGGTCAAGCAAAGAAAAAGAAGATTATGAAGTAGTTTTGTACAGTCAACAATTTTCATTCATTGCTTCGCCTAGCTAGTTGAAAACTATATCAAAACACTTAAGACTCAAAAGGGTGAGTTTCTTATTGTGTGTGTGGTTTTTATCAACAGTCAAAAACTGTATCAGTGCAGTGTTGTAAAATAGCGGTTTCATAGAAGTGTAGAAGGTGTGGACGGCCAAACGGAGATAGAAAATGCCTTTTGAAATGCATTAGTGTGCAAATGCTGGTAGAAAACTGACTGGGTGTGTGTGTCTGAAAGGTGTTGGGTCTTCACTTAACACTGTGAGGGAGAGACCCTCACTACCACCTATCCCACCCACCATAGCTGTGAAACTTCACAGAAAATGCATTCCTCCTCAGTGTTGTCAAAATCTGTACATGTGTCTGTGTGTTTGTGTGTGTGTGTGTTTGTGTGTGTCGGACTGTGCATGTGTCTGGGTCACCAGTGTGGTGTTACCCTCTCTGGGGCTGGGCAGCGGGTGATCATCCGGCCAGCCACCTCACACCTTTACACACATTCTCACACACACACACACACACACACACACACACACACACACACACACACACACACACAAACAAATGCTTTCTCTCACACAGTGACCTGGAGAGACGCAGCCGCATTTGAGAGGACGATCGCGCGTGTGCGCGCAATTGCGCATAGCGTGTGCTGGCCCCTCTCCACTACACAATACAGCTCGGCTCTAGTCTTGTCACCTCTCTGCTGATGAGCACTGTGGGCCGAGCCGAAAAAAAGGGCCACATCCATATTTTTTCTCTTATATTGTAATTATTCCACCCTTTTCTTAATAGTGCTTCCTTCCTTAATCTCTTTGTAAAGTAAACTCTTTATTTGTTTTCACCTCCTCCATCCATCGTCCCATCCCTCTCTGCTGTTAGGCAATCTCAGTCACAGCCTGAACACAGGGGAATACAGCTATCAGGCAAGGTCAACACACACACACACACACACACACACACACACACACACACACACACACACAAGCAAACAGTTTGTGGATCATCTATCTGCGATGACACCCTGTTGAGAGGAATGCAGGTGTTTGTGCGTACCGGTCCTTCACAGGATGTAACTGGTAACGTCACATTTGTGTATGCTTGTTTTTAAGTTGTGTGCGGTTGTGCTGTGTGCGTGAGACAGCCTGCAGGTAAAGGTCATATCAGCTCTTAACGCGTGTAAGTCATATGTCTGCCTGCTAATCTGTAAACTGTCCTTCCAGAGACTGCACCTGCTGGTGTGTGTGCTCGTTGGTGTTAGTGTATGTGCAGGTGGTGTAATTAATGGATATAAGCTTTACAGGACGTACTACCAGCAGATATGGTGTTCAACTGTGTGTGTGTGTGTGTGTGTCAGAGTTGGGAGTAAGTCACACATGTGCAAGTCTCACGTCTCAACCTTCAAGTCTCAAGCAGGTCTCGAGTCATTTTTGTGAGAGTCAACCCAAGTCAAGTCATGGCTTTGGTCAAGCAAGTCCCAAGTCAAGTCATAGAATTATAATAAGATAGAAGACAACTGTCTTAAAGTGCTGGACTTATATTTGCAACAAATATTTCAATATGTCACAAAAAAACATTGCATCAAAAAATGAACTTGAACAAGTATGACTTCTATGTCCATTACTCCTTCAAATAGGACTCACTCTTTTATGTGAGAATTAACCTTTAATGTAACTTGGTGTTTGTGTCATGATTAAGCATGTTTGCATGTGAGAGCGAGAGAGAGACGGAGAATAGGTGTACAGTGGATAAAAATTAAGAGGCAGAATTGTTTGAATAAAGATTAGACTAATTAGACTAACTATATATATATATATATATATATATATATATATATATATACTGTATATATATATATAGTTTCTGGTGACTTGGCACCATATTAATGTTGCTGGTCAAATCGAGTTCGTAGAGCACGCTGCATCTGTTTCTCATAGTAGCTGGTTATTGTGTTATACTGTTAAATGAACGTCTCTTAACATAAAAAAAAGGACTGATGACGTTAGCTGCCCACCTGCGTCATTACGTTACTGTTTTTTATAAACGGCTAGCATAATGACAACCGCAAAAACAACAACAAAAATGTACTTGACCTAGCCCGAGATGTGTACCTGCCTGCCAGCCTTTTACAGAATAGCTCCAATGCTAATCCACAGGGGCAAGTTTTATCTGCTTTTTTGGGCCTCCGGATTTCTCCTTTAAGTCTGACTCAGTCAAGTCACTCAACTTGAGTCCCCCATCTTTGGTGTGTGTGTGTGTGTGTGTGTGTGTGTGTGTGTTATGACTTTCTCTAAGTTACCTGCCCAGGCCAGGGTTGAAGCCGAAGAACATCTCACGACACTGGTCACAGCGCCGACCTCCCACGGAGGGATGGGCACACACACACTGTCCGGTCTGGCTCTCGCAACCACGCTGCGATGCTCCTATTGGATGGCAGTCACACTCTGCACACACACTCTGGTCCGGAGAGTGGTAGAAGCCTGGACAGGGACAAACATGAATACCGAAATATTTGGGACTCTGATTGCACTTTATCGCCTACAAGTGTGATTTTTGTTTCGACACTCTTAAAATCAAATCTATAATATAATATCTAGGGCCGGGACTCGATTAAAAAAATTAATCTAATTCATTAGAGGCTTTGTAATTAATTAATTGAAATTAATCGCATTTTAATCGCATATAAATATTTGACCTGAGAACAGTGAAAAGTAATTTTTTACACATGGAATTTAGTATACCATTGAATAATGACTGAATACATAAGCTTAAGCAACAAAATATTGTTTATATTTGTTCAACCAAGTCCAACAGACCAGTGCAATTTTGCCATTAACGTCCACGCTAGCTACCACGCTAGCGTCCACGCTAGCTGCTATATGTTTTGCATTGAGGTAATACTTGAGGCTCGATGTGCTGCGGTGATATGCAAATTCCTTGTTGCATAGCTTGCACACAACCATGCTCTTATCGACGCTTCCATCCATTCGTTTTTTATAACAAAATTTCCCATCCACGGGGCCAACCAAAACGGTCTCATCAGCTTCTTCGTTCATGTTCACTGTGGTTTGTTGTTGTCTGAAGTCATGAACGCAAGTTGGTGCTCCAGTATAATCAGTCCGCCTGAAACCCATCCAGTGAGAAACTTTCCGCGGTGCAAAAATAAGTGCGATTAAAATGCGTTAATTTTTTTAACATGTTAATTTTTGTGTAATTAATTAATCTTAATTAACGCGTTAAAGTCCCGGCCCTAATAATATCAAATCACAACTATGAACAAGCCATCATATGTGGTGGGTATTTTAATAGTGTCCAATCTGTTCTCTTTTTTAAAAGCTGAAACATCCGATTAGACGTAGTTATACAATTCCTTAAAAAGCAAATAGTGAATGAGTGACTGATTTTGGATGAAACCTGGGACAACTTGGAGACAACAAATGTATGTCCCTCCTAATAGGCATTAGGGAATGTTGTCTGCCATTTATTTGTAATAAAACGTAACACAATGCCAATAAGTGTGTGTGAGGTTACATTAAGCACCTCAGGTTCCAAAGTATAAATCAATTCAGGTTATTTCTCTCGACCTAATAGCAGCTAATGAACGAATCAGATAATTCTATTTAGCCACTTCTACAGGGTATTCACAACAGCATGTATTGAATGGCATGACATGTTTAGGAAATTCAGAAGACGAAGCTTGGCAAATGCAATGAAATGGAATAAAACATGTTGGCATCTATGTTACCTCTACAGTACTGATTATTTTGAATTGATTTTGGGGGTATTTGTAACCCCAAGTAAACCTGACTATGCCGTTAGTCATTCTCCATTAATGACACAATACAACATCTGTTACTTCTTGAACCATTACTGACCACACATACCGATACGCACACATTCATGACTTTCAGAGTGAAAAGAAGCAATCTTTCCCCTATATGGCTCGGTTGTTGAGACCTGGCACAAATAGGATAATCACTGAGTAGAGATCTGGCACAAGGCACATGCCAAAACACACACACAAGGGAACAAATATTAAAAGTGTGTTCTTCATCATTTTCCCCTCAGAATCTCTTCTATTCAGGGTTGTCTGATGTTTGAGCGATAACCTATTCTCTAAACTTTATAAATTCACTCTTAAAAGTGCTTGTTGATCTACATACCATCCATCCAACTGTCATTCCAAACACACTCACCTGGTTGGCAGCGACTGCAGTCCTTTCCAAAGCGTGTAGGAACACAAACACACTGCCCTGTGGTGCTGTCACATACTGACCCCGTCACTGTCCCTCTGAGGTCACAGATACACGGCACGCAGCCCTGGGACAACCGCTCTGATAGGACACAAAACATCATCAGAAAGCAGGATAGATTTGTATAGCTTGACAATACTTAAACAATATATCTAAATAAGTAAAGAGAATATACAAATTACATAACATCCAGATTATGAAGACAGTTTGACAGTATTTCAACGACACTTACTATGCTGTATCTCAAGTTTCTGAACAACTTTGTGAACAGTATTGGCCTCGACAAAAAGACTAAAACTAAACTTTGAACTCCTCTTACTCTGTAAGTGTAAACTTGTGTTGTAGAAGTTGTGGGCACAGTTGGCACACTGCGCTCCCTCCACCCCTTCTTGGCACGGACACTGTCCCGTCCGCAAGTCACATACGCCCTCCGGCACAGTACCATGGATGTCACATGCACACGGCAGACAGCCCAGGGAGTTGCGCTGCTCCAAGGTGTGGTAACCGTGACGACAAGAATCACAGCGACGGCTTTCCACGTGTTCCTAAAAAAAGGACAGGACAACAGAAAGAGGCATGTGTAACTGCTATTTATTATGCCCTATGGTTGATATTATAGCAAGTAAAAATAAATATGTCATAAGTCAACTTGCCTTACACACACACTGTCCTGTGTGAGGATCACAGTCTGTCCCAGGTACTGTCCCTTCTTGTGAGCAGTTGCAGGGGGAACAGGATCCTTCCAGTCTTAAACCATACGAACCCCGACCACAAGAGTCACAGCGCTGTCCCCCAACGCCGGGCTTACACTCACACTGTCCCCCCTCAGGCTCACAGAACCGGCTCAGTGAACCTAGGGGCTCACAGTCACATGGGACACAGCCATCTGGGTGGGGTAGTTTCCAATAACCAAACTCACAGCGGTCACAAGAAATACCTGGATAAAAAGGATGAAGACAGAGAGTGAGAAGGTGTTCACAGAAATGTAGGAGAGGACAGGGTTGGGCCCGCTACGAGAACCAGAAATTAATGAATAAATTGATGTTTGCTTGTTCACCAACTAGCATTCAGCCTCTTTCTCTGTTTGCAAGCGTGTGTGTGAGCCTGTGTGTGTGTGTGTGTGTGTGTGTGTGTAAGCCTGTGTGTGTGTTTGAGTGAGAGGGAGTGAGAAATGGTGGGTGAGTGTATAAAACTGCCATCATTAGGGCCAGGCCCTCTACATATGATGGATCACTCACCTAAGGCCAAACACTTAATTTCACTGAGCGAGAAAATAAATAAATTAAGCAACTACAAGAAAAGGGTGGAGGGAAAGAAAAAAGAGGAGATGGAGAGATGGATGGAGGAACATAAAAATACTGAATAACCATTTACGTTGGCTTTTAAGTGCTTAAAGATAAACAATTTATGTCTGCTTGTTGCCCATCTATCCTTTTGGAATTAATCATTGTTAACACTTTAAAGAAGATTTTGTGGTGTAAAACCCAGAAAATCAAAGAAATTTCAGAATGCAAAAATTGCAGCTTATCATTAATGAGTCAAGTGTGAACATTTAATGCCTTCCATAATTTATACATTTAACATCTGTCAACATTTCCAACGCCAGAAGGAGCTACGCAGTAAAGGATGTGAAATGAGCCGATTAACAGTATCTCTCCAGTTATTGCTCTTTATGCCTGCATTTATTTATCTTAAATTTAGGTCTGTCAGCTAGGAATTTTATTCATTGTGACACTGAGGGAAATTATTTCTTAAATTATTTCCGTTCTATTCATAATTAGAAATAAAAAAACACCCAAACTGATCATACAGTGCGGGAGGTTTTTATGGCTAAAGCAGCCGTGCCAGGCTATAGGGCTAGTTAAACCATCATATGTAGTGTGAGTGAGCATTTGAATATTATTTGAATATGCCATACGCATTCCATGACAGGCAATCTGTCCCTAAATGGATGCCTGGGGGCAACGCAGTCACCACGGCCGTTTATGAGGGAGCCTGTGTTCGTATGTGGGTGGGTTGAAAATGTGTGTGTACATACATATCTGTACATCTGTGTTAGTGCATGTGACATGTGCGTGCGCGTCTGTGTGTGCATTACTCAGTGTGCAGCAGACACTTGGCATTGCCCCTGGTCTGCCTATAATAATGATTTTTTAGATATGAATGTATTTCAATCCATATATCATATTTCATGACCATGCAGTTAAGATATTTCTGCATGTGTGTGTGTTTTGAAGTGTGTGTGTGCATGTCTGAGTGTGTTGGTGGTCAATATGCAGGCTGACAGAACGACGCTTACAACTAACGATACTGCGATAAAATACATTTGTGATTTTTAACCCCCAATTTCACTACGCAGTATATAAAGAATCCTACATGATTATAAAAAGCTATGATCATTTCTATTTCCATGTTAGACACTGCACTGAACAAGTTGACATTTCTTAATCCTGTTATTTGCAGTTAGTTATGTGACATTCAACCATGACGTCCGACTGACACAACTGAGAAGATGAGAGAAAAGAAATCCCAGACAATAGAAAGGAAAGAAACGTGAGAACACTGAATGTGTTAGAAGATATTAGATGAGGAAAGAAAAAGCAGGTAATTGTGTGCAGGGGTGTGCATGCGTGCACACGAGTGTGTGTTTTCGGGACATGGCCCAGCCCTTTTATCAGTAGCCAGCTGGTTAACAGGCTCATGCATCACCATTTCAAACACTGTGTGCACACATTTCAATTCCATCCTTCTGAAGCGTGCCTGCCATTGCTCTACTCAAAGTATCAGCTTGGCGGTAATAAATTGCGATAATCAAATCTTATTTTGCAAAAATACCTGTGGGAGCAACCAAACAAACAAGGACAGGGGGGGGGGGGGGGGGGGGGGGGGTCTTGTAAGATGGAGTGTGAAAAATACAAGGGGCTGCAGCAGTTTGTTTTAATCAACTTGGCATTGAATAAAAGAATGAAATGCCAGCTTAGTCCTTGATGGCATGCATGTGCTCACACACACACAAAAATAATCATACAATACATTGAATTAGGCAAAAACAAAAGTGCACACACACACGGTGACATCCAGTCACTCTCCCTCTTACATTTAAATATACACAAACAGTCACTCTTAGGCACGTTTACAAGTTCACGCGACCGCACTCACACATACAACCACGGGCCCTTGATAGCGAGGCTTAGCAATAACCGGGATGCATCGGTTTGAGGAGCGCTGGCCAGTTTTGTATTTCATACGAGCCGGCTCTTCAAAGACACACAGGGGAGAGAGTGAAACCATTTATTACAAAAGAGAAGCACAACAGCTGGAAGCACCCCCAGCAGAAAAGCCTGTTTATTTTGGCTGGCAAAACACTTTGGGATATGGTCGGGTGTGTGTATTTTGGACTGTGTGTGCACGTGCCTGCGTGTTGTGTGCACCCAGTATATCCAGTTTTTACTTTTGTGTGCACCTCGATGACCAGTTGTGCCTTTTTATTAATTAAGATTCCATTACTTGACATTAAACCAAGTAACCTTTATAATGAAGAGTGGAAGTGAGCAAGAAAGTACTTTGACATTTTGTAAGAGAAGCTATTTAAGAGAGCATACATTTAAGAGGTGTGTTGCAGTGGTAATATACCAAGGCCTGAAGAGATTGCTGTTATTGCCCATAGTTTTATCCTATTTTTATCTTAATTGAACCCAATGAGGTTGCCTGATTTGTATGGGAGGGATTTAGGGGGATGGCATGAGCTTCAATGTGTTTTTCCACTGCCCTCAAAAAGTTTCTTGCCAGCAGGTGGAAAGAAGCACCCCCAACACAGAAGTGTCTCTGAGAAATGATGTGCAAAAGCAACCTACCGAAATATGTCATCAACG
Source organism: Chelidonichthys spinosus (assembly GCA_029853015.1). NCBI lineage: Eukaryota > Metazoa > Chordata > Actinopteri > Perciformes > Triglidae > Chelidonichthys > Chelidonichthys spinosus. The sequence continues at coordinate 22,164,501 of CM056821.1, forward strand.
TAAAACAAATTACAACTTTAAAACCATATGTTTGTTAGTGGTCTGATTACCTGTGACATGGGGTTTGCATTGACACAGGCCTGTATTCTGGTTGCATCTGGGAACTCCTGTTGAGGTGCTGATGATGCCGATGTCACTGCAGTTGCAGCGGTTGCAGCCATTTGGATTGGAGGCTTTAAGACCATACCAACCAGGCAAACAGTCTACACACCGACGACCCGTTACTGCAGCCTTACAATGGCACTGACCTCCGACCTGGAGGTAACAAAAGGGGAAAGAGAGGGACCGGTAAGGAAGAGAAGAAGACAGGTTGTCAACTACCTTAAAGACATTGAAAGCATCAAAGCTGGGACTGCGAGGGTTTCAGTGCTCATCATGAATATGCCTTTGTGTTGGTGTGTACCTGGGCACACTCCATGCTCCTGTCCACTCCAGCAGCATTACAGTTGCAAGGCTGACAAGAATCAACTGACATGGGATCAGATTCCTCAAGCCTGAAGAATCCACTTAAACACAGCTCGCAGTTTTTACCTAAGAGTGAGCAAGAAATACCATATTTAGTCCAAAAATCTGAAAAGATAATAAGAGAACTTGTGTTACAGACACTCTACCTGTGGTGTTGTGCATGCAGTTGTCACAGACGCCTCCTCCTCCTCGATAGTGCTCTTCTGGATGGTCATCTGCTCCGACATCGTAACGACATGAGAGAGCGTGCCTGTTACACTGACAAGCCCGGCAGTTCATGGGCTGGAGCTGGTCCCCTGACTTGAATGGTTTGTCATTGTAGAGGGGCGCACAACGCTGGCACTGTCGGAAACAGTCACATACTGTATATAAATACAGACATACATTTCTTTATTTAAGCTATAACATATTGTTAGTCAGTGCTAGTTCAATAACCTTGCAGAAAGTAGTAGTCAAACCTAGCAATAATGCTAATGAATGCAATTGGGAAATTAAATTTACATGAATATATAACCTATTCCTTAAAAAAAAATACAGTGGTAAAAACAAACACACCCCTTGACAAGAGAATAGCAATGTAAGAATGTATGCATCATTTGTATTAAGCAAAGGCTTGTACAACAATGTCATAAACTGTAGATTTGCTGAAAATAACAACTGCGTGTAGAGAAAAATGGTCCCATGACAAGTGAAATGCTTGCTTTTATGGAACAAAGACAGGGAATGAAGCAGACACAGCGAGGAAGAAAGACAGAATAAGAGAGAGGGAGATATATAAAGAGAGGGGAAAATATCTCAATTTAAATCATAACAGAGAAGAATAATACACATAACTGAAGAGAAAGCACAAAGGCATACACACGCACACGTGCACACACACACACACACACACACACACACACACACACACACAGGATAGGGAAATCAGACCACTAATGAGGAGTGACTTGCAACACAGTCAGGGCTCTCATACAGGCCCACTTTCATGTAAAAAAAAACATAACAAGGTGTGTGTGTGTGTGTGTGTGTGTGCACGTGCGTGTGTGTGTGTAGGGGAGGAGGAAGCAGGAAAAAAATTGTCATAAAAAATGCATTTTTCTGTAGTTGAGAGCAGCAGAGGCGAGTACAAGCCTTTGATTTTGTTCAGCAGTCAGTACAAATTATGGTGGACAACGGGGGCATCAAATGGTGGGATTAAAAATGTATTAAAAAACACAGGAGTTCCTCCCATATGTGATACATGCAGACCTGCACTGGGCCCATTATGTATAACACACAGAGGAGGGGGGGGGACGCAGGGGGAATAGAGGGTGAGGGGGAGTGGAAATTGGTGGAAAAGGCTCCTATGTTGTGTGTATTTATATGAGGGAAGGGGGAGGGGGTAGGAAAAATTCTGAAAACTAATGTCAACTGAATTTGGGGGGGGCAATCACTTTGTTTTTAAAGATTATGACTGGAGGGACAGAATGACAAGAAAGACAGAAAACAATGTGACACATTTAATTGGTCTTTGATTTACTGAAAATAAATATATTAAACACTTATACATGTACATTTAATTGAGATACTATACTAGTTTCACGTTGACATTCACAAACGCAAAACAAGTTTCATTTGAATTGGGACCGCCCATTGCGCATGTGCGAGGCATCAGCACCCTTGTCTGTTTCTCGTGGTCTTTTCGCTTCGGACATCTTCCATCGACTCTGGGATACTATTGTGCGGAGACACCCAAAGCTGTTTATTTTACCCTCAAAGGTGAGTACTTTATTGTGATGTATTTATAAAGCTTGCTGTTAATGGACCGTGTTTTACCGTCAGTGAAGTGAAGTTGGACATTGAGGGCTGGCTAGCTACGATACAGGACAGAGAATAAAGTTGAGTAAGTGTCTGTGGTTACTCTGACTAGTGTTATAACAATAGACTGGTTATAAAAGAGGTTATAACCATGCATATTTTCTGTACATGAGCATGTATTGTGACGTCTGTCAAGAAATTAACCTGTTTTGGCAGACCTCCCCTCCCCCACTCACGCAATCTGCACACGCGGATTCAGTCACGTCGTTTACTTTCAAGTTAGACCTTGGTGGCTTTTAAAAGTAGGGCCCGACCGATTCATCGGCCTGCCGATTTAATCGGCCGATTATAGCCTTTTTGAAAATAATCAACATCTGCCAAAAGACGCCGATTACAACCGAGTGCGCTCCTACTCCATTCTACTTAAAGGGGCGCTGGGCTATTCCCTGGGCTATTCCCTCTTCGCTCGCGTTCGCTCGGGAATCCTAGATAGTTTATTTTCCTCCGCTTAGTAATATGCTTACATTCAGCGGGTTGTCTCGTCTGATCTGAGGTCGAATGTGGCCCCGACTCTGGGGAGAGGTGCAAGGGACGTGGCTCCCGGAGGAGGCTCACGGACTCTGGCATCGGGTACCCCGAGGCGGAGGAGGAGGGCGAATGACGCGAATGAAGCGAATGACGCGAATGAAGCGAATAAATGAAGCGCACGGTGAGACCATACTGCTCAGTGCGCACGTGTTAGTCACTGCTCACGAGCGCAGCACATTGGGAGTTATTTATTTATTTATTTTACATTTGATTGAGGTAGCTTATTATAAATGCATAATTTGTAAATAAGGTATATTTATGTATAAGCCTTGCAGATGGAAAATGCTTTATATCCGAGTTTCAAAATGCCCCAAGTAACTTAAGAAATATTTTTTAAAACTTTATTTTATTTTATTGACAATAAGATAAGGCTGTATTTGCACTATTTTTTTACTGTAAATGTATTCTAACACTCAAAGGTTCTGCATTCAATTCACATATTCGTCAAAAGTGTTTAAAGTATATTTAAGGTATCAAAAAACACGTTTTATATGCTTTTTTTAAATTTATTTATTTTTTATAATCGGCCGATTAAATCGTTATCGTAATTTTTCTCTGAAAATAATCGGCATCGGCACTCAAAAATCAATATCGGTCGGGCCCTATTTAAAAAATCAATTACTTCGCCGTTTTGAATGATTTATGTTCTTTTTACAGTGCATGGTTACAACACCAAAGGCCTGTCAGGAAAACGAGGTGAGTAAATGTCTGTTACTTTAACGTTTTATGAGCAGCAGGGCATAGTTTAATTCAAGTATTACAGCAACGTTAGCACCAAAGTAGTCTTGTATTGTCTTCAGTTAGCGAAACAAGTTTTATATTTTAACGGTCTGGTAGGCTCCTAAGCGTCATGCATTTCAACCTGTTGACATGCAGACACATTACCGGGACAATTAAAAAACTCTTATTTTACGAAAATAGTTAACCGAAATGTGTTTCTGAAAACATTTTATGCGAGAAATAAGCTATGCAGTTGATGAATGTATCTTTATTTTAGATCGACAACATTCAGTTTAAAAGATTGTCTCGAGCTTGTGGCAGGCGGCGCCCCGTCTTTGAAGCATGCCGTGACGAAACGTCATTACATTGACTAGGAAGCGCGGAAATAACGCTGCCTGCGGACACGTATCTCACTCTGAACTACGTTAAAAACTTGAGAGCCTGGTAGTCAATGCTGCAGGGGAGGATGGATTTTGGATTAAATATCGAAACGATGTCTGACAGTTAAGAACACATAATTCTGCATATTAAGTAGCCATGTGCTTCTGTTTGTTTGAGAAATGATGGAAAATTCAGTGAGATTGATGGACAGATGGAAGACACATTTCATCAGAGTAAATTACACATTTCACACATTTAATTAGATTCAATTTAAACATGATATGCAGGCTCTTTCTTTTAAAGTGAGTAAACATTGGCTGTAGTAGAGCAAATAAGGTCTGTCTCTGTCTCTCTGTCCCCCTCTCTCCCTTACCCAGCATAGAAAAAGCTGTGTCTGCTTGATTTGCCTTGGGCTGTAACTAAAGATTATTTACAATTCAAAAATCTGCCCTGAACAGACAGGGACAAACATGTTCAATTTGAATTGTGCTTATTGACTTTTCTCTCCTTTTCAGGATAATTTAAGAAAAAGCGTGACAACGAAGTAGTAATGAAAGCAAAAATGGAGAAAAGTTTTTTCATCTATAGCTGATCAGTTAAAGAATACTTAACAAGTGAAAATATGGTGTTTTGATAACACTAGGAAATTGGTGCTACATGATCAGAGAAAATTGGCTGTGGAATTTGCTTTTGCCCAAACAAAAACTGTAACTACAAGAATGCACTGCAGTGCACCATACACAAAAAACACCTCTTGCAAGTTTCTACCTACTCCAGATATTATTTAAGATATGATTAGTCTTTATTCTCTCCCTTGGGATATATTCATTTTGGACGGACATGAGACAGTCTGATTCCTGCAACACCATCACAACCAGATATCTTTATTTGTCACCCATGTTTTAGTCCGATGACTTCAACGAAAGGAGAGAGTGCATCCTGCAAAGCCTTGTGGTCTACGTCAATGAAGACCCGGATGTGGTTTTCAAAGAGTATTTGGTAAGTTAATACATTTCTTTCTCATGTAGTATAATTGTCACCCATACGTATCACTAAGTTAATTATGCAACATAAAAAATACTGTAAACTCTCATTCTGGAACGGAAAACCCTTCCCTCATCTCAGGGTTCACTTACTCTGAGTTGTCACACACAAAACCCGCTCTCTAGAATACCCCTCTGGAAACAACACTGATGTGTGCATCCGGCAAAAAATCTGACACCACCATCATTACTCGGGGCGACTGTGGCTCAGTGGGTAGAGCGGGCTGGCCAATGCCCGCCCTTGTCACTGTGTCATGGTCGTTGTGTCCTTGGGCAAGACACTTCACCCAGCTTGCCTTGTGTGAATGTGTATGACTGCTGTATGTTTGAGGTGGTGGTCGGAGGGGCCGTAGATGAATGGCAGCCACGCTTCCGTCAGTCTGTCCCAGGGCAGCTGTGGCTACTATCGTAGTTTACCACCACCGGTATGACTGTGTGTGAATGAATGGAACCTGGAACCCTGTCAGAGCGCTTTGAGTGTCTTGAAAAGCGCTATATAAATCCAATCCATTATTATTATTATTATTATTATTAATATTATTATTACTAATGGCCAGATATCTTAGGTCAATTGATGGCGGCTACAGCCGTCTTAAAAAAACATCTGTTTTTTTTTATCAAGACAACTGATGAACTGTTGCATATATGTGTTGTGTATGGTTTTCTGTTTGTTATTTAGCATTTTATTTAAATTAGTTTCTCTGTGTTTGTGTTGTTCAGCCCACTGCTGTTGAGGATGCAGAGAGGGACATCACCACCACAGTCATGGGCATTTACACAATCCAAAGAGACGGACATGAGGAGCCTGAGGACGTGGGAGTTGTGATTGAGGGCATTAAAGTTCTCAACAACCTTGGAAGTGTCACCACTGGCTTCATCATGCTATTTGGGCTCATGTATGTCATTGATCTGGCCTTTCCCAAAAATCTGAAGTACACTTTCGAGTTCTTTCAGAAAATCGTATTGAACCTGGATGGACACAAGCTGGATGTAAAAATACAGCAGCTGAAAATCAAGCTCTTTTCATAAGAGACTCGGACAAGGGGCACTTTGCAATTTATGGTAAAACAAACGTTTCCAAGTCTGAATACCTTGCCTTAGCTGTTGTAATTATTGAAATTATGTTGTTCTGTTCCAAGTACTAGTAACTAGTTTTTAAATCAGCAGAGTATTTTCTTTTCTTTTCTAAAATGTGATAGTTAAATGAAGGTTCGGAGAAAAATGCACCCTGGGTCATTTCCACCGTGACATCCAGCAAAATACCCCCTCAGAAACATTTTAAGCGATGGTCAACATTGGTCAAGATAGGGCTACTACTAAGTACTAAGCCATTCGGCTGATAGCCCTATCTTGACCAATGTTGACCATCGCTAAAAATGCTTCTGAGGGGGTATTTGGCTGGATGTCCTGGTGGAAATCACCTAGGGTGCATTTTACTCCGAACCATCGCTTTAATGCACTGGTCATCGCAGAGAAAAAAACTTGAGAAGAGAATAAATCCAAGCTCTCAGTCAAGTTCAAAGTACTTTTATTAACCAGTTTTGAGCTTGGTGGAAATATTTCCATGTTTTGTACAGCTGCTATGTGTGAATGTGCTGTATGTATATTTCATACCAGTTTTAAGCATTATATATTACAGTTTACATTTTTACTGTTCAAGCATGAACAGTAAAAATGTTCATGCTTGATCCCAACTTGCCATTTGTGTGCTTGTAAAGTTTTTCACAAGTCATGAAGTGGCTGAGTTTATCGATAATTTTAACAATCAATCCGTTGATGAGTTTTATGTGGAAGTTCACAAGATATATCTTTGTATATGTATTTGGATGCATTTTTATCAGTTTTAAATAAAAACACATCAACCAGATTTTATTTTGTGTGTCTGAATTGGGGGTCAAATGAAAGAATGGAAGAATTTGCCCTAATTTATTTTAGACTAATCATATTAATTTGAGTTGAACAAATGTAAATCAGTTAAGGTCAGTTAATTTATTTTGGCTGTAATTGATAGAAAAAAGTTTGACCAACTGAATTTTATCATGTTAGAGGGAGATACTTAAATTGAGCTGGGGCTAGATGAATTCAATGCGTGGAAAACCTGCCCAAAATTGATTTGTGTTCATCCAATGACTAATTTTTTGAGTGTTGGTATGTGAAGAAGACAAAAGGCCCCATGTGTACTGTAACACAAGCACAAAAAAATCATACCAAACACTTGTCAGATTTCTTCCTGTTATGGTGCCCTGTAGAGTTATGTTTATATTCAGTGTTTCACATCAAAATGCATTTTGTATATCCTTGGGGTCAAAGAAATGTTTTGGATGTATTTCAATCTCCATAAAGCATTTGCACGCTTGCAGTCATCTTCTCCACTGCCTTGCCAGCGGCAGGAATGAGGATCATGCTGCGGGTGTGCGTGCTCTTTTTGTGCTTCCACCATACAAACAACGTGCAAGCGCTGCACAATAGTGATACTAGGCAAGGCAAGGCAACTTTATTTGTATAGCACATTTCATACACAAGGCAGACTCAAAGTGCTTCACATCATACAACAAAGTGAAAAAAAATAGAAGAATTAAAAGAAAATAAAGGCAAATTTAAAAATGCATTACAGAAAGAAAGGAGAATAAAAACATATTTGCAATAATTAAAAACAGTGCAGACATTAAAAGATTTAGCAGCGAGCTATGGTGAACATAAACGTTTTCAGTCTAGTTTTAAAAGTGGTCAGAGTTGGGGCAAGTCTTACATCTTCAAGAAGTTTATTCCAGCCATTTGTTGCATAGTGACTAAATGATGCTCTCCCGTGATTGTTGTTTACTCTGGGAATCACTAACAGATTGGTCTCAGAAGATCTTAGTGGTCTAGAAGGCTAATGTAGTGGGAGCATATCAGTGATATACTTCGGTCCTAGACCATGTAGTGATTTATATGTGAGCAGGAGGATTTTGAAATCAATCCTCTGACATACAGGGAGCCAATGTAAGGATTTCAGAATTGGTGTAATGTGCTCACATTTTTTGGTCTTTGTAAGAACTCTAGCAGCAGCGTTCTGAACAAGCTGTAGCTGCCTGACAGTTTTTTTCGGAAGACCTGCAAGGAGACCATTACAGTAGTCTAGCCTACTAGTAATAAAGGCATGTACAAGTTTTTCTAAGTCTTGAGCTGACATGAGCCCTCTAAGTCTTGCTACATTTTAGGTGATAGTAGGCTGATTTTGTTACTGATTTAACGTGACTGTCGAAAAGTAAATCAGAATCCATAATAACCCCAAGATTTCTGGCTTCATTTGAGGTTTTCAGGGACAGAGAGTGAAGGTGTTGAATTACTTTAAACCTTTATTTTTTAGCACCAAAAACAATTATCTCAGTTTTGTCCTCATTTAGTTGTAGGAAGTTTTGGCACATCCAGTCTTTGACTTGCTCAATGTACTGGCACAGAAGATCTATGGGGCCATAGTCGTTTGGTGATAGTGCTACATAGATTTGGGTGTCATCGGCATAGCAATGGTGGTCAATGTTATTATTTTGCATGATTTGTCCTAGTGGGAGCATGTAGATGTTGAATAAAGTCGGCCCCAAGATTGAACCTTGGGGGACTCGACACGTTACATTGGTAGGTTCTGATACAAAGTTGCCAATGGAAACAAAATAGTTCCTATCTTGTAGATATGACTTGAACCAGCTTAAGACTGTGCCTGAGAGCCCCACCCAGTTTTCCAACCTGTCCAAGAGTATTGAGTGGTCGACAGTGTCAAATGCAGCACTGAGGTCTAATTAATTAATTAATATTGAAGTTTTGCCAGAGTCTGTGTTAAGATGGATGTCATTTACAACTTTAATAAGGGCCGTCTCGGTGCTATGAAAAGGTTGAAATCCTGACTGGAAGTTGTTGTGGCAGCCAGTTGAAGCCAGGAAGTGATTTACTTGTTGGAGGACAACTTTCTCAATTATTTTACTTATGAAGGGTAGATTTGAAATTGGTCTGTAGTTGTTGATAATAGAGGCATCTAGGCTCCGCTTTTTTAGAAGAGGTTTAATGACTGCAGTTTTGAAGGCCTTTGGGAAATTGCCTGATTGAATGGAGTTATTAACTATTTGCAATACGTCTATTGATAGGCAGTCAAAAACATTCTTAAAAAAGTTGGTAGGTAAAGCATCAAGGCAGCAGGTGGATGATTTTAGATTTGTCACCGTTTCCACTAGAGTTTTAGAGTCTATGGCATTAAAGCTTGCCATGATTGCTGTATTACTTTTGCCTGAACAGGGTGGTGATCCAACTTTTTTGTTTGAGATATTGATGTCGCGTCTGATGCCTTCAATTTTATTAGTATAAAAGAATGCAAACTCATTGCATTTCTGCGTGGAATGGAGTTTAGCTGGTATTTGTGTTGGGGGGGTTGGTCAGTCTGTCAACAGTTGCAAATAGGGTTTTCGCCTTATTAGTGTTGTTGTTTATGATATTGGAGAAGTATGTTTCTCTCGCACTTTTTAAGACTAAATTGTAGGTCCGGAGGCTCTCTTTATAGATGTCATGGTGAATATGAAGTTTAGTACTCCGCCAGATTCGTTCAGCCTTCCTGCACTCTCTTCTCTGGGCTGTCACAACAGCAGCTTTTCTCCAGGGTGCGTTTTGCTTACCAGAAATTGTTTTAACCGTAGCAGGTGCAATGACATCTATGACATTCAGAATTTTGGAATTAAAGATGTTTACAAGATCATCAGCATGACATGGGTTTAGAGGTGGTAACGAGGATATGGCATTTTTAAAGAGTACATTGGCATGTTCATTGATGTACCGCTTTTTGACCTTATTTGATTCTGTTTGTGTGTCAGGAATGAAAGAAATATTAAAGAAAACACAGAAGTGGTCAGACAATGAAGGATCAGTGACAAAAACATCAGAAACATGGATACCTTTTGTGATAATCAGGTCCAGGTTGTGTCCCTTACAATGAGTAGCCTCTTTCACATGTTGAGAAAGGTCAAATGTGTCTAAAATATTAAAAAGTTCTTTTGCACCCTTGTCATTCAAATCATCAATATGAAAATTAAAGTCACCGGTTATAACTAGGCAGTCGAAATCAGTGGAGATGCTAGACAATAATTCAGTAAAATCATCGAAATAATGTGATGAATATTTAGGTGGCCTGTAAATAATTAACAGGAAAACTCTGGGAGAGCATTTCAACACAGCACAAAGATATTCGAATGATGGATGGATTCGAATCAAGTGACATCTGTTTCCCCTGAAATGTATTTTTAAATATAGCAGCAACCCCTCCACCTCTTTTCCCAGATCTACAAACATCAATAACATTATAGTTGGGGGGTGCTGTCTCGATCAGAATGCTTGCACTGTTATTTTGTTCTAGCCATGTTTCAGTTAAAAACATAAAATCAAGTTTAGAAGTGGTAATACAATCATTGACTAAAAATGATTTGTTATTAAGAGACCTAATTTAGCAGACCCATCCTGATGGTGTTACTGACAGGCTTTGAGGTTGACTTTGATTTTGAGAGAACAGGAATGCGATTGTTTAGGTTAGCTGTGTGTTCAAGTTTCCCAATGTTTACTCTCTTAGTAGTCACAACAGGAATGCAGAAGGTGCCATGTTTTGATGTAGGTGACCTTGGGTCCAGCTGATAATGCGGTCTACTGCTGAACCCTTTTCTGTCTCAGTAATATTCAGGGATGCTGTCAGGGTGGGGAGGGGGTGGCCATAAGGGAAGAGGTGGCCATAAGGGAAGAGTCTTGAAAGAGGGGGTCCTGGATTTTAGTGACTTAGTTGCAGTCTTGGAAGAGGGGGTCTTGGGTTTTAGTGACTTAGTTGCAGCCTTGGAAGAGGGGGTCTTGGGTTTTAGTGACTTAGTTGCAGTCTTGGGAGAGGGGGTCTGAGTAGGGCGGGGGGTAGGTGGGGGTAGCTCCTGGAATTCCAAGGGGGAGGAGGGGAGAGAAAGGTTTATTGGAGGGAGGGAGAATGACGAAGACCTGGATTGGGATTTGGGGGGGTGGGGGTGGGGGAGGGATCCACATGCAGTCCTCCTTCGACGTTGATAATCTGAGAAGGGTGGGGGGTAGGTGGGGGTAGCTCTTGGAACTCCAAGGGGGAGGAGGGGAGAGAAAGGTTATTGGAGGGAGGGAGAATGACGAAGACCTGGATTGGGATTTGGGGGGGTGGGGGAGGGATCCACATTCAGTCCCTCTTCGGCGTTTCTGATAATCTGTATTTCGTCTTCCCTCTTTGTTGGTTCCTCTCGTCTCTTGTCCTTGGCGACAGATGGATGACGCAGGCAGTAAGACATGTTGGTGATGAATAGCTTTGCCCCTAGCTTATTTAGGCAAAGTCCGTTTGTCTTAAAAAGATGCCTGCGGTCCCAGAAAAAGCGGAAATTGTCAATAAAATGCATTGGGCAAGCAAGAGATGCGGTTGCTAGCCATTTGTTGAGCCAAAACAGTCTACTGAATGTCTCCGCTCCTCACCCGGTCGGGGGCAGAGGGCAACTGATGAAAACCTCAGCATTCACAGAGCTCAACACCTCTCCAACGTGCCAGACGCCATCGAATGTGAGCATTTGCCCACTCAAGTCTGTTACGGCGACGAGCTGGAGTCGGGTCAAGACCCCGATGAGGAAGTTGAGCTTCCCTGAGACGGTTTCTGACAGTTTGTACAGAAAGGTTTGCTTATGCAAACCAGTTGTTTCAGCAGCTGTCTGAGTGGCTGGTCTCAGACGATCTTGGAGGTGAACCTGCTGGATGTGGAGGTCCTGGGCTGGTGTGGTTACATTAGGGCTGCCACGATTAGTCGACCAGTCACGATCATGTCGACTATTAAAATAGTCGACAACTAATTTAATAGTCGACTAGTCGTTTTTTTTTTTGTTGTTCCCTCTGAAAACTGCTGCGGCACCTTCCTCTGCCGTGTCTGCCTTTGCGTCCTTGACACACATGCGCAGTAGTCGTAATCTGGGTCAGCCTTGATGTCACCGACAGGCTCTCAGGTATCATGGCTACCCGGCGGCAACGGAGCTCAAAAGTGTGGGAGCATTTTAAGAAAACAAAAGAAAAAAGTGTGCAATGCAATATCTGCAAGACAGAACTTGCCTTTCACGGCAGCACAAGTGCGATGCATGAGCACGAGCTGCATGCTTTTGCGATAAACTGTATGTTATACATTCAATTTACATATGATCCGATTAGTCGACTAATCGAAAAAAATTAGACGACTATCAAAATAATCGTTTGTGGCAGCCCTAGGTTACATGTGGTCTGCGGTTGTGAGGCCGGTTGGATGTACTGCCATATTCTCTGAAACGCCTTTGGAGACGGCTTATGATGGAGAAATAACAATTAAATGCACGAGCAACAGATCTGGTTGACATTCCTGCTGTCAGCATGCCAATTGCACGCTCCCTCAATGCTTGTGGCATCTGTGGCATTTTGCTGTGAGACAAAACTGCACATTTCAGCAAAGCAGAAGTGCTCACTATCACACATTTAGACAGATTTGTGAACAATGTTTGAGAGAAATGGTAATATTGTGTATCTGGAATGAATTTTAGATCTTTAAGTCCATCTCATGAAAAATGGGAGCAAAAACAAAAGTGTTGCGTTTATATTTTTGTTGAGTGTATATACTAGTGGGCAAGAACTCCACAGGCTTTAGCGTGTTCTACGGATCTTGATTTTGTGTACGCCACACAAACGTTTAAAGTATTTGCCATACATTTTTCAGATTCTAAAAAACTGAATAGCATCTTTGCAATTTGACATTATCTCTGAGTTTTGTTGCTATGGCAACAACATTTTGAAAAAAAGTAGGAAATGGTGTGCTCATTTACAAACAATATTTAAGAAGACAAATACACCTCTACAGCGAATGAACAAGATCTAAAGGATTTGCATAACTGTATATTTATGTGTGCGTGTGCATGTGTGTATGTGTGTGTGTGTGTGTGTGTGTGTGTGCATCCAGAGTGCTGTTCCCTGTTGGGTGATTATTAACAGGATCTAATGAAGCAGCAGGAGGTTCTCTGGAGACATGATGTGCACACACCTAGCAACACACACACACAAACACGAGACAAAAAGGAACAAGCGTATAAAGACACACACAAACACAGAGAGAGAGAGAGAGAGAGAGAGGAGAATTTGTCTTGGGACAGGTATTTCCACAGGAGTGCTGGGATATTCGGGATGTTTGTTCTGTCCGTCTGTCTGTCTCCTGCTCATTTGTCTCACCTGCTATTTGGCTTCAAATCTGATGTTACACCCACAGTAACGTTCTGCCTCCCTGTTTGTCCATGCTGCTTTGTGGTTGCCTGTATGCCTGTCTACCCTAAAATGTTTCACTTACCAAAAAGGTACTTTTCTTTCGGCACTTTGGACACAAAGCTCTCACTACATTTCACTCCTCCGTCTCATCCACTGGGGATGAGTTGAAGAGATATAGGGAGTTCTTCTTTCCCATATCTCCCTCCCTTTCAATTCCTCTTCCGTCTCTTCTATCTCTGCGCCTCCTTGTTCTTCCCACCATTCCTCTTCTGCCTCCTCTTTCTGAAAAACAAATCACTCTGTACATCTCTCCGGGTTTCCCACCTCTCCCCTTCCTCACTCGCTTCCCCCTGTTTCTACACTCCCTCAACCGCTTGTTCTCATAGCCATGGTTAGTATGTGAGCAGGAAATATTACCATACCAAATGAATTCTCTTTTCTTTTCATTCAACATTGCGTTACCTTCCCTCTCTCCCAGCCTGCTAATTAGTCGAGGGACCGGTGTTTGGGAGTTAAAAGAGAAACGGCACACGTTCATTTTCTTCTTCATACAAAAGGTTTTGATGGCACTCCATCATCTGCACACAGTATGGTACACTATAGAGTGTACACGGTTTCTCTAATTCTATTCCTCTTTCTGCAAATAGTCAATACTCTCCAACATTATACTGTGGATGAGAAAACAAAAAAAAATTGGCTTTTCACTTTGTTCTGCTGATGATCTATCAAATCGGATTTTGGCTCTTTAAATATTGTAACAAACATGCAGCAATCTCATCACAAATTGCAATCCAACGATTTAGACCGGACTTCAGTCAGAATTAAATCACAAGTAAGCGAATGGTGGCAAGACTTCATCCTAGAAATGATCAGTTAGTAGATGAAAACAGCATATAGAGCAAGTTACATGCTTTCCTGTTTAATTATAAAATTACAAAGTGGTTCTATTCCTTACACACTGTCGACTATTTTTTAATATGCAACTCCAGTTCAATGCATTAAAATGAGCATGTGTATTTGTGTAGTGGTCTGTGTTGCAGAGTAAAGGATAGCATCTTATTTTCACTCTGAATGTTTTCAAAAAACCTGCTCAGTGAGGAGCCTCTCTAATAGATATGTGGACATTCAGATGGTCTGACACGAGCACCTGTGTGTGTGTGTGTGTGTGTGTGTGTGTGTGTGTGTGTGCACATGTGTTAATCTGCTGGGGCAACTCATCATATCCTAAATGCCATGACCAATTTCACGCTCTCACTGGAAAGGTCGTACCACTGTGTGTGTGTGTGTGTGTGAGCATGTTGGTGTGTCCACACCCGTGTTGTTTGTATCTGAAGTTAACCCGGTTAACCCCGGCGTAGGTGAAAATCTGCTGTTGAGGCAGACTTTAGCAACAGAGATCCTGGACAAGACTACTTAACGTCACTAGCCATCAACATCTGTGACACACACAGTTGGAAACACAAAAAGACATCCAGTTTCCATTTCTGAACTGATATTAAATACATAGACACCAAACTACTATTATTGTTACCTCTCACATAAAACACACACACAATTTGTCCAATGATGTCAAATTAGCCTCTAGCCTCACACACCCTGATGTAAGTAGCCTTTGTGCCTTAGGGTGGGACCAAGAAACACACACGCAGATTTAAAAGAAAGGTAGTGTTGATTATTTTTGCATCTTACCATGATGATGATATTTTTTATTCCTGTAAAACTAAACACCTGACAACATTAGGTCCAAATAAAATGACATTGTGGAGATGCTCCGACACCACCTTCTTTTTTACCAAATAGTGCTTGACTGCATCATAATGTAACTTTAAGATTATTTTTTTCAGCTAGAGCGCCATTCAAGCCTTTTTATTATTTTATTCAGACAGTGTGGAAACAGGGAGAGAGAGAGAGGGGGAAGACACGCGGGAAACTGAACCCTGGGCCGGGAGTGAACCCGGGACCACCACGTCGAGGACGTTGAGCCTCTGTACATGGGGCGGCTGCCCTAACCACTGTGCCACCGGCCGCCCCATCATAATGTAACTTAATGCAGCCTCCACACATTAACTATTAGCTCTGTTATTTAACCAAAAAGGAGTTTGGCCATTTGTGCAGTACAGATCATGTCACGTGTATTGTATCTTTGCAGCATTAATGACACCATAGACACCATATATGCAGTCCAGCATTTTAGCCTGTATAGGAAGCAATTCCGTTAATGCTGCCGGTATTTGAACAACTCTAATTGTACAGAAAAAATTACCACGTGACGTGATGTAAAATACGATATATGATATAGCTTTCAGACATGAATGAATCCATCAGCCATGGAGAGACATATAGAGACAGAGAGACAGGATGAGATGTGCGCTTGTATGCATGTGTGCTTAAGTGTGTGCGAGAGAGTTTAAGTGTGTGTCTTCCAAGGCCCCCGTTGATCATCCTGACACATGTCTGAGCATTTCTGTCACTTTAATGTCACTGTGGAAATTCTGCAGATTAGTACAACATCCGTCATGGTGCTCGGCCGATCCAAGTCAACAGAACGCATGCAATATTAAACGCTAATATTCCCCACAGCCTTTTATGCTCCAATATTACAGAGGCGGAAGAAAGACCCTGAATATTCACTCAGAGAGATGACATGGGCAGGTTTGGGAGAAGAGTGAACACAAGCACATGCACATGCACACACATGCACACGTGCATATGCACATGCACGCACACACACACACACACACGTGCACATGCACAGAAGATCCCTCAAAAAGGACTGTATAGACATGTAACGTATCATGCTTTACACATGGCTTTCACAGAAGGGAAGCTCTAGTAGAGATGAATTTATATGATATACACACCAACCGCACACACAAATATATCCATCTTGCTTATTTCCATTGCATCTCTCTAACACAACTACAATAACTACTACAAGTGTGAGAAGAATAAAAAACAAATTGGGAGGATGGGAAGACAGTAAGAAAAATGGAGGCAAGGGAGAGATGAACCATGAGAAACGGAGTCAAACAGGAATGAATTAAACACTTAGAAAGCGAGGCAATAAAGAGTGAGGGGGAGTAGAGAAAACGGCTGAGTGAAATGGAGCGAAAGACAAACAGAGACAGAAAGAGAGCTGATTAGAGATGCATGCTGAGGGAATGTCATTGTTCTAGTCGATTTGAGACATTATTTAAACTGAGACCCTAGAGAGAAAGGGAGAGTATGAGAGAGTGATCAACAAAGGGAAGTGGATGGAGGTGGGACAGGGACCTAGAGAGGAAATAGAAAAGTGGTGTAGAAAAAGAGAAATAGAGGGTGAGAAAGAGAAAAATAGAGGGTCAGGATGTGCTATTTTGTAGCCTGGAAGATAGCATGAACCCAACAATTGTATCATTCATACATCTGCGTCTGTGTATTAGTGTGTGTGTGTGTGTGTGTGTGTGTGCGCGTGTGCGCACGACTACTATGACAACTTGAATTTTTGTCTGGAGTTCATATAAGACCAAAAATATTAAATGCAAGGGTGGAGGAGGAGGGTATTGGAGTTTGACAGTAATTGAACAGCTGCTGGTTTACAGCTGTACTTCTCCATTGATGTCCTGTCACCTCTGTCTGAAACATGAACACACACACACACACACACACACACACACACTCACACACACACACTCACACACTAATACACAGACGCAGATGTATGAATGATACATCAGCAGTGAATAATGCAGGCTGTCCTGCTCTACAGTGAGGTGGAGCAGTTGCACTGAACTTTTCACTGCTGACCGACTAGAGGCTTTGTTGGGGTCATGCCTACTATTATATGGCAAGTTGTAATAGCTTTGTTGCAAAGGCCTGGTGCTGAGGTGGTGGATAACACCAAACTAGACTGAAATCAAATTGTAAGCCAACATCTTGCACCATGCGAGTGCGTGAATACTGTCCGTGGATGCATACTGGTTTGACTGGGGGTTCCAAAATAGGCAATTGTGACCAGTGACCAAATCTAAATTTCATAATTAGCATTAAGACAGCACAGTTACAGTCTGTAGGTTTAAAATGATCTTTCTTCCCCTTCCCCACAAAGTAAGGCAATGTGAGTGAGCAAGTGAAGACAATTAGACTAGATTAGAGTTTTAGATTAGAGAAGTGACCTACTATAAATCTAATTGAAAATGTCTGAGACGCCACGTATTCAGTTATCATAAATCACACAACTATAACAGGAGTCCTGTGCCAACAAGGCTGATGTAAGCTGTAGGTTATTTACAACTTTAACAGCATAAAGTGTATTGCCTGATTTAGCAGTCTGACCACACTGATAGCTGTCCATTTACCAGAATGTCAGGTTCAAAGCCAAATCGTCTTGCACCGCGGGTAAACAGCAACCCCTTTTAGACAAACGATTCTGCCGTAATGGTGGAAAGGTGAGTCAGAATATGCCGCGAACCAGAGCGTTTAGAAAGAACTATGTCTGCAGCGCAACGCCGCAACGGTGACTGCGTTTAGAAAGCACCCCAGTGTTGCGGAACGAGTGAGACGTCCCACAGCCTCGTCTATGGACGTGTTGGCCATGTGACGTAAATGAGCGTTGATAATCTGATTAGCTGGATGCATCAAAACAACTACGAAAGGTTAACGTTTGCTCGTCTCGCATATTTACGCGACTCTCAACCGCAAGTGAAGTTGCGTGCATCATAAACATATTGATGCGTATACGGCAGCCTCGTACAAGCAACTACCAGGTTTTATCTGCTTCGGATTTACGCTTTGAGCTCATTAAATCCGCCGGCAGTGTGTCACCCTGGTAATGCGTCTTCACTACGTCACGTTTTTTCTGCCTTGGGTGCTCGGAGTGTTTAGATAGAATGCCGTATCGCCTCCTCTTGCCTCTGATGCAGCTCTGTGATGACCTCCATTGCCGTCTCAGATGCGTAATATTCTGTTCCGCCTCAGCGAGCGTTAGACTGACGATGGGGCAGAATACTCTGAAAGTGTATGTCTGAAAACATGCCGGTTAATGCCACTTTAAAAATTTCTCAGAACATGAGAAACAAAAAAACACAAATATAACTAGACTAGAAGAAGAAGAAACAATAATAACAAGGAGGGAGGTCTAATAAATATGTATTTGTAATGTTTAATTAGTGAAATTCCCTTTATGTCATCAAAAAGGAAACTGCTTAATTAAGACCATGAGGAGATTCTCCCCAGGGGGAGTCCTCTGTCCCCCCTCCACTGTGTGTGTGTTTATATGCTTAAATTTGAAATGAGCGAATATCTGCATCTAATACTTAATATTGATAATTAGGAATATCCATCCATCCATTTTCTACCGCTTATCCTGTATTTAGGGTCACGGGGGGGCTGGAGCCGATCCCAGCTGTCATTGGGCGAAGGCAGGGTACACCCTGGACAGGACGCCAGTCTATCACAGGGCCGACATGTAGAGACAAACAACCATTCACACTCACATTCACACCTAAGGGCAATTTAGAGTCACAAATTAACCTATTCCCATCCTGCATGTCTTTGGACTGTGGGAGGAAGCCGGAGAACCCGGAGAGAACCCACGCTTACACGGGGAGAACATGCAAACTCCACACAGAAGGAACCCGGGCCGACCCGGGGATCGAACCCAGGACCCTCTTGCTGTGAGGCGAGAGTGCTACCCACTACACCACCGTGCAGCCCATAATTAGGAATATATATTACATATTACAGTATATACACAACACATACACAAGGTGTGAGAGGTCCAACAGCACACTAACACATGAGGACATTTAGTGTGTACTCACATTGTTTCCCTCTGTGTGACTTTCAGGCAGACACAGGCAGCGGTAGGGCGTCACACTGGTATCACAGTGGTCTGCATGGCCACGACACTCACATCTGGACCGATGACGGAGAGAAAGATAAAATGGGACATACTGGACCTTGAAGCATAATTGGACAAAATTGAGGCTATTTCTGATAAAAATTGTTACATAACACAATAATGACAAGGAAAGCAGCAAGCAACATGACCAAGTGTCTGTTGCCACCTCCTCCATCCCTCATCAACGGAGCACTGCAGCAGTGCCATTACGAAGTTCCCATTCAACATTTATAAATGTCATCCTGAGACTCATCAGTGCAACATAACAGGTCGACCTGTCTCGGTGAAGGAGATTGTTACTTCAGTTGGTACCTGTTAAATAGCCCGCCTATAGTCTGAAAGCCTGCCTGGCACTGCAAGACATTCAATATATGGAGGTCCACTGTTGGAAAGGTAAGTGTGCGCACACACACAGGCAGGACAATCATTCAGATATTCAGTTGCTTTTTCCATTTTCATTATTCCCTGTTTCTATTCATCTCTTGTCCTCATTATACCACTGTATGTTACAAGTTGGTTACATTAATCATATCTGAAGCAAGTCAGTTAAGTTTGTAATTTCTAATAAAAATAGAGGTGCACTAGTAATTGCTTTTCACAAAGATGAATGCAATAATAGAGGGACCCTGCATTCCCAGTCCGAGTAAATAACTGATGAAAAAATACAAGCGCTAGATCAATAAACTGGGTGGGCCAATATTAGCATCTTGTAGATATATTAGTATCGGCATGTATGTGTAAAGAAAACAGATTATTTTTTTAAGACTACCAATATCATTATCGTTAATTTGTATTAAAAATAACAAGTTATTTTTATAACCCAACCACTTGTATGAAAACTTGTTTTATGAATGAAATTGCTATGCCAAAATATCATGCAGTAATGTAATGAAAGAGGGACTTTGTTCTAACACATCGGACAAATGACGCTCATGAGTGCAGACAAAGACACACATAGTCAGGTTATGAGTGTGCTCTACGCCTCCGCCACTAGACGCCTGTTTACAGGCTTTGGAAAGAATGAAGAGATGGAGAGATGGTAGAAGAATAGAAGAGAGGGGGAGAAGAGGAGGGATGAAGAATGCACAGATGAGATTTCAGCAGCTCTAAATCTCTGTTTCTCCTACTTCACTGTAACAAGCTACTAATTAAAACAGCTTAGAGGGAGGAGGAGGGAGAGAAAGAGTTAGAGATGATTGCCTCCTGCATAATCCTATAATTACCACAGCCATAAAAAACAGTCACTCTCTCAGTCTAATGAAGAGATGTGTTCACAATTACTCTCAAAAAGATCTGCTGATACTCAATATTTTCTAGATGAAAAATCTTCAAATATTTCTTTCAACTAGTGATTTGAGTGACTGTTAAAGATTATGTTTTGCTGCCCAGGACATTTGTCACCCCCTAGAAGTGACCATTAACTAATACAATATGGGGGTTCCACTGCTTTAGTTTGTGAAATTGTAAACAAACATAGAAATATGTAAAGACATTTAAATGTATAAACGGATAATGTGGCAAAAAATACATTTAAATGTATTTACATGAATACATTTAAATGTATTGTTATGCCACATTATCAGACTATAATTATTAAATAACACCAGGTCTGCCTATTAAGACGTTTCAAATTTGTGCAACCTGGTATGAAATCTGAATTCTTCAAGACAATCATTTCCAGATCAAACCAAATCTGTCATGACTGCTATTCAAACACTATCAATCACTTTCAGAAATAGATGAGGTACTTATATTGAGATCTCTGGATAAAAATGTGCAACTCCTCACCTGCCACTGATGGTGATCTCTTTGAGGGCATAGTATCTGTGTCGGTGGTTCACACCGGCTGCTGCAGTATGGGATTGTCCACTAAGGTGTACCCTGACCTGGGTGGCATGTGCCATTTTCTGCAGGGCAGGAGTGTTGTAGAAGTCATTGTAGCCCGGCCTCAGGTTTGGCCCTGGGGTCAGTAGGCTGAATGTGATGTTTCCTCCTGAGAAGGGCACATAGCTGGAACACAGGAAACAAATCACCCATTTAACCAATTTAGTCCGTGTATATGTCACAACTTAGTCACAACTTTTAATAATAATAAATAAAAAAAACAGATCAAGGGATATATATATATATATATATATATATATATATATATATATATAGTAAGTCATTCACGATATATATTTATGTATATCGTGAATTTTTAAATATATATTTATGTAAAAAGTGAATATGAACTGATATACTGTTAGCAGAACTTCCAAATTTTGAGTGGAGTATAAGTTGGGAAAATAATGTACAGCAAAGAATACAAGAATAAAACCACCATAGCGGATCCAAAAACTATTATATTGACCTCTAAATGTTTCTGCTTTACTTAGAGGCAACAACATCCTTCTTTTTGTCTTCAGGCAAGGCTTATTCATGCCACTTTACATTGTGTATTTGTCCGTGTTTATGTTGGTCTGGACATTTGGGCATAAAATAAGCATAGAGTACACAATATCAGTGTACTCTATGAAGCAGTTTGTCTCATAAAAAAATACCTGTTTAGTTGTTTATCTATACATGTATACAAGATGCAAATGGGCACTAACAGCACTCCTGGAGCAGGACTGTAACTAATATGAAAACACCTGACATGACTGAGGCATGCTTGAATTTATCTTGCCAGACACTTGAGTGGCCTCAGAGGAGGCGATGTCTCTTTGCGGGATTAGATAAATCTTGCGAGATAAAAAAACAGAAATCTTGCTCAAAGATCAAAGACAGTGCTCTTTTTGATATAATTATCAACCACCGATGTCACAGTGTGTGTTACTGTGTTGCCAATGTGAGGTGCAATTGCTCTCATGCCAATTTAACTAATACAGTATGTGATATAATTTGTCAGTCAAGTGAAAAATAAGCAATGACTACATAATCTGTGATCTATTCATACCTGTTCTATCTAGTGCCAACCAAGGCCTCGCTATGCCAAGATTTAGGGTGTGTGTATGTGTGTGTGTGTGTTAAGACTATGTTCCAAGGCCAGTTCTCCATCAAGTGCCAATCTAGAGCCTGTTACCGGTCATGTGCCAAGGCAGCACTGTAGGTGGTTAGCTTTATAAATCTCATCAATGTGAGAGTGCCAGTGTGTGTGTGTGTGTTTGTTTGTGTGTGTGTGCGTGCGTGCGTTAACTGTATATGTGTGTAATGGGTAGATGTTTAATTTCCCTTGATTTCTTTTTGCTTTTGTACATGTTAGTATGCACTAACACACACAAATGCATGAGTGCATAAATGTGCATTTATTCCTGTCTGTGTGTGTTCATATACTTCTTTATTTAGTCATGCCAGTAATTTCTGTGTAATCTCCTCTGCCTTAACGAGGCCATGACCATCCAACAGCATACGACGAGAACATGTGGTTCTGCTCTGGGGAGGATGCCCAAAACAGAATAACAGACCGTTTGAGAAGTTATTTTCATGTTCATTTTATTCAGATGATCCAAGGCAGTTTCAAATGGGATGATACATCCATGGCCAGAGATGTCTTTATCTTCATGTGACTGATGACACAGCAAATAATTAGAACTTATTTCACATTTCACAACAGTTCTGAGTATCTTGCAAGTCACTAAACGTGTGTCGAAAGAATGAAAATCATCATTTTAATCATCTCAATTCAGTGAGTGCATGAGTGCTTTAGCATATCGGAATTGAAGAAACTTAAAAAAATATTTTTCTCAAATTGTGTAACCTGTAAAATATGCACAGTATACAATGTTAATTTACAGTAAGGTCATAAATACTGACTAAATTCCACACCCTCTCAGTCGTTCACATGGTGCCTACCTGGGCAGCTGCAGGCAGTTGACTGAGTCTGGTCTCAGTAAAGGCCCGTTGTTCAGCATTTCAAACACACTGCAGTTCCTTGCCATATATTGCCAGTCCAACCAGGGCTGGTTTGTTGGGGTGCCACTCTCAACCTCTGTGAGGTCAAGCCTCCGTCTTTGGATCAGTATTGACTCAGGCAAGAGACCGCCAAACTGTACTATAATGTAAAATATCTGGGAGGAGAGGATTCGTACAAGTCAGCATGAATATAACCAGATTTGCTATACAGGTACACCTGTACAAAGTTCTACAACCCAAGACAGGCATGTCATAATTCCTACAATGGTGTACATTTTTTGTTGGCACAGTGTCACACATTTAGAGACTTTTTTTTGCCCTACATTATTTTAAGACATAGTTCTAATACATAATGATATGGACAAAAATGCAATGATACATATCTAATTCTTAAAAAATTAAAGATGAAAAATAGGGATGCACGATAATTATCGGACCGATAATTATCGGCCCGATAATAGGAATTATGACGTCAACCCGAGAAATCCGATACAATTATTAATACCTCCGATAATCCGACAATAGGATGTGTGTGTTAAAACAGTGCTACGGGTGGATTGGGATGAGGAACGTTAGTTTTTTCTAGGCGTCTCCCGTTTAGCATGTGATGTGGTTACTGTGGTATCACAGGTTTCGGAGGAGGGAGTTAATCCACAAATCGAGCGCTCCCTTCTCACGCCTGGTTCACACTGGACGCGGAAGTGCCGCGAATAGACGCGTAGCGGAGCCCGCTTCCATTCGGCGCCCCTGTTAAGCTATGGTGTCGTTCACACTGGCGAATACGTGCGGCCCTCCCGCGCCGTGAAGCGATCGTTTCGGCGTCTGCTCTATTTTTTGCGCGTGCCCGAGTGAACGCGTCAATTCTGGCAGGAAATCACACAGAAAAACACGAGACAATCCGGTCAATTTTCAAAATAAAAGCAATCTTCAAAATAAAATACTGCGATTGACAAACGCGGTCATATTTGTGTATCTAAACTCGCACTGTCGGGAACAGAAAGAGACAATACATTTAATAAATGTGAAGAGTAGGTAAACAAATATGTGTATTTCAACGGTATATATATATATATATATATGTATAATATATATATATATATAAATAAATATTGTCATTTTATTGAAGAGTCAAAACTGTTCTTGGCTTTCTTTTGTTCATAGTATTAATTATCATGTCACTGTGATACATCTGGTATGGTGTTTGGTAAAAGGCAAAGCTATGCTAAATCTACCTAAGCTTAGTCATTAGTGTTTTTGACCTGAATTTGATCTGAATATACATTCAAAAACGAATAACAATATTATCGGTTATCGGTTATCGGTATCGGTCCCGAGGAGCAGAAAGTTATCGATATCGGTAAATATCGACTTCAAAAAATCAATATCGTGCATCCCTAATGAAAAATGAAATTTTGCTCATATGTCATCAGTTCATTTATCAGCTAAAATTATAATTAAGGGTTTTAGTTGAAAACAGACAGCCCTCACACAATGCATAGGCACTAGGGGTTTAACGGTTCACCAAAACCACGATTCGGTTCGACTTCGGTTTTTGACTGACGGTTAGGTTCAAACCTTGGTTTTTAAAAACATACTGAAAAACCTTTTGGAAAACTTCCAGAAAAAATGTCTGGATTTTATTAAAGGATATATCAAGAACATGAACATTAGTTATATTAACAAGTATAACACTTCTCTTTAAACAAGTCCACAACAAAAAAACACTTCTATTAATCTCTTATGGAATACAAAAAATAAACATTTGTCTTAAGACCAGTCTACATTGTCTAAATAAAGTAAAAATGAAAACCAGTCTGAGGTATAACAATAAATAATAAATAAATACAAAGCACTTCTCTTAAAGTGTAAGTCCGGAGTGAAATGGACCCTAGGTAATTTCCACCAAGACCTCCAGCCAAACACCCCCTCGGAAGCATTTTTAGCGATGGTCAGCAGTGGTCAAGATGGGCGATCAGCCCAACGGCTTCGTAATAGGGCTATGGTACTTACAGTATATCTCGTAAATTACCCCACTAATAATGCATGGAGTGTTACCAAACTTCTGCATTAGTAAACATAGGGTCTGTACTCACAAAACGAGGCATTTTAAAGTTTGTAAGTACACCAGGAGTTTATTTAAAAAGAACACTTGCCTGATAGCTTCTACTGCTAAAGCTACGCTGTTTGCGTAGACGGCACCGTGTTTACACAGCTTCTTCTTCGTTGGTGTTTCATGGCAGTCGGCGTTTACCCAGCGTAAACACCAACGAAGAAGAAGCTGTGTAAACACGGGGGATCCGCTAGCTCAGGTTTATTAGCCATCTTGCAGAAATCAAACTAACCTGAGCGACCTGACACACGTGTGCGGTCGGGGCGGGGATGAACCGAGATTCGGGAAGTTTCTGAACCGAAGTCCTCTGAACCGAGGTTTTCCGTTTCGGTTCAAAACCGTTACACCCCTAATAGGCATACAATTACACAAGTGCAGACACACAAGTAGTTTCCCACACCACATCAACCATGTGCGTGTCTGTGTGGGTATGTGTGTTAAGTGTTATCTGCCCCACTACAGTGTGGGCTGGGACACTGGGTTACACAGCAGGGAGCGCATTAAGCTACCACCACTGTGCAACCCCCCCTACACACACACACACACACACACACACTGAACTTCAGAAAGTGTCTTTTATCTGGGGACTTGAGTTGAGCTACCGTGTCAGGACAGCTCCCAAAATCCTTCCACACTCACATACACACTTCAGAGAGAAGAGGGACTAGTCTTTTGACAACCCCAGTGTCGCCAAAATCCAGCAATATCTCTCTCCCTCTGCAACCCCCTTCTGCCTCTCACTGCAGTGCTTAGGAAGAGGATGGAACTACTGTCCACTGTACAGGTGCAGGCAGATAGATACTGTACAGCATTTGTATTGTAGCATTTGAACTGTACACTCCACAGTGGAATTTAGCCGACTGTCCCTTTGAGCACCACAAGCAAAGAACCATACCGTCCCGTTATATTCAAGTTAGATGGCCGATACCTCCAAAACTAGGCAACTCACACCAAAAAGATCCAAACGGATAAATAGCAGTAGAAGTAAGAGGAACGTTTTGGGGGGTTAACTGTCCCTTTAAACACTATATATACTTATACTATATACAAATATATTGTCTTTGTCACTTACATTGCCGATCTATGTCTGTCCATCATTTGTGTGGAATAATATGTATGTTTGTGCTTGGTTGCATGTGGGTATGTTTTGATGTATTACCTGGTATTGTCCATTCACCAAATCCACGGTAATAGTGACTCCTTCATCCATTTCCTGTGTAGTCATGATCTTAGAAAGCCATGTGGTGCCAATGTCCTGATCATTGATATAGCTTAGTGGATGGGCATTAAGTTTGAGTCTTAAGACTCTGTCATTGGTGGTATCCTCAACACCGTTGGGAATGCAGTATCTGGTAACAGTGAAACTTGAATTATAAAGGTATCTAAACTGTATATCGTTTTTTTTTTTTCTTGCCATGTCTGAACACTAAAGGTTGAAGCTTTAGAGAGACTGACATAACAAAAGGCTCATTGACATACAAATATTAACGCTATTAAAATGTTGAATATACAGTTAACTTTCATGTAAACATAAGAAGTTGTGATACTGTACCTCTCAACTAAAGGGTGAACTCTGAGGTGACTGGGAGGACAGCGGCACTCTGACTGGGAATGAAGCTTGGGCAGGACCCCAGAGTACACCTCCACTATCTCCCTATTAAAACAAGAAACAGCACACTTTAACCAACTGTAAAACTACACTGTAGCAAAATATAATCATTTGCACAGTAACCTGGGATACAGGCTGCTAATCATATAGCATAAAAAAGCTTAAAAAAAAAAACAACAACATTTAAAGTAATATAAGAAAAAGAACCCACAAGGATTTCCAAAATATGGTCTATGGACTCTAAATACAGTTTAAAGCTCGCAGTGGTCATGAGGATAAACAAAAAGGACAGATCCTTCTTAAGGGACCTTTTGACAGGCCTTTGACTGAACATTTAGTGCAAAGTGAAAAATCAAAAGGCTTAATGTGAAAACTCAATAATTCATTTTGTTTCACTCCAATCTTGATGAGAGAAACTTGTAAGCTCCAAGTCCTCACTGGGTTCAGTGCATCACTGGTAAGCAAAACACTAATTGCCTCGTATTGAATTCTCAGGAAAATCCTCTGGAAGCAGTATGGATCTTTCAGATGCAATGATTAGCTTTCCCCTTATTTCCTCTTACCATCTTTCCCTGTCGCTCCATACGGCTGTTCTTCCCCTGTTGCTTTAATCTATAAAGTACTTCTGTCTTTCTTCTAATTTCTATCACTTTTTCCCTTTAGTTAATACAACTATGACTTCTATTCTCCCTCATTTTCCTGTGTCAACCATGGTTCCCTTCCTTCAGTTTTAACATTTTCCTTCACAATACTCATTTCAACTGGTCCTTCTTTGATTCATCTCTCTCTTTACCCGTGGTTGTTCATTACCTGTCTCACTCTATCCAACTCACCTGTTGGTCAGAGTGGCAGGATAAAATCTAAAGTCCTGCATCCGCCCGATGAACTGATTAGACCCTTGAGAGATTAATAGAGGGGAGAAAAGAGCATAAAGAAGGTATTAATGAGTTTGTACTGAAGGCAGTGAGTGAGAGTATTTCGAGGTCTTTAGTAGATTATCTTATCAGTTTCTTGATAGCAGCTAAGTGAGGCTGACCACAGCTGCTTATAATGGCCAAGTTCATGATACAAAGCCAAACAGGATTGGCAGTCTACATTTGCTTCCACTAGACAGCAGAAGGGCTTATAAGGACAAATTGATTCGCTTGGTTTGAGGTCAAGGCCAAAACAGGTCTGTCTTGGGATAACCAAGTAAAAAAAAACACAAAATGTGTTTCCTCTATTCCACTGTTTGGAACTGAATTATCTTGTCTTGTCCGTAGGTGGTCGTTTATCCTAAACCTATGTCTGTTCTGGACATTTTAAAAGCAGCTTTGCAAACTTTGGGCAAGTAGGTATGTAGAAGGATTTCCCCGCAAATAACTATCACTTTCATTATTGTTTAATCTGCCAAATACACTGCTGATTAATTATTTGGTCAATAAATATCAGAACATTAAAAGATAAATGCCCATCAAAATTTCCAGACCCCCAAATGATGTCTCGTATGCTTGTATGTAGTTTATTATCATATAAAACAAAGCAAAGAAGGAAATCTCCACATTTGAGAAACATGAATATCTGATGTATCTGCCTGCCCTTGGCTGCCGCCCAGTTTACATTGCACCCCGATGCCAATCCCTGCTGGTGTGTAGGTCCACAGGGCGGCGGGTCATGGTACTTTTTCAGGGCCCACGCCTAGAGATGCACCGATCCGATACCCGTGTCTGATATCGGCTCCGATATTGACTCATTTATTTTTTATTAATATCATACACAGCAATACAGTTACAGTGATCTAGTCACTTCAATTCTATGTTTGCAACACCGGTTACGTCATCAAGCTGAGCACGCACAGCAGCTAGTGATGAGTATACATGGAGCAAGCGCCCGACCGAGCCAAGTCTGCTATTCGTAAACATTTCAATGTTGATACGCCAACAAGTCCGACTGCAACATGCAATATCTGCAATGCGAACGTTGCCAGGGCTGGTGATGAAGTTGGTTAATTCAACACCGCAAACTTAAATAAGCACCTCCAAATGTACTAAAGAGCACGCGGAGCTCCTAGTGAAGCCGGCAGAGAGTGTAACGAGGCAGCTAACTTTGGTTGATGCACTGCAAAGATGGGAGAAACTGCCAGCCGGCAGCGTGAAAGCAACCAATATTACAGAGAAGGTGAGGGAGTTTATTGTTTTGGATTCACAGCCCCTCTCCGTTGAGCCGATACGCTCAGCCCAGGTATCGGTATCGGATTAGATCGGAAAAAACTGGATTGGTGCATCTCTACCTGCGCCCCATGAGCCTAGGCTGGCCGGAGGGGGCCCAGGTCTCCCGAATCCGGGTGAGGTAACGCAGCCTTTGTTGTGCCACTCCATCAGGGTTTCCTGATAATACATACATCGACTAAATATGTATAAGTTGGTCTACTAACACATGATAACACATTTTAAACAGGAAAACAGGAGAAGATAACTAAATCGGTCTGGCTTATGCTAAAAAGAAATTACCTCTAAATACATTGGAATATCACAAACATGGGAACAATGTCCAGACACACATGTGGACACTGGACAGCATACAAGAAACACCATCAAAGACAAATGAACACAAGCAAGCCCCCAACTCATCTCCACACAAAACCATACATATGTGACAATGTTGGACAGAACATAAGAGACCCACACAGACGATGATGCTGGTCCAAAGAGAGCCAATGTCTTTTAGTGTCCAACAAACTTCTTTCTAGCTTGACAACAACTCTTAGAAGACGGATAACGTCTCTGAAAATCAACAGAACCCCTGCCATGTCTAGCTTTGTTTTCAAAAGTGAGTGTGTGTGTGTGTGTGTGTGTGTGTGTGTGTGAGATAGAGGCTTTATTGTGTCTATTCCAAAAAAGCATCTTTACCTTAGAGAAAAGGAGAGTATGAGTGTGTGTGTGTGTCTGTGTGTGTGTGAGTGTGTGCATCCGTGTGTGTGTGTGTGTGTATTTGCATTTGAGAGAGGCTTTGCCATGTTTGGCCCAACTACAGTGTGAGCGTGTGTGTGTATGTGTTGGAGTGGTGTATGTGTGTGTAAAACAGAGAGAGAGTGTTATGGGATGTAAGTGTGTTCGAACAGTGTGTGGTTGTGCAGCCTTAGGCTTTGGCTCAGGATTTCTTTAGTGTGTGGAAATGGGATTATGCCTTCCTCTGAAAAGCACTTTCCCTATTGTTACTGGGATGATGCAAGGTATAAGCCTTAATTCCCTCCTCTGTGTAGGTCTCTGTCTTCTCTCTCTGTCTCTCTTTCACTTTCTGCCATCCATCACTGTCAGTTTCCTCTTCTTTGGAACCAATAACAGTTAATACAGGCAACTAGGACATGGTGATACTTGTGGTTGCTGGTAGCTACAGCAAGCAACAGCAAACTGCTAGTTTGTCAGAAATTGTAAATTAACTGAATGTATAAAGAGCTTCCACCCAAAGCACTTTACAGTACAAAGACATATGGAGCATCTGGTCCATCTGTTTACAGTGCAACCGAACCAACTCAGCCTTTTATTGACCTTTGTACATCATCCCATGAGCAACAGTTAATTACAGAATGTAAATACATTGAATGGCTATTGTTGAAAAAATACAGACCAAAAATAGTATCAACAAGTTGATACAAATCTTTTTAACTTTAAGGTCCCATACTGTCACACATTTGTGACCATCTGAACTCAAGCATGATTTGAAGATGCTAATGATTTGTTATTAGCACTTTAGATACAACCAATCATGCTATCGTTATTAGCCACATTAAAATGTGGATGACATTTAAAGCTACACTTCTTGACAACTTCTCACTGTAGTTATCAGACACAGTTTTCAGTTAACAGGGTCCCCTCCGAAAAACAGACATAGTTGTTAATCAATACATTTGATCACCATTTGCATAATCCACACTGATCAGAATTCCAGACACAGCCCCCAGGTTTAACAACCACACACACACACACACACACACACACACACACACACACACACACACACACACACACACACACACACACACACACACACAACACACACACACACACACACCAAGCCAATCACTTGCATTGATCACAACCACTGATGTCATCTTCAGCTGATCAGATGCTACCTGCCGTGAACTAGGGATCAATGCCTGATAAACGAGAAGAAAAACACTCGTTTATCACTCTGGAGATGAACGGATATCATTTTTCTCTCAATTTCTCTCCTATTGACTGTGAGACGGGCTCCCAGGCACCACCAATCAATCACAGATGTGTAGTTGAAGGGGGATAAAGCTTGGAAGGAGGATAAAGGTGGAGTAGTCATTGACACCATATTTAGATATACAGACAAGATAAACTAAGAGGTCATTTTTCTCCACTTGGAGGAAACCAAAGACAGTGGACCCTCTTAAGGAGGGCTGTAGATAGAACTAATTTCAAGTCTGAAAAACAAATTTCCTCTTCTACTATTTGACTTTGTTTTTGCAGTTTTAAACACCAATAACTGAGGATGATTCCTAATATGTCAGTAACTTGGCATAACTCAACAAAACATAACGTGTTTTCTATATTTGGGAGACATTTAATGCTGTACCATTGAGGAATCTGAGCATTGAGCATCTGGAAAATCTGGATCAAATGCATCTCTAAAACAATATAACATGTAAAAAATATAAAACAAGAACAAACGAAATAGCCATCTTTACCATTGGAGCTGAGTCCCACCCACATAGCGCCATCCTCGCTGATATCGGAGAGCCTAGCGGTTAGAGATTGTGTATCAAATGGTGTTCCATCCTCCTCAAGCCCATCCAGGAATAGACTGGCACGTCTGTCATGGACCTGAAAATCAGTTAGAGGGAGACATAAGTTTGTGCGGACCAGTTTTACCGTGTGTATTTTCAGCTTTATGCAAAGAAAAGCAAATCCAAAAAGTGTCATCAAATTGTAATATGTAACAATATATCGCACATCACTTTGAAGATCTATGCATACTGTATATTAGGTTTTGGGAGAAGAAAAACACAAAGACGGACAAATTAATGATCAGCATCTACATAAAGCATCATTGGATACCAAAAACAGTCTCCAAGCACCAGAACCTACGTACATGTAAGGGGCGGCCTGAGGGGCAGATGCAGCGGTAAAGGCCTGACAACAGGTTAGTACTGTAACACACACCCTCTCAGAGAGAGCAGCTGTGTGTGCATATGTGCATCTATCTACAAAAGTGTATGCACGCACCATTGGCGTCTTTTTGCATATCCATGCATGTGTGTAAGTGTGACCATGTGTGTGTGAATTATACATACAGCTAATCTTCCAGCTCATTTCCCCAGTAGCAGAAAGAGCCTCGGGCTAGACTGCCTCAGCCGCAAATTAGCTTTCTGTTTGACCAAAAATCTCCTCTCCACTCCTTCACTCTCTCCTTTCCCGATCTGCTGCATGAATATTAAAAACTGCACGGCAGAAAACATCGTCAAAGCAGGACCAGTTCCCTTTCACATCAAACCCAGGATAAAAGAAAGTTTCATAAGAGCCCCCCCTACAAAAAAAAAAAAAAACTTTAATGTGAACGGACCTACTCTCTCCCTTTACTCCATCTCCAAATCCTGTGTTTGGGAAGCACACTGTGGGACCACTGATAAACGTGACTCCCTGTCTTACCAGAGTTTCTCTCTCCTCCTTCATCTTTCTTGTCTCTCTTCTGCTCTAGTCCTCCTTGCTTTGTCCTTTCTCATGAGGTCACTTGGTTCCGTCACCTTTTTTCTGCGTTTTGGGCTCTCCCTATTTTTCATAACCATCTTTACTTTCTCTCCCCTCTCAGCCGATGACTTCCCCCCTCTCATCTCCCTTCCTGTCTCTTTCCCTCATGTTTATCTTGCCCTGTCGCTCTCACTTGTTGTCAGCTCTTTAGGGAAGTTGAGAGGTGTGAGGAGGGAAATAAATCCAAGTAAAAAAAAAAGCCTTTAGGGGATGAAGGCAGGCCCAGACAAGTGTCTGCCTCTCAGAGGATAGTTAAGACACCCAGACAGACACTTTCATGATGGCTGATTGAAGACTAGCAAGTGCATGAGAGCAGAAGAGAGAGCGCAGGAGAGAATAAGAGCGGAAAAAAAGGAAAGAGAAAAAAAGAGACAGGAGGGAGAAAAAGAAAAGTCACAGAGC
The DNA here is from genome assembly GCA_029853015.1 of Chelidonichthys spinosus. Lineage (NCBI taxonomy): Eukaryota > Metazoa > Chordata > Actinopteri > Perciformes > Triglidae > Chelidonichthys > Chelidonichthys spinosus. Next base: position 22,197,418 of record CM056821.1, read on the forward strand.
GGGTGTAAGAGAGGGAGATAGAAGAAGGGTCCTTTTTAGAAATCTCTAAGCTGGAGCCGCGTGGCTCTTGGGGAGATGTGAGGCGGTTGTCAGGCCTGATGTAAATGAATCCTGAAGCACTTCATCCTCCTTAGCCGCCACGTGCCCTTTTGAAACACAGCCAACTCCCCTTTGTTAGCTTTCACAAACACTTTGCCTCCGTTTCCCACCGTCCATCTGTATTTTTACCTCCTCCTTCCCCTACCTCTCTTTGTCTCTTTTAGCCAGAGTAACTTCAGAGTTCTTTGAGAACAGAGAAAGGGAAAAGGAAAAGGAGCAAAATAATGCTTTAGTGCTGATAACTAGTCTCATTTAGACAGTTATGTCCACTAAAAACACATTATACCTATCCTGTTCCCTTCATACAGGTTTATGTATTTTGTGAGGGCATTTAACTTTACAGTAACATCACTGCATGCATTTTCAGACATATGCAAAGCTACAATAGAGCCCACAATAAAGTATGAGGGGCCGCCAGGGACATAATTCAGAATGACCTCTCACACTACTGAAATGCTCTCATACACACAACTGAAACGCTCTCACACACGCAACTGAAATGCTCTCATACCGGCCACTACCGGAAGTTAAATGCACTGAGGGAGGTAGAGGCGATGAAGCCGGGAAGCGAGAGCTGCAGACTAAAGTCCGACACAATGATCCGTCGGTGAGATTAACTGACTTCATCGGGAAGTCGCAAATATTGCATAGATTCATGCGAGTTGAATGTGATGAAAAAACAAAAAAGAAAACGGAGTTGGATGGGAGTGGGATTTTTTTTTTTACTCCGGCCCGAGATTGGGATGGGATGGGATTTTTTCTCTGGGAGTGGGATGGGACGGGAGTGAAAATCCACTCCCGTGTCATGCTCTAGTACACACTACTAAAACGCTCTCATACACATTACTGAAATGCTCTCATACACACAACTGAAACGCTCTCATACACACTACTGAAACGCTCTCATACATACAAGTGAAACGCTCTCACACACACTACTGAAACACTCTCAGACACACTATTGACACGCTCTCATACACACTACTGAAATGCTCTCATACACACTAATGAAATGCTCTCATACACACTACTGAAATGCTCTCACACACACACTAATAAAATGTTCTCGTACACACTAGTTCACTATAATGTCTGAGAGGATTTTACTTGGTTATATGAGAGCATTTCAGTATAGAGTGTGCGAGGATTTCAGTTAAAACGGAAGGCTTTTCCATCAAAACGGAGGTGTTTCAGTAAAACCGGAAGGTCTTCGGTTCAACAAAATTGTGCAATTAACAGCGCGATTCACATGTTGATCGTCAGCCACGTTGTTCGCAACACTTATGTCTGCCCAACAGCCTGCATGTAGCCTAACCGAGGCAGCAGCGTAACTTCACACTGTACTGGCGTCAGCGGAGACCAGAACTCCTTGTCAAATGCGTTGTTAGGCAGCAACCGACGTTGCAAATCCAAGCCGTGACATGCTGGGCAATCACATTGCATCGCTTTCCCCCTCCGGACAGCACAGCAGCATAACACTGCCAACTGCAGCTCCAGTCCGGAGAGAGTGTAAGCCACGTAGTCATGCGCAATGGTTCAGCTCTTGGACATCAAGTAGGAAAGGGTAAGTATAAATATTGTTTTTCTAAATTATTGTTTAATCGAATGTAACGCAAAGTAATATGGCATTGTAGTAATATCAGCTGTTCTTAACCTGGTGTGTGAACTGTCTCTCAGACACAGTCTGACCAGCCTCACAACACCAATCCGAGTAAAATAAAAACTATAACACAATGTCCAAGTGTTTGGACAGATGCTTTGGCAAAATTGCTGTAAACCTTCATGCCAATAAAGCACCTTTGAAAATAATTGAAGTGAAAATTGAATGACGCTTGATATCGATAAAAACTATTGACTCAATGTTTTTTGGATTGCGGGAACATTTCCCTGCTTGTGTTTTTAGCTGCAAAAAATATACACAAACCAGCATTCCTTTGGAGAGATGTTTTATTGAACAGCCAGTGCATCCGGCAGGTAAAGTTTTCCCCTGCTTAGCGCGACTGGCTCCTGTTCTTTTTTTTATTTGATAGTCGCTCTACATTCTACATCTACATACATCTAATTTGGACAAACGATACGTTCAGTATTAATACACCTAATAAAATAAACCAGCAAACATCGCTCTCTCTATATATATTTGACTTAAATATGAATATTAATGGATTAAATATAACTGATATAACTGATATTAATAACCATTACCCATTGTTGATATAATATTGATAGGGGTTGGTGGTAAGTATTTGGTATTGTATTTCCTATAGCAGTATGACTTATATTGCACTGGCTGTTTTCATGTGGTCTGATTGTTGCATTCTTAATTCAGAGTCAGGACACAGCTGCATAACCATTTCAACAAGGACGTAATGCTACTCCCTAATAAAAAAAATGTAAACAATTAAGCTGAACATATGCTCTCTATCCCTTTCTGTGCTTTACTTTCTGTCTCTGTCTGTTTCTCCCTCTACCTGTTTAAGTCTCTGTTCGTCTCTCTTGACCTGTCTTTGAACGTTCGTTCCTTTGAAAATTTTTTTATCATCTATCCATCGTCTACCGCTTTATCCTGTTTTCAGGGTCGCGGGGGGACTGGAGCCGATCCCAGCTGACATTGGGCGGAGGCTGGGTTCACCCTGGACAGGACGCCAGTCCATCCCAGGACCAACATGTAGAGACAGACAACCATTCACTCTCACATTCACACCTACGGGCAATTTAGAGTCTTCAATCAACCTATCCCCATCCTGCATGTCTTTGGACTGTGGGAGGAAGCTGGAGAACCCGGAGAGAACCCATGCTTACACGGGGAGAACATGCAAACTCCACATAGAAGGAATCAAACCCGGGACCATCTTGCTGTGAGGCGACAGTGCTACCCACTACACCACTGTGCAGCCAGTGTTTATCATGTTCATTTATTTTTTATAAAATGTTTTAGAATGTTTTAACAAAACTTTCATTAATTGAATACACTGCACAAGTGAAGAAAATGTATTAACAAACCTTAACATAACTCCAATGTTATTCACTGAAGACTGCAGAAGTGAAGAAAAAACATCTATTTCATGGTTCCCATCATTTTCAATGCAAATTTTCCTGCATTATTGAGACCTGAATGCCACAGCTGAAGAGGTGTCTGCCCCCCTTGTGTGAAGAGGACATGGTTTTTCCATTGATTTTTTAATTCTGTTACCGTTCTTTCAATCGTTGGTAAATAAACATAATGCAGACAAAATAAATGTAGTTCATTCAATGAATCTAGTACACCCTGTTCCTCCATGAAGTTAAAGATGTTTGTAAAGTGTCTAGATATGACTATTGTGTTCTACCCATAGTCTCTCAATCCTTTGGTTGTGTACTGATACACCTGTAATAACACTGTTCAATCCTCTTCTTCTTAAAGGAGTCATAACCTGGTTTTATACGTATCCAGCCCCCCTTGGATCGCTTTGGATCAATTCGTAAAACTTATTAAAAAAAAAAAAATCAAACATTGAGCTTGTTCTGACCCTTTTTCGTACCGCGATTTTATCACGCGAGATTACGCGCGAGGTTTTGACTGGTCCGGATGTGCATTGTATAATATGTAATGAGGCTCGCGTTGATTCGCCGCAGGAAGGTCAGAGCCGGGGGGGCTTGCCTGCATGCAGACTCCAAAACATAAACAGCCCCGTCATGGCGCACACACTAAATGACGAACCTTACGGAATTCAGGCATTTATGTACGAACCAGAGTCGGAACCCGAACCGGAGAGTGAAGAGCCAGAGACGGTTGAAGAGACACGTTTACAGCAGGATGTCTCTGAATGGTAATTTTTTTTTCTGTCTTACTTTTTCATTTCGAGTGTCTGCTCACCTTGCCTGTAGTTAGATACAAGCACCTCAATGATAATTGCTAATTTATCAACAGTTATTAGTGATGTGACCCTCAAATATGGCGTCCTCCAGGCCTATATCTGGTCATAAATATAGCATTACCTACCATCTTTTTACTACAGTAACCTAGTTCTTATTGTCCTTTCTCCCTGCTGAAAAGGTGCACCTGTGGAAATTGTGATACGATGCCCACTGAAAGAGAGAATCTTTGCTGCAGGGAGACCCCAAAGGTAGATATAATACACAATGAGATAATACACAATATATTTCCTAGTCCAGTGCTCAGTGCACTAGTCCAGTGCTCAGAAGGATGAACCAGCTCCAAACTCCCCCCATGTGTATGACACAACATTCAGGCTTAGAGCCTGTCTGCCTAAATGTTTTTTCATTACAAAATGCAATAAACATTTATATGCAGGATTATGCCCATTTACCTATTGGAGGCAATGAGAGGTAAGTTTTAGCTCAGCATCTATGTGGAATTAAAAACAAACGTAATTACCAATGAGATAACTGTGCATGTCAATGTGATAATAAAAATTGATATATATTTATCTGTTGTCATTGTATTTTATGTACTAGAAATAGCAAATTCACCACATTTCACTTAGGACAAATCCATTTGAGAAAAAAAAAACACAGAAGTACTTAGAGAATACACTATACTGCACCATTTAAACATTTCTACATGTAACTTTAATATTTAAAATGTGAAGAAACAAAGTTATAATTCAAAAGTGCCTTTTTATTAATTGTATATACATAAGGGGAAAAAAAAAGCCATATTCTCCATGTCCAAATCAATAAAATTGTAACTTTCTGCACCAGTGAATACAGGCACCTAGCATACAGGTCCGTGAGCTGGTGCTGGGGTCATCTTGGCTACAGAGTAAGAGTCGTCATTCCAGCATGTGTGGTGCTGTGTATCCGCCGTGAATTTCCCGATGCTGATGGCGAATATGTAGGCTTCAGGATGCCCCTCGATTGAATCGAGACACGTAGCGGGCCACAACGTCCTCCTTCAGTGGCCTATCATATTGAGAGCATAGTGGCTCTGGCACGGGAATCTGCTTCAGCTGACTCACAAAAGGTGCCGGATCAGGAAACACCACATCAAACACCAGGTGCATCAGCTCATCCATGTAGTCTGTTGAGAGAAGAATGTCTGTGGATTAATAACACAATGGCTTTCCGTGAAAGTTAATATACCATCATTCTGTCCTTTAAATTTTTTTGCAAGGCTTCATAAAGTCTTTCATTTTTGTAATGTTCAATTTCAAGGTTCTGGGTAAGTTTGAAAAGTGTTGTAATTGTGTGTAAGTAATTCCACATTTTATTATAAATGTTGCATCTGTATTTGTTGTTATTATATTTATTGTATTAGTACAATTGCTGACGTTTGAATTATTTGTGTGCAATAAATATTTGTGCATGTTGTGCACCAGTGACAACAAACGTGACGACACAGTGAAACAGCGGACAGACAGATCAATGTTAGACAGACAGATCAGCGGGGCCTGCTGTTCAGGGCAGCTAACTTATAGCTACAGTGATCAGACTTTGGTGTGAACATGTCAGACAAAGTCTGGCTGAGGACGGCTGTGAGCCGAAACACGTCCTCACAGCCGTAACATGAATGTCAACACACTCACTCGCCTCTAAACGTCTCTGCCACAACTTGATGAAATCGCCCCCAACCCGGGGTGCAAACCGCAGACGCACCGCGGAAAATACGGGGTTCATATAGTTTATACTAGTCCCGTTAGCATCTAGTGTTAGCACGATTAGCAGTTAGCTGGTGCCCTTTCTGCCAAACAGACAGCGGTATACCGTCACTTCAGGGTCTCAGACATTATAAAGCATAATCTTACACAACACTTACCGACTGCGCTGCAGGTGTGTCCCTGATGGTCGGAATCGCCCCCTTTTTTAGCCGTAGCGCTGTAGCCAGCTGTGCCTGATACTGGCCCAGGTTCGTGAAGGAGTCTGTGGTAAAGTGTTTACCACAGACATGAAGAGCGGCAGGGAGGGTCCCAGGAACATTGCCGTTGTATATAAAATTGACCCACTGGTCCCTGGTGGATTGATCTGCCGACGCAGGGATATTAAAAATACTTGGATGTTGATTGTGGCAACCAACCACCGCGCACTTTACATGTGAACAACGTTTTGACATCTTGCTGTTCTCTAATGGCGGCGCTTCGGCGATTTCAGGTAGCGGACGGGGCGGGGTTGGGTGGTGAAAGAGGGGTGGGCTTATGCAAGTAGCCTCCACGGTGACGTCACCGTAGGCGCAGAATCAAAATCTCGTGCTTTAGGAATGCACACCCTTGTGTGCTATTCCTGTTCGGAAAAAGAGCAGAAGCGAAAAAACGGCGCCACTTTCAAACTCCAGCCTTTCAGGCAAGTTTCAACTGAGGTCAAACACAGATATGCATGTTTTAACAAGAGAAATTGCGATTTCCTGGTGATGACTCCTTTAAGACAGGCAACATTCATATTTTTCCATACCATGATCACATCTGACCCTTAAGGGCAAACCAAAGTTCTGTACTACTCCTAGAAATAATGACAAGACGGTTGAGGGTCTGTTGTTGGACAAGCACCGTAAGTATAGTCCGGCTGAAGCCATCCACACAGCCATGAAAGACCATATATATATATATATGTGTGTGTGTGTGTGTGTGTGTGTGTGTGTGTTAGTGTGTGTGTGTATACACTGCTCAAAAAAATAAAGGGAATACTAAAACAACAATGGAACTGCAAGTTTATCATATTTCTGAGATATCAGCCTGTCCAATTAGGAAGCAGCACTGATTGGGAATCAATTTCACCTGCTGTTGTGCAAATGCAACAGACCACAAGTGGAAACAAGTGGCAGTTAGCAAGACATCCCCATAAAGGAATGGTTCTGCAGGTGGTGACCACAGACCATTTCTCTGTTCTCGGCCTTTCTGGCAGATTTTTTTCTTTTTTTAATTTTGGCAGTTTGCACTACTAGAAGGAGCATGAGGCAGTTTCTCCAACCCACAGAAGTTGCCCAGTTAGTGCAAGTCATCCAGGATGGCACATCAATGTGCACTGTGGCAAGAAGGTTTGCTGTGTCCCCCAGCACAGTGTCAATCTGCTCCTTTGTGCACGGAGGAACAGAAGGAGTGCTGCCAGAGCCCTACAAAATGACCTCCAGTAGGCCACTGATGTTCAAGTTTCAACTCAAACTGTCTGATATCAACTCCATGAGGGTGGTTTGAGGCCCGACGTCCACAAATAGAGCCTGTGCTTACAACCCAAAACCGTGCAATGTGATTGGCATTTGCTAGAGATCACAGAGATTGGCAGAATTGCCATTGGCGCCCTGTGCTCTTCACAGATGAGAGCAGGTTCACCCTGAGCACATGACCGACGTGACTGGTGATGCCACGGAGGATGTTCTGCTGCCTGCAACATCCTCCAGCATGACCGGTTTGGTGGTGGGTCAGTGATGGTCTGGGGAGGCATTTCTTTGGAAGGTCGCACAGCCCTCCATGTGCTTGCCGGAGGTACCCTGACTGCCATTAGATACCGGGATGAGATCCTCAGACCCATTGTGAGACCATATGCTGGTGCAGTGGGCCCTAGGTTCCTTCTAATGCATGACAATGCTAGGCCTCATGTGGCTGGAGTGTGTCAGCAGTTCCTGCATGATGAAGGCATTGATGTTATGGACTGGCCTGCCCGTTCCCCAGACCTGAATCCTATTGAGCACATCTGGGACATCATGTCTCGTTCCATCCACCAACGCCAGGTTGCACCACAGACTGTACAGGAGTTTACCATCCGTCGTCTCATCAGGAGCATGCCCAGGCATTGTAGGGAGTGCATACAGGCACGCGGAGGCCACATGCACTACTGAGGATCATTTTGACATGTCTTGAAAAATCTCCACACAAGTTGGATCAGCCTGTGATCTGATTTTCCACTTTCATTTTCGGTATGATTCTGAATCGAGACCTCCATAAGATGAGGATTTTGATTTCATTAATCATCCTTATGTTATTTTGTTGTCAACACATTGCACTTTGTAATGAATAAAGATTTCCTACTGGAATATGTTATTCATTGAGAACTAGCATGTGGTGTTTAGGTGTTCCCTTTATTTATTTGAGCAGTTTATATATGTATATGTATATGTATATATATACACACACATAAAACTTAATACTTAAAACTATATATATATATTGTGCGCTTGCTGATGATTTCTTGTTGACCCATAAGAGAGGCAGAGGGGATTTCCCTACTGGTGCAGATGGTCCGGTGGGGGCCGTGTCCTCCTGGGACAGGTCTAGAGCTGGGTTTTTACCGGTTCAGAGAGGTGATCGGGGCCGTGAGAGTGATGATTTTTGTCATTTCCGTCACAAAAAAGGACATTGGAAAAACGATAAAGTAAGGCACGCGCTAAGTATGGGGAGTTGTGAAGCCAGCTGCCATGGCTGCACCAGTTCCTGGTGCGGTGAAACAGAGTAGACACCTTCTATCGTCAGTTCTGTTTTTGCCATTTGTGTCAAAGGGTTAGTGTCTCTGGTGGGCAGCCAGGACAATGTCTCGGTAATAATGTTGCGGGATACGGCGGCGTTTGATTCATTAATTTTGGGGTCTACTCTGCCATTTTCCAATGACACGGATACGGGTTTGTTTGTTCCCATAAGGGGCATGGGTATGTCAGTTTTCCGTGTGCCATTACACAAACTGGTCCTGCATTCTGATCTGTTCAGTGGAGTAGTGCAAATGGGGTTGCGTCCTGCTTTGCCTGTACAAGGGATCCAGGTCATTTTGGGGAACGATGTTGCAGGGGGCCACATCTGGCCTGATCAGCCAGCTAGTCCTGGTACTGCTTGGCACTCGGGGGCTGGATGAAAACGAAAAACGTTTCCCTGAGGTGCTTAAGGCGTGCGCTATGACGCGGGCATTGATGAGAGCTGGTCCGGACGCCGGGATTTCGTGAAGTGGTTCTCTGTGTTACTCATGAGTCTGGTCACATGGGGTCGCTAAAACTTATGACCGGATTCTGCGGCATTTTTTCTAGACACGTATTAAGAAAAGTGTTTCAGCATATATACAAACTTGTCATACTTGTCAAATGACAGGAAAAACAAATCAGGCAATTAAAGTGGCTCGGTTGTGTCCCATTCCTGCAGTGTGTGAACCATTGGCCCTCTTCCCCCCTCTAAATCTGGATCAGGGTATTTGTTGACGGTAATGTGTCAAAGTACTAGGTACCCCACACTCTGTCAAGGATTATTCAAACTGACCAAGGGTCTAACTTTTACTTGTGTTTATTTGCACAGGTGTTGAAACAACTACACGTTACGCAGAATCAGTCCTCAGCATATCATGCACAGAGCCAAGGAGTGCTGGAGCGGTTCCATCAGACATTAAAATCTTTGTTGCGGGCTTATTGTGTGCAGTTGAATGCTGACTGGGAGGAAGGTTTGCCATGGTTGTTGCTGGCAGCGAGGGAGGTGACACAGGAGAGTACAGGGTTCAGTCCAAATGAGTTGGTTTTTGGTCACACGGTAAGAGGTCCACTGGCTGCTCTGAAGAGTGGCTGGGAGGAGGCAGAACCTCCTCAGAACCTCATTGATTATGTTAATGAATTCAAACACCGTCTTTATGCAGCTACTGAAAAGGCAAAAGAAAAATTGGCCTCGGCCCAAAAGAAAATGAAGTGCATTTATGACCAGCGAGCTGAGTGTCGCAACTTTTCTGCAGATGACCAGGTTTTGGCGGTGTTGCCCTTGGTGACGTCACCGTTTCAGGCGAAGTTCATGGGTCCATATACCGTGATCAAGCAGCTGTCAGAACAGAACTATTTGATTTCCACGCCTGATCAACGAAAGAAGACTCAACTTTGTCATGTGAACTTGTTGAAACTGTACCATGCTTGCGGGAGTCCGTCGCAGGGCGAGTCAGCCGATGCTGTGCCAGATGTTGGTGTGCACCCTGTTTGTGTTGGTAACACAATAAAGGTTTCTGGTGACAGATTTTGTGAGGATAGTTTACCTCAGCTTGAATCTGCGCTGATGACTGGTCGGCTGAAAAATTCCCAGTTGCTGGCAAACTTGGATCTTGTTGTGGGGCGCAGCACACAGAGTTGGTTAACCTCGTTCATAAATTTCCCAGTCTGTTTGGGGACATTCTGTCCTGTACGCATGTGTTGGAACACGACATTGAGGTGGGTGAAGCCAAGCCGATAAAACAACGTTTTTATCGGGTAAGTGCAGAGAAGCGTGTATTGATAGAGCGGAGATTGTTTGATTGATGTTGTCAAATGGCATTGCGGAACCGGTTTTGCACAGATTATAGGAAAGTGAACAGTTGTACCAAACCAGATTCCTATCCTTTGCCCCGTATGGACGATTGTGTGGATCAGGTGGGTTCTGCCAATTTCATCAGTAAATTCGATCTCCTAAAAGGTTACTGGCAGGTCCCATTGTCCCAGAGAGCGCAAGAGATCTCTGCTTTTGTCACTCCGGCTGGCTGTCATGCCATTTGGTTTGAGAAACGCGCCTGCCACCTTCCAGCGTTTAATGAACAAAGTGGTTGGTGATCTGGAAGGTTGTGCGGTGTATCTGGATGATGTTGTTTTTTCAGATTCATGGTCTACCCACATCAACCGCATCCAGGCGCTGTTTGGCCGTTTGGCGGAGGCACAGCTTACTGTGAACCTAGCAAAGTGTGAGTTTGCTCAGGCCACAGTAACTTACCTTGGTAAACAGGTTGGTCAGGGCCAAGTCCGCCCTTTGCTGGCGAAGGTCCAGGCTGTTGCTGATTATCCTCCACCGCTAACAAACAAGGAGTTGATGAGGTTTTTAGGTTTGGTTGGTTGTTACAGGTGTTTTTGTCGCAATTTTTCTACTGTTGTTGCGCCGTTGACTGACCTATTGAAGGCGAAAGCAAAGTTTATCTGGTCTCCTTTGTGTCAGCAGGCATTTGAGAAGGCCAAGGCAATTGTATGCGACTCTCCTGTTCTGGCTGCACCTCGGTTGGACAAACCGTTTAAGTTGCAGGTTGATGCCAGTTTTGTCGGTGCTGGAGCATTCCCCTTGCAAGATTATGATGTTGCTGTTGATAAACCTGTGTGTTTCTTTTCAACAAACATCAACTGAACTACTCTATGGTGGAAAAAGAGACCTTGGCTCTCATATGGGCCTTACAACAATTTGAAGTGTATGTGGGCTCAGGCTCACCGTTTGGTCATTTTGTTGTGGTCACTGAGCCGGGCCATAACTATATATATATAGTTTTAAGTATTTTCTTCCCAACAAGTGTGTATGAGATCATTTCACTTTTCAATAGTGTGTGTGTGAGAGCATTTCAGTAGTGTGTGCGAGAGCTTTTCAGTAGTGTGTGCGAGAGCGTTTCAGTAGTGTGTATGAGAGCGTTTCAGTAGTGTGTATGAGAGTGTTTCAGTAGTGTGTGTGAGCACATTTCACATGTGTGTGTGAGAGGTAATTCTGAATTATGTCCCTGACGGCCCCTCATAATAAAGGATCACTACCTGTAGTTCATGTGTTCACACGGTTGATAATTCTGCAATTTGGTAGTACATACTCTCAGTTTATTAGTTCATTCTACACTAGAAGTGCCCATTCAAAAGGTGATGTTACATCCCCTAGCAATGCTGGAGTTTACAAGTGATTTGTTCACAAGAACATTGACATAGAGTGAGCTGTACCTAGCATGGCATTCTCAGTGTAACAGTTAATAGGGGTCCCCTATTAAAACGCTTGCACTGCACTTCCTTGGCTCCTGAGCAATACACCCACTAAGGAAATCAGATGGATGATTGTCAAGACAATTGAATGACAGACAAGTATACACACACACATAGACAAAGACACCTTCCAACCTATTTAAAAGCCTGATCTAAAAATATTTCATTGTGCAAGGTTCCCCCATAACACCGTAGGTAATGTTAACTGTCTCAACACTTGTGATCTCTACTTCTAAAAATAACTTGGATACATATTTTTCCCTAATTATGCATATCTAGTTCTGTTCATTATTGTTCTGATATACATTTTATTTCTGCTGTTTTTCTTTTTGTCTTTCCGGCAAAGTTACACTGTCCCATTAAGGTGGAGGTGAAAATGGAAGGAGAGATGGGGTTCAATCCTGAGCCAGCTTGTATATTGAATCTAACCCCTGCGCCATGTGGTCCCTGCAACTATTCAAGGCTCCATTAGTATCTGGCCTGATGCATTGCCGTTTTCTCCTGCAACATTCCTTCACAGCCACAACTCGAGCACTGATCACATTTAAAATTGTTCAACATTATAAAGTATTGAAGCTACAGTGACTTTGTGCCATGCAAATTATGTTTGCTTGAATATTAAAACAAAAATAGTACCATATAATATTTTGCATAATCTTCTGACAAAAGTGTCATTATTCTTCTTTCCTTATTAAACCATTTCCTGCAAAGGTTTCTCAAAGCACCCTTTCCCTGTGCACAACCCACCCCACTGGCAGTGTTACCACCTAAGCCTCTCTAAAAGCCCAGGGAAACCCTGAGTGGAAAGCTTTTAGTGATCTGTAGACTGGCATTTTGACTAAAGCTCTTCTCGATTTTCACACTCCTGCCAAGCCATGGCTCAGTACACAGTGTGGACAGCAGTGTTTCTTCTAAGCTGACTTTATAGCTGTGAGCCAGAAAAGGAAGAGGTGGTGGAGAAAATAAGAACTAAATTAGTTTGCTGTTCCAGACAAATAAATAATAAAACAAATAAATAAATAAATAATCAACAGAAGGTATGAAGTCAGTGGTAACATTACAGCCGTAGATGTAGCAGCGCAGTATGTTGTTTGTCAGTGAATAAATGCTACAACTCATTAAGACGCCTGATGACACAAAAGTACTATCATGAAGAATACGTTTTTATAAAACATAGTATTAAGCTATGGGTGCACAGATAGTAAAGCCTTTAAGCCTTTTAGACTTTGTGCAACATCAATAAAATGCACTATACTTAACTTTTCATCATGTTCATGTCCATCTCCACCAACACCTGCTGCTCTAAAATCTGTGATTCTCACTTCCTATTCTCCAACCTCCTCTCCTAAAATCCATCTCTCATTTTCATTTGCAACATCTCTATCCTCCTCTCTTCAGCACTGCTCAATCTTTTGTTTTCTTTTCTAAGACCTTCACCTCTTGTTGCTCCTCTCATGCTAGTCTGCTCTTCCTCACCTATGTCTTCATCTCCTTTTAACCTACTCTAATCCCTGACTCCCCACCACTGTCCCCACGCATCCCGCTTCACCAAACTCCCTCCACGCAGCTGCTCTCCTCCGGATGTGTTGCCCTGTGACTGACATGTCACCACTGGCGCCGGAAGCTATTAGGCCGCGAGGCCAATGGCCACCCCACTGTTCGGGGAACGGAAAAAAAAAAATAATATAAAAAAATATATTGCATTGGTCATATAGTTCGTTCCTAAATAACTTCTTTTTTGTGTAATAAGTGTTGCTGGCCAGGCGGTGGTAGTAGTGGGGGGGCCATCTGCTGGATGATTGAATCATGACGGACTGCTTGATCGAGACGCTGAATGTAATTACGCTCACGCTCGTCTGTAAGCGACGCGCGGACGGGGGTATGGACTGGTGCACCCAGGTGGGTGCTGACTGTTCGTGGCTTTTAGCGTCGCTGACGCTGTCCTCCTGTAGCCTACTGCTACGGCTGACTGTTCCCATTTCAGGAGAGTCTGACCTGCACACACCGTGAGACGCAGTACAGTTCATTTTTTTTGTTGAGAAAATGAAAATAAAAGACTGCACTTTTTAACTATGACTTCCATCACTATGCCTACCTTCTAGCCCTCTGAGACCCACTTTCCGTCTTGTCATACTTTTGTGTAGACTATTGCCCTATAAAATTTTCATTTTTTTTACAGTATCATCAAGTTATACACATCCCCAGAATCAGCACAACCTCAGCTAACTGTGTGTATCACTCAATAAATACTTCTATACACTATAATAGGGGACGTTAGCCCATAAATTAAAAATAAATAAAAACGCACCTTGAATTTTTACACATTTTATTAAAAAAAACACTACAAACCATTATAACGAAAAAAAAAAGATCAACATAGGACGTTGCACACACTTGTTTGGATTATGCTAGAAGTTATTTGAAGCTTCAAGCTGCTTTTGTCTATGAAATATGGATATTCTTTTGGGTAGTGTCTATAAGTGTATTTTTTGGCCAGGTATGGTCCTTTCCTCTCCCTGCCCTAATAGTGTACTTCTTCTGTGCCATTTATGTATTTAACTTTCTCTATCACTACAGTAACTTTTGGACCGTCCTTTTCTCTGATTTGAACTCCTCTGTGTCTCCCGTTTGGGCAAACACAACAACTCACGGCCAACCGTAAATCAGGCTTTCCGATTGGCTGTAAAAGCCGCTGCGGGAGCCAATACGAATGTCCAATGCATAAACGTAACTCTATACGTCACTAGCAAGATGGCGGATGAGAAGTTGATCGATATACATAAACAAAATGGAGAAATGCGCCACGGAGACATCTAGTCACATATTGTACTACTTTACGCGTTTGTTTTATTGTCAGATGGGCAAGCAGGGTACCGTTGTTTAGCCCAATGTCTCTAGTTTAAGAGGAAAAAAACGCATGTTTCTAATTCTAGCGCAAACCACTACGGAGTTATGGGGCTCTAAAGACAACATGATCTTTTGTAGCCTATACGCTACAATGGGTCTCAGAGGGCTAGCCTAAACATGTTCACTTCATGCATAGCGATTTAGCCTGTCATCTTCAAACTTAAATCTATATTTTTCGAACACAGAGTATGAGTAGGCCTACAGCGCGAGAGGAGGGCGAGAGTAGGACAGAGGCTGGCTGCAGGTACGCGAGGGCTATGGAAAGCCGTTTGAGTATTTATTCAATATCCTTGATATCAGACTTAAGGTCCATGTACTAGTAAGCTTTTTGTCCTTACTAGTAAGACAATTTGGCGCACTAGTAGAATTACTAGGGCGCACTAGTAGAATGACTGTATCTTTCTAGTAATATTTTTTCCACTACTAGTGCCACTTTTGGCCTACTAGTGCGCAATCAAACCCTACTAGTAAACTATTGTGCTGCACTTGTGTCACGCACTAGTAGCCTCCTGGACCCTACTAGTAGCACCTAAATGTCCACTAGTAGCACTAGTAAGGCATTTTTTCCTCACTAGTACTACAAGTAAGTACAAATATGTCCACTAGTAGTACTTGTAAGGTATATTTTACCTTACTAGTACTACTAGTAACAGCGAGAATGCCCACTAGTAGTACTAGTAAGAGCCAAAATGTCCACTAGTGGCACTAGTAAGATGTTTTTGACCTTACTAGTACTACTAGTGAGGGTCAAAATGTCTACTAGTAATACTAGTATGTGTCTTTTGACTCACTAGTACTACTAGTGAGGTCCAATGTGCTTACTAGTACTACTAGTAAGGTGTTTTTACCTCACTAGTACTACTAATAAGGCCCAAATTGTCTACTAGTACTACTAGTAAGAGCCACAGCAACCACTAGTAGCACTAGTTGGGATATTTTGGACCATACTAGTACTACTAGTAAGGGGGAAATGCTCACTAGTTGAACTAGTAGAAGCAAAAATGCTTACTAGTAACACTAGTTGCACAAAATGTTAATGGGAAGGTGGGAAAGAAGCATGCATTGAGGCTTCCTATTGGCTCTCTAATTCAAAATAAATAGTGCCGACCAATCAAGACTCAGGATTTTGTCATTATCCCACCTACTTCATTTGCATTTTGCACACTAGTATTACATGTTGGCCTGACGAAATGCAACTAGTGACACTACCGGATTCATGGCGCAGCTTACATGTTAACTAGTATGTACCAAACCGTCAACTTGTAGTACTAGTACGGCATTTGTGACGTTACTAGTACAACTAGTGTGGGCCAGAATGTCTACTAGTACTACTAGTAACAGGCAAAATGTCTACTAGTAGCACAAGTAAGATATTCATGACCTTATTAGTACTACTAGTAGAGGGCAACATGTCTACTACTAGTACTAGTAACAGCCAAAATGTGTACTAGTAGCACTAGTAAGTGGCAAAATATCCACTAGAAGCACTAGTGGGGGACTTTTGTACCTTACTAGTAGTACTAGTAACATAAAAAATGCTCACTAGTGTTACCAGTGACATTTTTTTTTCTTACTAGTGTAACTAGTAGAAGAAAGTGTGTCTTACTAGTGAGCCTCTGGACCTAACATGTAAGGAGTTTGGCTGTACTAGTATGACACAATACACTACAAGTGCGGAACTAGCATGCTACTAGTATGCAATTGCACACTACTAGTGCGTGACTTCATGCAACTAGTAAGACATTTCTGTAACATGTAAAACATTCCTGCACACTAATAGGACAACTTTGGCATACTAGTAGGACAACTACATCTTACTAGTGAGACAAAACTGTGCACTAGTTGACATCTGCGTGCTACCAGTACTACTAGTGAGGCGGTAGATGTTAACTAGTAGAATTTTATAGTGTCATGAATGTCTCACTAGTGCTACAAATATACCTTACTAGTACTACTAGTGGACATCTTTGTATTTACTAGTAGTAGTAGTGAGGTCAAAAATGCCTTACTAGTGCCACTAGTGGGCATTTTGGTGCTACTAGTAGGGTCCAGGAGGCTACTAGTGCGTGACACAAGCCTACTAGTAGGACCTAGTAGTGTTACTAGTGCAGCACAGTAGTTTACTAGTAAGGTTTGATTGTGCACTCGTAGGCCAAAAGTGGCACTAGAAGTAGAAAAATGTTACTAGTAAGACACAGTTGTTCTACTAGTGCGCCCTAGTAGTTTGTGTGCCAAATTGTCTTACTAGTGAGGAAAAAAAGCTTACTAGTACATGGACCTTAAGTCTGATATCAAGGATACTGAATAAATGCTCAAACGGCTTTCAATACGAGGGCAGGGTTGGGGTGAGCAATGGGCTTAACATAGGCTACCGGTAGGCTACTTTAAATAAGACAAGATCAAAAATAATGTTGTCAATCCGATAAACGTGTATTTTTTTGTGTCAAATGACGCACACGTGTGCATGCAGGCTATTAATTAAGCCCGGGAAACGGACCCGGGAAATTGACTGATTTATCAGGTTGATGACTTGTCACATGCACATTTTGGCCCCCCCACCACTGAAACCATTCCAGCGCCACTGCATGTCACTCGCTGATAACGCACCTCATTCCATAACCAGTGAAGCCGTCGATGGAGGAGTCAGAAAAAGAGTGAGAAAGGGAGGAAGAAAGACAAAGTAAGAGAGACACTGTGGAGGGAGGCCGAAGTAAAGATAATGGTGAATGAGAGAGAGAAACCTGTGTCTATACATGGGAAAGAGAGTGACAGAAAGAAATACATTTTGGTAGTACTAAAGCAATTCTTACCTTTCTGGCATTTCACACAGAACTTAGAAAACATTTGAACATGAACAATTTCGCCTCCCTCCAAAGCCCCACCCTCTTACCCCTGCCTGACCTCTGAAGCTCCCTCTGACGACGATGCATGCGGTGAATGTGAGAAGGGCATGTGAAATGGGTCAATGGAGTCAGATACACGCGCTGATGCTAATGGTAGCGCTTACGCTAGTGCTAAAGCTAGCGCTAAAGCTAACGCTAATCTTCCTTGCACGCATCAAATGTTTTCTTTAGTGCACTTTTTTTGTAGTCTTCCTTTTGCTGATAGTTTTCTCTGTGGGAGCAGCTGGGGGTGGAAGTGGCGACTCGCCTTGGTCGGTTATTGTCAGTTCTTCGCCGTTCCGTGCTATCTCTCACAGACCGATCTACCGCTCTGCTGCTCTGCCAGAGAGGCATGCGACTTGCAAGCCGTGACCGCAATAGGCAACGCTGCGACGAATGACTCGGCCAATCAGTTTATTCGGTCCGAATAAAATGATTGATCAGACTTTTATCAAAAATATATGAGAATTAAATATTGATGGGTTTCACATTTTAGTGTGTCATACACTTATTGGGAGCATTTTAAGATTACAAAATAAAAGTGTAAGAATGCCAGAAAGATAAGAATTGCTTTAATGGAGATCAAGATAGTAATGACGTGGCATGGCAAGATCATTGAGAAAGACACTATGGAGGGACAAATTCCTATAAGGAAGACTTAAATATATTGTGTGTGTGTGTGTGTGTGTGTGTAAGAGATAAGAACTTCTTTTGTTGAAGTGTTTTTGAAATGAAGCTTTAACTTTAAGCTTTTCAGACTCAGGCCCATTTTTCCAAAATCATCTTAAGGTTAAGATGATCTCAGCCTGACAGACTTGTGAAGAATGTGACAAAGGTCATCATTTTTTAGAAACAGCTTGCTGTATGTTCCTAGATATCCCTGTCCTCCAAATGTGAACCAAAGTGAGTGAAATAAAAAGTGTAATGTGACTCTCCACTTTTGCATCCCCAGGTGCATTTCTCTCTCTCTCTCTCTCTCTCTCTCTCTCTCTCTCTCTCTCTCTCTCTCTCTCGTTATTCACCCACGGATCCTCTTCCCTTATATACTTGCCCTTACACACTATGAACTGTTAGCCGCTCTGATGTACAGCCAATATTCTCGATCATATTAGCCTGGTTGCAGTGTGTAAAGGAAGAGGAGGAAAGGGAGAGAGGGAGAGAGGATAGTGGACGGAGAGGAGACACATTTGTTCTACTCATCTCAGTGCTAAAAGATACAATTACCTCTCACAGCATATTATCCATGTTTTATACCAGCCCAGGGCCCCATGCCTTGCCTTGCCGCGCTCATCCCATGTAAGGCCCATATTTTAACACTAGCTATGACAGTTTATTTAAGAAAAGAAAATTGTCCCCAGTGAGATGGAGAGGGAGGGGGGGTGTAGGGAAAATGACAGGGAAAGAGGGAAGGACAAAGAAAGTGGAGAGGGGGGAGAGTATGAGAGATAAATGAGGCAGAGCGAGAGAGCAAGCAAGCAAGTGAGAGAGAGAGACAGAGAGAGAGAGAAAGTCATAAAAAAGTAAAGACAAAAAATAAAGACAGAAAAAGACAGCAAGGTGACGCACAACCCTCTAATAAAGACCATGGGCCCTAGTTTCGTGGCGCAGGGCGGCGCAGGGTGGCGGAGCCGGCGCAATGCAAGTTTCGACCCGCGCAGGCTTGCGCACGGTCAGTTTGTCAGTTTGGTGGATCGCCTGCGCCAAGATGGGTGTGGCGGCGCAGCAGGGGGAGGCGTCACAGATTCAGCTTGGCGTAGCGGAAGTTTCGTGGCAAAAAGCCTCGCCAAGACTGCGCTGAAAGCTCGCCAGCTCCAACCTGGTCTACTTTCGGCGCAAGGCATAAATGAAGTCCATTCATTCAATGCGAATCACAGCTGGCGAAGTGGAAGTTTGGCTGACTGCGCGCAGTGCGCACACGTCACCGAGCCATCACAGGCAGGTTTTCACAGTTCAAGGCACATTTAAATGCAATAAATAATCATAACAAACACTATTTAATGCAACTAATTGAATCAACACGTGAATTTATATCTATATAGATTGTCCCTTCACATCTGACGTCAGATCAAAGGCGGATGGCACGCGTAACAGAAAGCCTCTCGGACCAAAACATCGCCCTCTCTCTCTCCTGTTTTTTTATAATATCGGCATTGTTATTATTATGATAGGCACGCACGGCGTGATGTGCGTGGTGGGAGCGGCGGCGCTGCTTCTGTCATCGGGTTGTCAAGTGACGGATCTTGCACTGAACCTCCCCTAACGCATTAAAGGTGAGGAGAGGAGCTCATTTGATTGGTGAAGATCTGAATCGGCTGTATTAATCCCAGTCCACGCCTCGTCTCCTCCTCGTCTCCCACTCACGCCTTCTTCTCCTCCCTCTTTCCCACTTGCGCCGGTGGGCGAGACGGGAGGTGTGCCTGCGCGAGCCTGCGCGGTGCACGAAACTTGCAAAGTCCAGGCGGACACACCCCGTCGGCGCGGCGCAGGTGCGCTGAAAGCTGACTGCGCCTGGTCTACGAAACTAGGGCCCCAGTCTTGAAGAACTTTTCTGAGGAGGGGTCCTATTTAACAAAACAGAGACATCCAAGAGAGCATACAAGGAAGCAGCATATACAGTATCACGCTGCATGAGAAGAGAAATAAGACTTGGTAACGAGGCTTAGATGCTCCAGGTTCAATTCTGCTACCCAACAAGTCCTGACAAATTATCAGGTTTAAGGTTGGGTTTGGGGTCATGATGTTGTTTAAGGTTTCTGGCTCTGGTCAGGTTCTGTTATTTTATAATTATTTAAGAAATGTCTCTTATTAAGAATCAGAGGATGTACCAAGCCAACAACCTCTCTCCCACCATATTATGACACCTTAACTGCTATTATTATGCGTTATTTTACTATTCTGAGTCCATATCATTGCTCTTTTTCCCCCTACCCTTAAAATCTGTATTCTTCATTGTGTGGAATGTAAAGTAATAGAAGTGTTGGCGGAAACAGAATGTTATCGATGAGATGTACAAAGAAAATATATTTAATGCAGATCAGATGCAACATGGCCTGATACCCGATCCATTTCAAAATTTATATGTGTGTAATGGAGTAGTGTTGAGAGGGCTCATCAGATCAGTGAATCCTCACTCTGATCCAACATGTACGTCATATGTTGTCAGATATACAATAAATGCCCCTAAGGAAGCATTGCTTTGGATCTTCAGGTCAGCTTCCAGTCTTGCTTTCAGGTCAATTCAGAACTCTACCACCAGGCAGGAACATTAGTTTGACATTCACTGAGCATCTTCTTTTTATAATATTTTGGGAGTATTTTAATTAAATTTTCCTTTTAATAGGGTTACTAACCTATGCCATGCAACATCTACTTTAGCGTGTATATTTCTAAAAAAGGGCAGGTGAACATACCATATGTTCTTTGGTGGATCCCTTTATCCAAAGCACCTTGCAGCACCCTTGATGCATACATTTTTAGCACTCATATCTCACAGCTCCAGTGGGAATTAAACCCCTAACCATGGCTGTGTTAGTGCCTTGCTCTCACAATTATGCTGGACCAGACTGCGCACTAGCAGGAAACACAAAATAGGTAAAGTAATTCATTTCAGGACACACACAAATGCACACACACACACACCTTTGTCTCACTATGTAATTGATGCCAGTCTCGTGCCCTTTCCCCTTCTGTGCCAAAGGGCAGAGGGCTACCATAGAGGCATCCGCTTCACCCCTACATAACAACCTTGCCTCACCTTCACACACATGCACAACCACAAATACACACATATACAATTGCTGTACACGTACATGCACGCAAACACACACATAGCCTACAGGTACAAAAATGCCATACACATAGTGCGCACACACACACAGTCACACACACACACACACACACACACAACACACAGTCAACACACACACAGTCACACACACACACACACTTCAGTCTGTCTCAATCTGTCTCTGAGAATTGCGTCACAAGTATATGAGACAGTATACAGTGAGTCTGCATTTGTGAAACAGAAAACAGCCAAATGCAAACACTTCTGTCATTGCATAGAATTTCAGTCATTTGCATGTCTTTGCGTCCTTATAATAAGTTCTTCTCCGGTCAAACTTCAATGTTACTGTATACTCAGAGCAAATACTTATACTAGTGATGCAAATTATCGAGTAATTCATTAATCGATAGTTGTTTTATCTTATCGATCGATGATCAATTAATTGATAAGCGGCTGAATTTCCCTCTGAATAGGTTCTATCTACTGTATATGTATCATAAAATGCTATCTTCCTTATGATATAAAGAAAAAATGCAAATCATATTTTGAATAATTTAACTTTAATGCATCAATTTGGTGAATTTTGAGAACCAAAATATGGCATATCAATTACTGACCAATTTCTTACATACTGCTGGTACTGATACAAATGTTGACATACTAAATAGGGTTGAGGAGTTTAAGAAAGAAAAGATGAAAACAAAAATGACTAAAACACAGTGCTGAGCCTTTATACTATTAGTTTATTATGACTAATATAAGTGGGTGACTATTCCTCAGCCTTCCTTGGTGTTTTGGTTTTGACTAAAGCCCCGTTCACATACGTCACCACTCACCCATCTCTGAGCGACAACTGTCAATGGAATGTGAATGTGTTCTTGCGGAATGTGGCCAGGACAGGCGATGCGATGTGTGCGATCGGAGATAAAATAATTTTAACTTTCTGTGATGCGAGTGAAGCGAGTACCAAGCAAGTACCAATCGGAATGTAGAATAGAGATGATTGACAGTTGACGTCAACAGAGAGTTCCACAGAGAGTTACCGCTTGAAACTAGCCGCCGGTGGCAGTGAATTTTTTTTGCCGGCGAGTAGAATTCAGCGAGAAAGCGAGGGGCAGGCGAGGGGCAGGCGAGGGGCAGGCGAGGGGCAGGCGAGGGGCGGGCGAGGGGCAGGCGAGGGGCGGGCGAGGGGCGGGCGAGAAGCGACGTATGTGAACGGGGCTATACACGCACGCACTGTCAAACTCGCCAGCCTGAGGGGAGGTAGGCGTGGGGGACACCTTGCCATGGGAGAAAACAGAACGTTGATAAGCCAAACCAGCCGCGAGGATTTCCCCTTATAATAAGCACTACCCCCCTCCTGTTTAGGCCTATCATTAGAGCCGCTAGTTAAGTCCATTTGCCTTGATAAAATAATTTTGGGCGAACATCTAGCTGTCATCTTTTGGGACATCTCGTCAATGTGTGGAAAACACTGCTGTCAGTGTCCCGCTTCTCGTTTGTCTTGTTGTTGTCATCGCTTCGCTTGTGTTCCCGCGTGTGCGTCAACTACGTCTGGCGGTTGAAATTAATTGCAATTAATTTATTTTAATCGAGTAATTTCTTATCGACAATTAATAGATAATCGATTAATTGTTTGCATCCCTAACTTACACACATACTCAGCTTAACATTCATTGAGCAGCCTGTCTCAGCAGCAGTGCCCCATCACTACTTGGGAGGTTCACGTATTCAAATTAGATGATGTATTGAGGTAAAGCAATTGTATAAGCATTACAACAACAACAACTTTCTCAGGTTCAAGTATCTTGGTCATACAGAAGAGTGGAACATATGGCTGAAAAGGGAAGTAATAGCCTGTGTCTATGTGAGTATAGGTTAACTACAGTGAGCACACAAGAAGTAGTGGGGCAAAGTAAAGAAAAAGGTAGAAAAACTGGTGCTACGAGATTAGTCTGTGCCAAGACCAGATCAGTCCTTACAGACATACAACTAGGCCAGTCTTCCAGTCTAATCGTGCATTAAAAAATTAATTAAGCTTATTATGGCATTCGGTAGCAGTTTTAGCAGCTAAACTGTTTGAGAGCAGAGTAGATGAGTAGATTTACATTTACATTTACATTTACATTAAGGTCATTTCGCAGATGCTTTTGTCCAAAGCGACTTACAATAAGTACATTTGTCAAAAGAAGAAACAGAGAAACCACAACGTATCATTGCCGATAAAGTAAGAGCTAAAAATAGAACAAGTGTTAGGTCCTCATCTGAGTAAAGTAGTACCTAAAGAGCAACAGTGCTATGATCAGAGTGCTATAGGTAAGGTATTTTTTTTTTTTTTTGGTTAGTGGGTCATGCTATGTAGAGTCGAGGTGAAGTCTGAACAAGACAATGACTCTCCTGTCCTGACATTGGTCGGGAGTTTGTTCCACCACTGAGGCGCCAGAACAGAGAAGAGTCTGGACTTTGTTGAGCGACATTTTTGTTTGATTTCAGCGATGGTGGTACCAGCCGGCCAGCTGAAGTGCTCGCTTCGGGGCATGAGATTTGACCAGTGTTTGAAGGTAGATGGGTGCCGTTCCATTGATGGCCCTGAAGGCCAGTGCCATCGTCTTGAATTGGATGCGTGCTGCAACAGGGAGCCAGTGGAGGTCATGGAGGAGGGGGGTCACATGGGAGAATTTGGGTAGATTGAAGATAAGGCGTGCTGCAGCGTTCTGGATACACTGCAATGGTTTAATCGCAGAGGCCAGGAGTCCGGCCAGGAGAGAGTTGCAGTAGTCAAGGAGGGAGATGACCAGTGCTTGGACCAGGAGTTGCGTGGCATCCTTTGTGAGGAAGGTCCGAATACTGCGGATATTGTAGAGGGAAAATCTGCAGGATCGGGCCACAGCAGTGATGTTGGGGGTGCAGGATAGTTGGTCATTACACCCAGGAGGATTACACCCAGGTTCCTCGCAGTTGAGGAAGGTAATACTGTGATGCCCTCGACAGAGACCGACAGGTCCATGCGAGGGCAGTCTTTCCCTGGGATGAAAAGGAGTTCGGTTTTATTCAGGTTAAAATTGAGGTGATGTGAAGTTGTCCAGACAGAGATGTCAGCCAGACAGTCCGAGATGCGAGTTGCAATGTGAGTGTCAGAGGTTGGGGGAAAAGAGAGGAACAGCTGGGTGTCATCTGCGTAGCAATGGTAGGAGAATCCATGCCATGTAATAACAGAACCTAGTGATCTG
>CM056821.1:22224451-22336951 GCA_029853015.1 Chelidonichthys spinosus
AGCCTTGAATCATTCTTTAAATCAAACTGCAGTTGACATACAGTAGGCTATATTCCTTATATACCTGCATTCGGCACCTCTGGTCTATTTAACGAGTAATTACAGGAAACTTAATTTTAGTTATGACTTATAATCATAAAAAAATGGGAGAAGAATAGGAAAATGCCTTTATGATATCAAGATGATTAAAAAATGAATCTATTTGCAACAGACTGCTAGTCATTAGTCAGACATGTTTGAATGTTTTAACCTTCAACATGTTTTAATTTTTATATATTTATTAACATTTTAGTGTCATAAATTAGTGCATCATTTAGAGAAATTCAGTTCTAAGCTTTCTTGCCAAAAGTGAAATAAAAAAATGTATACCACTCATATGTCCGTGCGTAAGTATAGAGCGGTAGCATCTTAGTATAAAAACTGGAAGCAGGAGCAAAACAGCTAGCCTGGCTCTTGCTATTATGTTAAAAAAAATGCTAAATTGTGGTGGATAAGTAGCTGCTCAAAACTTGAACAGTTGCGCGCGTGTCTGCCGACTCTACAAAGCCATCATCAATGGAGCTCCGATACTACGATTCACCATGGCAACCAGGAGAGAGTTATTAGATATTACTGATACTACTTTATATAGAAAACGAGCTTATCCTTAGAAAGCAGAGCAACGTAACTGCAGCAAAGTAGAGACAGTTGGAGTGGCATTTACTGCCCGACTTTATACTGTGACAGCCGGCCACGGAGGAGCCTAAAAGGAGAGGTACTAAACCATCAGTATGTGCCATTTCCGGTATTTACACTCCGGCCCCGAGAGGGAGCCCATGGGACACAGTCAGCTAGATCAAGCGTATGCCCAAAGATGGAGTTCCTGTGACATCACTACAATCAGCCAGATGGAAAACACCTGAACCTCGTTGGAGAAACTCGATGGCAGCCAATCACCGCCCAGATCACACGACACAAAAGGGGAAGTGAAACACACACACAGGAGAGTACCTTCGGGTATATCAAATGGTGGAGTTAGTCGAGAACATAAGAGTTGAAGTGCTGTGTATGATCGTTGTCTGTAGGAGAAGTCTGCTGTGTGCCACTGCCCTGGAACGTCTGAGAACCCGCTTCGTGTATGACCCTTGCCTGGCTGACTACCCCCCCGCCTGCCTCGCCCTGATCTACCTGAGAATCCGCCCCGGTGTACTAGACCATGCTTCTGGACAAAGACGATTCTACTGGATTACGGACTTAACACTGCTGCTAACCTTCACCTCTCATGCCCACAAACTGTCAATAAACTTTTGTATTTCATTTGGTTTTGTTGTGGACAGTGCATTTATTATTTTCAGTCTGGTGACCACTCTAACCACTCCTGAGTGTGTCACAATACATATAACTGAATTAAATTAATTGCAATTAATTGCGTTTTGAACCCGTATTTCCCTGCCAGTCCACGCTAGGGCGCGGCTTGACGCCAGACGTACTTGCCGCACATGCGCGAACACAAGCGAAGCAGGGCTCTGACGAAAACAACAAGACAGACGAGACTATGGCGCACAGCCATAGTCTAATTTCGGATGCCATCGTCTAATTTAGGCCGCCATAGTCTCGATTTTCGCCCAAAATTATTTTATCAATGCAAGGAGGGCAGCAGCGCGTATTATAAGGGGAAACCCTCGCGGCTGGTTTGGCTCATCAACGTTCTGTTTTCCCCCGTTTCCATGGCAAGGCGTCCCCCGCACCGACCCCCCCTCAGCTGGCGAGTTTGAAGGCGCGTATTGCCCCGTTCACATACGTTGCTACTCGCTTTTTCGCTGAATTCTACTTGCTGGCAAAAAAAAAACCCCTCACTGCCACAGACGGCTACTTTCAAGCGGCAACTCTCTGTGGAACTCTCTGTGGAACTCTCTCTTGACGTCAACTGTCAATCATCTCTATTCTACATTCCGATTGGTACTCGCTTCACTCGCATCGCAGAAAGTTACTGATTTTATCTCCATACCCGCCCACATCGCATCGCCTGTCCTGGACACATTCCGTTAGAACACATTCACATTCATTGACAGTTGTCGCTCAGAGATGGGCGAGTGGCGACGTATGTGAACGGGGTCAAAACCAAAACACCAAGGAAGGCTGAGGAATAGTCACCCACTTTAATTAATAATAATAATAATAATAATAATAATAATAATAATATAGCCTAGTCATAATAAACTAATAGTATAGGCTCAGAATTGTGTTTTAGTCATTTTTGTTTTCATCTTTTGTTGAATGCTTAAACTCCTCAACCCCATTTAATATGTCAACAATTGGATCAGAACCAGCAGTTTGTAAGAAATTGGTCAGGAAACGATATGTCATATTTTGGTTCTCAAAATTCCCCAAATTGATACATTAAAATGAAATTATTCAAAATATGATTTGCATTTTTCTTTATATCATAAGGAAGATAGCATTTTATGTTGCATATACAGTAGATAGAACCTATTCAGAGGGAAATTCAGCTTCTCAGAAGAATTGCCGCTTATCGATTAATCGATAAACGATCGATAAGATGAAACAACTATCGATTAATGAATTACTCGATAATTTGCATCCCTAGTTTTAAACAATTTCACATATTCAACAGAGTAAATATAAGCGTCTGTTTCAACACAGAAATATCCTTAAACATTTCAGAAAACTCCAGAAAACTTATTTGATACATTTCCTTTTACTTATACCTGAATTGAACTAGCCATAAATTAAAGCATTGCGATCTTATTTTGAAATACTGTCTTTTTTTTTTCTTTTTCTGGGTCTCTTTTTATTCTCTGTAGTCTTGTTAATCTGACTCTTGTTAATATATAAAGACATGTATTTCAATTGAGAATTGAGGTATAAATGTCATAATTATGGTTAAATAAGGTCATTATCAAAGAGGTTCATTGCCGAGTTAGTATCGGAGATGGGTAATAAAAGACAAAATGCAATAACAGCCATCAAAATGTATGTTGGCCCCTTCTACTCGGCTCAACAAGGGTTATGGTGCCCGTCACAGGAGCACAACATTGTGTTTTTGTGTCTTACACAGTAAACTATAAAAAAATAACAACAGACTAAATATATGAAACCAAACAAAGTCAAAACAAAAGAGTTCCAGAGGTTGTGAAGTTTGTTTTCCATACAGGTCATAGATGTAGTTGAAATGCTGTGTTGAAAGTGTGAGGCAGTGTGGGTCTATGTGTGTCTGATGTCATCTGTGTGCCCCCAGCCCCAGCAGCTGTGCCAAACAAGATGTTTGCCAGTATGAAAAAAAAAGATGGACAGAGAATGAAAGAGAAACACAGACAGAGAAGTAGATAGAGAGCCAGGTTGGCTGTGGTAAAAAGAGAGCATTCCGCCTTAACAAACTAATGACAAACGTTAAAACACAAATCTGTGGCACTTCTGTGGTAGAAAGATTCAATTTCATGGTGCTTTCATATTGACAGATTATGACGTGTATAACAGGACAGCTCTCTCTCTCTCTCGTGCCAGCACCAGGATCCCTAAACACTTGAAATGTGATACCTGCAAAACAAGGTGGGTCCAATTCTCCAGTGTAAGCCTCCCCTCTGTTCTGAAGCTGACAGTCCGAAGATTCTGACTGCTGCACTGGCCATAGCACAGGGTGACCGTCTGCTCGGACACTGTCAGAGAAAAAACCAACCGCTTCACAGAGCTCTTTTCCAGCAGCATCCTGAGGAAACAAAAAACAAAACACATACATGCAACACAAGTATTGCAACAGCAATAAATAGTCCAGACATCTGGCCTTGACACATTGATTTAATTGAACTCAGAAGTAAGAAATAAGGAAGAGTGGACTCTAAAACCCTGTGCCACTAGACACATTCCCACACAGTCTCTCATTCTGACATTTACACATGGAATATCAATATTTTACATGACTGCTAGGTTTGAGCTGCTACACTGGATGCAGACACACCACACACACACACACACACACACACACACCCTCCACGTGCCATATTAACCACCATCACTGACATTTTATGGGAAATCATGACTTTTATGAACCCAGAGCCATGTACCCTATAAATCACAGATAGATGTATGCATGAGAAAGGGGCCATATGTCAGCACATGCATGTGAGTGACTGTGCCTGCGGGGAGAGACAAAGAGATAGCAGGACGGACAGAGATGATAACTCCAAGTTGGTTACTTTCAACAACTGAAGACACTGGACAGAAAATGCTTCGTGTCCAAGGGTGCTTTAACTTTATATGCTAGTATCCCAATTTAACGAAGCATTATTGCCATTATGATTGAGCTGCATATTATTATTTGTGATTTATTCATCATTTGGTATATGAAAATGGTGAAAAATGATGGTCACCTAGCACAAGTTGACACATTTAGAGTGCTTTTGGAGTGTCCAAAACTCCAAAAGATATCCCATTTCTATCATAAAAAAAATCAGCAAATACACAAATTAGAGAAACTGGGACTACTTTTGCCATCTTTGCTTGAAAATCCTACGCTTATACTCCAGGCAAACTAACTCATTTTGGGGCCAAAAATAGAAGTAATTGTAAAAGTTTTTTTTCAGCATAGATCATTTCTATGAGGTGTCCAGAACAACATACTAAAAGTCCTAAGAAATCCTAGTTAAGGAAATATGTTAAATTCTCATCAATCCAAGATGTGTGCCAGTAAGGCCAGACAACAATACACCCCAATGGGGCTATTTTTTTCCTTTACTCCTTTCAAAATAAAATTTCATACAATAAAGTATCCATGAAAAGTAACATTTTTTTGTACTGAAAGTTTCTTTGAAAATGAATTTGAATATGGAAATGAGCTATACACTAATCGAATATAGGCTACCCAAAATATACCCGCATAGGCTTAATTTTTTCCTTTACTCCTATCACAATCAAACTTCACACAGTGACAGTGAAAGTATGAAAAGGAACGTTGTTGTTTTACAAGTTTCTTGGAAACATCTATTTTAAATATGCACATGATCTCAACACTCCAATAAGCCATAAAGTCACAAGTAAAACAGGGGCCAAATAACTAACACATTCATGTCGATTCAGTTAGTTAACCTATGCAAATTTGAAGTCACTTGCCACACTTGCCTGGGTCACTTGCCACAAAAATACTTATATTGACCTCAAGAATTGATTGCGCAATCGTGGCTCCAGTTTCTTTCTTTATTTTTTTTATTTGTGAACAAGCCTAACCTAATGACATGACAGAAAGTCAGAATAGCCATCTTATTCATTAGTAACGTGGTGAGATTACATTTTGGGTTGGTAAATTTACAAATGATTGGTATTGTTGGTAAGATTACGAGATAACAGGCAGGTTATTCTTACCAACTAAACGATTCACTCTCACACAGAAGACAGATGAAAACCAGATAGACACACTTTCCAGACATTCCAGCTCTTTAAATACTTTTGCCAGACACCAAAACTGCTTCTCGTTTTGTAGTAAGCAAGTATTTCAGACCAGACAGGCCACACATCAGACTTCCACCGTTTGAAAAGTAGCTTTGCAGTGTTATGAGAAGCTAGCGACAGCAATATCTAGGCTAGAAACCCAATCCTCTTTATCCATGCCATTTTAGGCTGTGATTCTACATCACATCTATTTGGCATAAGAAAGGGAATGGCACTGAAAAAAGTAAAGAACGACACTAGCTTTCTCAAACAAGCTAAGATGTTCAGCCAG
Source organism: Chelidonichthys spinosus (assembly GCA_029853015.1). Classification (NCBI taxonomy): domain Eukaryota; kingdom Metazoa; phylum Chordata; class Actinopteri; order Perciformes; family Triglidae; genus Chelidonichthys; species Chelidonichthys spinosus. The sequence continues at coordinate 22,230,165 of CM056821.1, forward strand.
TCACAGGAAAAAGTGGGAAAAGGCATCATCATTGCAGCAGGTGAAAAAGCTCTAGTATCACTGTATGGGGGCGAAAAACATGAATCACTGGATATGCTAAGGCGATTCTGTATTAAAGTAAATCAGAACTCATCTGCAGTGGAGCCTCAAACTTTCCCTCCAACGTCAACAGCTGCAAAGTTCCATAGTCGGGTCTTTTACCAAATAATGGAGTGGAAAGGGGGAGGTAAACGTATGGACCCAAATGACTGGGGGGGGGGGGGGGGGCATGTTTTGGATGGGAGATTTATGCCAATAATGACTGATCAGCCTGCGGCACCACCAGAAATACTAGATGTAGTCCATTGTAGTTGCAAGAAAGACTGCAGCACAAAGAGATGCAAATGCAAAAACCATGGATTCCCTTCAAAAAAAAAAAAATTACACTTTTTTTTTTTTTTTTAAATAAAATAAAAATAAACACCAAAAAAACCCTCCCCTTTTGTTGCTACCTTGTCGTGGTGGGGCGGTTTGTGTTCCTCCGTGACCCTGCATACTATACCGGCGGGGGTTATACCCCTGGCAGGTCAAGCCAGACAGTTTTCAGGTTAGAGGCCAGTCTAAAAGCAGCAGGATGATTGGATGAAGATTGGGCCGATATATTTATCATACATATGAATGGTGTTTCTGCCTATGCAAGTTAGGACATATTCAATGAGTTTGGAGTTCATGTGCATATTCAAATTAATTTCAAAAGAAACTTGTAATACAAAAAAAGTTACTTTTGGGTGTATTTTGGCCATATTCTATTAGTGTATAGCTCATTTGCATATTAAAATTCATTTTCAAAGAAACTTGTAATGCATTTTGTTTTACTTTTATTGTGTAAAGTTTCATTTTGATAGGAGTAAAGGAAAAAAATAGTCCCATTGGGGTGTATTGTTGTCTGGCCTTATTGGCACACATCTCGGATTGATGAATATGAGAATTGATGAAACATATTTCCTCAACTAGGATTTCTTAGGACTTTTAGTATGTTGTTCTGGACACCTCATAGAAATGATCTATGCTGAAAAAAAATATTTTACAATTACTTCTATTTTTGGCCCCAAAATGAGTTAGTTTGCCTGGAGTATAAGCGTAGGATTTTCAAGCAAAGATGACAAAAGTAGTCCCAGTTTCTCTAATATGTGTATTTGCTGATTTTTTTTATGATAGAAATGGGATATCTTTTGGAGTTTTGGACACTCCAAAAGCACTCTTTATGTTGTACAATTAGTCTGTCGGAAAACGCTACTTTGCCTGGACTATTATTCAAACTATTGCTCAATTGTAGAAATTGTTGTTGTTTTGGATTATTCAATACGTTGCTAGGGAATGGTAAGGTGCTGAGGAAAAGTTGTATATTGTAAAAAAAGAAATTCAAGCATCATGCATTTTTACCCCATGTTATCCACAAAAGTCCAAAGCATTTAACCAAGTGAAAAATAAATAGATTAAAAGTGAGAATCCTAAAACAATGTAAAGATAACTTCATAAAAGTTTTGGGATATGAAAACCACGATTTGAAAGAACAGGTGGCCATCTCTGTTCATTGTTCAGATGGGGGGAGAAATATGAAATCACAGAGAGAGGGAGAGACAAAGAGAGAGGGGTGAGGAAAGACAGACAGAGGTGAGGATAGAGACCTCCTTTCATCTGGCTTCTTTGATGGCAGCCATGATCATCTCTACAACAAAAGGCTGATGGCCAACGACAGCAACAGAAAGAGAGAGAGGGAGAGTGAGAGAGGGGAGACATTACTTTCATTCGGATGCATTCAGCCGTGCAGGTGTCATGTTCGGAAAACCAAGACAACAAGACTTGTCTGTCATCTGAATCCACAGACAGACAACTTCACAAACAAAAAAATTGCAGCATGACATTTAAAGGAGAGATTTGATCTCTGTCTGATTTGCTTCCTCAGAGTTAAATTTATCTGACTGCAAAATGTAAACTGAACATTGAGTGATTTACGAGAATACATGCAAAACCTGTCTCCTGGTTCTTTCTTCAGACCTGTCAGCACTGCAAAGTTATCAGTCGCATCACATCTTTGCAGCACATTGTGGAATATGTGAATATTGACAGACTTTATCTCATGAAAGCTCAGCAAAAACCATAACAACTTACTTAAAATGTTTGCTTAATCCACAAAGATGTTATTTTCTCACTAAGAATTGCCTTTCTTTGTTTGTCCACGAGGAAACAACCATTTCTTATCACATCAAAAAGACAGTGAAGGAAAATCATGTCATTAAATTTTAGCAGGCTGTCTTTTAATAGTATTGGTTGAATGAAAGATAGAGCTGAAGACTACAAGCTTTAAACGAAAAAAAAAAAAAAAACTTTGGAGGTGTGTGGAGTTAAAAAGAAATAAGCTTAACAGAGGCCAGAAAAAATAAAGGTCACTTCGATTTCATATGATAAGTTGATAACAGAAATATCCTGATAGGCCTAGTCATGAGTCCAATAATGTTTAAGGAGTCCAATGGTAAAATTGGTGGAGTACTCCTTTGCTTGCTATATTTAATACACAGAATACAATATGTCATGTATGTTTAACCTGTTTCTACTTCTCATGACAAAGCATCCCATGTTTTTGGAGCAATCTACTTGAAGTGTTGCTGGAGAGGGAGATGGAGTTGCCAAGTGAAGCTAGCTGATCTCTTTTTGTGTGTGCTTGAACTTTGAGTGTGTGTGTTTGTGTGTGTGTGAGTGTGAGACTGCAAGCTGATCTGCGTGTGTGAAACTCTGCACCATTCCAGTCCTGCCTGCAACATACCAGCACACCATCATCCCATCTCTCACACACAACAATGTCTAAGTAGGACATGACAGCCAGTGGTTGGCCAACATTTCCTGACAGTGATACCGACTTGACCTGATTGCTCCTTGTTGTTAGATCAATATCACAGGGCTTTCACTTCAATACACTTTCAATGTATGTAAATCATATGAGACATCATATCAGGACAGACGTTTGACTATACATCACGGCGGCAGTGTGTTTCCAGCAGGGAGCTGTATTTCATCACTAGCACAGGATAATGTTGGACTACACTGATACGGTACATTAGAAATTGTGACTCATACTTAGGGCCCACAAATGCTCCCATTTCTCTCTCTCGTTCTTTTTCTCCCCTGACACCCATGTTTTTAATATATCCTCATAGTACCAACAATTGTCAGCATAACCTCTTCCATTACATTCTCAAACCGATAACAACAAAGCTTACTAGATGTAAAATAATGTTATTATTGCTCTTATTAACTATGCCAAATGAAACTGCAGGGTCTAATAGGTCTTTTTTCCCTGGGATCAGAATCTATCCATTAGCTGGATTTTTAAGTTATAGTCAATTTACTAATAATAAAAAAGAAATTGACGCAAGACATCCAAAGCTTAAATTTGAAAATCTCATTAGAGTGCAGCCTTGGTAGTGTTTATAATTAATCACATAATGTGATGAGTACAATCAGGATACATCTACATTGAGATAATTTGGTTTCATCAAAGTCTGACTTTTCAACTTATCCATGTTACAACATGAGTGTCATACACACAAGGAAAACATCTACTGGCTGCCATGTACAGCTGTTATTTGGCCTTTTCTTCTTTGCACAGGAAATTCAATTTAAAAAGATATAAATCTGAGAAACAGCAAATTGACTTCTTTCTGCAACACATTTACTTGACTACTTGAGAGTATTAGCTAGCTACCATTGCATTTACAAAATTATATTCAAAACTCAACAGCAGCAAATGGCTACTTCTATTAAAAGAAAGCCTCATACAGTATCTCCAACTAGGCAACAAACAAATGTCTTAGAAATTAAAATAATGAAACTCACATCTCTCCAGGAGAGCTTGTTTTGATCCACAATGCCAGTGTGAGAGAACCCAATGCTCCTAGTTTCTGTGAGGAGGGGGAGACCAGACATCCATCCTGGACTGGCTGAAACAGCACACTGCTGGATCCAACAGAAACTCCATCTGAACCGGTAGTGGTTCCGGTCTCTGTCTGAGTCCCAGGACGAGTGTCATTACTGTCTTCATTTACACAGGTACCCCTGGTAAATAAAAGTTCAAAAGTGTTAATTTTTTCTCGCAAAAGGACCTTGTTTCTCTTTCCTTCATTTTCCATAAATGGAAAGGTCAGAGGTCATTTGAAGTGCCTTAATAACATCACTATGAATTAAATGTACGTACCTATGTGCTGGCAGTAGCAGGGGGGCATATGGAGGTGTGGAGGATCTATAGGGACACTCCTGGACACAGAAAGCCTGATAACACGTCAGCAGCTCAGTCTGGGCGGACGGCGACTGGCAGTAGCTGCTTCGCTCCGGAACCCCACAGGTGGAACGAGTCGGAGAGGTGGACGCAGGTTTGAAGGCAGCTATGTTCTCCATTCTTGGGAAATGACCCTAAGAGTGAAGCAAGTTCAATGATTAGTATAATCATATTCAATCTGGGTCTCTTGCCACTTTTACGTATTTGTGCAGATAGCCGCCCAAGACCTTAAATGCCATTTTTGCAATTTGCAGAATTCAAAGTGCTATAAAACGAAATGGCCTTTGGGTAAAAGAACACGATTATGATAGAACGTAACCCATTTTGCAAGCAAATCTTCTTACCACATAACACATAAACCGCATGTATACAGTACATGTATAATCTATTAGGACTGGTGTTGTGAAAGATAATATCAATAAACGAATGATAGATGGTCAGTTTCAGGGCCCTGGTATTGTTATTATTATGGTTATCGTTAGTTATTAGCAATGCTTTCCCTACAGTATGAGAGGTCACAATGTCTGCTATGAAAAAAGGCCTATTTGGTGGTCATTAAACCATCCATCGTTCATTCAACAAGCACAATTGCAGTATTTGGTTCACAAATTACAATTGGCTCTTGAAAATCCCCTCTTACCTGTGATGAAGCAGGTTTTGGATACAGGCTGAAGAGGAGGAGCATTAACCAAATGATGATATGATGCGACCTCGTCCCTTTCATCGTGTTTTCACCTCTTTCAGTCAGAACAACAGGCCACATCTTCCTTCTCCGCATCCTTATTTTCCTGCGCTTGCTTTCACCTTCCGTTTCTGCAGCCGACAGAATACAAGAAATCCCAGACACATTCGCCTTGCTCTCGTCCTTTTCTTCCACACATGTCCCCCCACCTTTATGTTCTCTTCTAACTTCCTTGTTGCATTTGTTACTTCTTATTTCCACCCTCTCTCTGCTAATTCCTCTATCCCAAGTTCGACTCCTTTTTGCCTTCGTTCCTCCCTCGTTATCATCCCTCCATTCCATCCACCTCCAGCCTTTGAACCCACAAGATCTGAGAATCCAGTTCTCCGAGGGGTCCGGCATTGTTCCCAGGTTCTAGAATTTCAGACAAGAGTTCTGCAACATTTCTGAGCTGAGGGATGTTCAAGAACCTAGACTTCTTCCGGAAGCCTTCCGGCAGCGCTTGAATAAGTGATGGCTGTCATGGTTTCATGGTTCCAGGGACATCTTCTTCTTTTCTTTTTTTATTTTACAGGCCAGTGGCCCTAGGGTGAGGCTCCAAAGCTTAGCTCTCTGCTCCACTGTCTCTGGTCCTCGCGCACACACACACCCACACCCACACACAAACTGCATCCAAAGCCTTCACATGATAGGTAGGATTTCACAATCTAGAGGAGGGAGAAAGGAGAAGGAGAGGGGGGAAGAGAGACGTGGTCAGACCAAAATCCAACATGAGACAAATCTGAGGAGAGTGAAATGCAATGCAGGCTATTCCCTAGCCAAAGCCTACACTATCATGTACAGCTTGATGGAGGCACCGCTCAACAGATACTGCTACATTGCTTTCCCCTTTTCTTCATTTTCTATTGAATTAAACATGACCTCTTTTTCTCCGCTGGCATCTGGCCTCCAGGTTTTTTATCCAACTGAACGGGTTTTCACATAAGTTTGTTGGAAATTGAGGCTTAGGCCAAAGCTCTCTTCATTACAATACTTAACAGCTTCAATTTCGTATTTTGAGTCACAAAAAGAGGCCAAGTCGTCTCTGGAGTTGAATTACTGGGGAGCCTCTTGCCTACAATGTCTGTTTGAAAACAGGAAAGCTCACGGTGTATCTAATAACGGGCGCTGCATGCTGGACAAATTTGTACATCTATGCAGATATTGTGACATGATAAAACATATCTGGTGGCTCCTCGTGGTTACCTTTCAGCGTGGACTCCCAGCACAAAGCTCTACCTCCATGAAAAACTGCAGCATCAACAACAAACATTCAACTTGTTGCTCAGGCGCGAGCCGAACAAAATCAACTAACGACCTGTGTATCTCCTCCACGCACACACCTGCCTGTCAGCGCGAGCAGACGCCGCTCCAGTAGAGAAATTACTCTCCAAACATGTTTACCTCGACTTGTCCGTAGTCCGCACTTCGACAGAAAAACTTCGACTGAACTTGACGAAGCTCGTGTTTTTGTCTCTCTCTCTCTCTCTCTCTCTCTCTCTCTCTCTCTCTCTCTCTCTCTCTCTCTCTCTCTGCCTTACCTCTGAACGCGCGGCACGCGGTGCTAAGGAGATTAGCGCAAGCCGCCATCTGGCCAGCAGCCTCGAGGCAGGAGACCGGACAAAGTAACGATACATAATAACGGAAACTTGAGAGCCATGGGTTCGACGTGGGAACAGATAAGGCGACATATCCGTTTTGGCATCTGTTACACAATTGTACCAAATATGTTCCGTGCCAGTAATATGCGATTAAAAAAGCAGCCTAATTACCCCCTGCCTGGTAGTAAGGGTAATGATTTATCCCCCCACTTACGTGGGATGCGTCTGTTCAGACAAGTGGCTCGAGAGAAGAGGAACGCTACTGCCGTCGCTAGGCAAAAGAGTATGAGTAGGAGAACAGAAGAAAGAAACCAGACACAAACGAATTACGCGATATATAATAATAAAACCTTTACTGTTATAATTAGACATGCCCTCAATAACTTCTGCAAAATCACCACAGGTCAACAAAATATTAATTTTCAATTAGAGGATGGGGTAACACATCTGAAATCAGGCGGTTCAAGCTCGTTTTAAGAAATATTTAAAAGGAGGCAGTTTAATTTGCAAGCATGCCAGAATGAGGTGTCGTCAGCAATTTGATCGCAGTAGCCAGGGACACATAGCAGGGGTTTCCTCTCTGCTCTGTGTGATATTACTTGGATATGTAGCTGAATACTAAATGTGTGAATGAAAACTGTCAGCGTTAATTCTTCTATCTTATTTTTTATCTTTTTATATCGTCGTCTTTCCTTGTTTTACTCCAGGTGTCTAAAAAAAAATCAATTTAGACAAATATCTGGTAACCTAAGTCAGTTACATGCATTTATCCTCTAGTTTCATGTAGCTGAGCATCCACAAGCAAAATCTAAACAATCAACACACACACACACAGAGAGAGAGAGAGAGAGAGAGAGAGAGAAGAGAGAGAGAGAGAGACACTAACAAACACACACACACACACACACAAACACACACAGACACACCTAAAGCACTAGCTCAAGTATACTCTAGTTTAGACTTCCACTGTGTGCTTAAGCGCTCTGCATTTCAATTATGTAAACATTTCCACTAAATAAAAAGACCCTCTCTTATATTTTTTCCCTGCCAACAAGTTTTTTTATGTTATCATATTAATCGTGTTTGAACAGCTGCAATTTGCTTTGGCTGAACAAAGGCATTCTAACTAGGTTTTAATTAAGTGTTCCTAATGACCTTAAGGAGATTAGAGCTTTGCCTTCTAATCAATACCAGGCAGAGAGGAGCAAAGGGAGGGGAGAGGAGGAGAGGGGAGGTGGCTCAGGGCTAGGATAGAGGTAGAGAGGAAAGGGGTGGAGAAGGGAGAAAAATGGAGAGGCAAAGCAAAAGAGAGCAGAGGAAGTGGTGGAGCGAGAAAACTATGACTTGATCAGAAATATTTGCATCAAGGACACACTCAAGGTCATAACTTTATCTATGTACATTTGAGAAATAAAAAAAACTGAGTCGAGATGATAGACTTGTGACCTGACTTTCTGCAGTGGCCAACAAAATGAAAATATATTTTCAATACTTAAAGGCATCAAGAGGATGGCATTCACATACACAGAGTGATCATTTAACCAGAGGAGACAAGAAGCCCTCCTTTTTTCTTTTTTTGCATGCCTCACCATATTTTCCTTGTTTTACTTCTTTCTTTTAATCTGAGAGGGTTAAAATGACATCACACCATCATGTCAGATAGGCTATGATCATCAAGAGCTTTGTTAGCCAAGAAGAGTTTCTCCTATCCTCTCCTCATAATACATTTGCATAGATTTGCACAGAGTGTGTCCACATGACTGAGAATCTAGTCATACATTGATTGTACTAATTTATTCAGCCAGACGCATTCAATTCCAGAGATTGAAGTGCTATCACACAAACGGGATTAAAACTGGATGACGATCTCACAATTAATATTGTCTCATTTTCTAAATTACTTATGTATGACTTATATTTGGCTAAATTGTGTTTGCCGGTCTAATAACATTAAGGGTAATATGGTAAATGTGGGCTGTAAATGTATCATCTCTCGGAGTCTCCAGAGCAGCATGAATATGTATGGAGACATCCTTGGCCTCGCTGCTGATTAGGGAAAGTGGAATAAATTCATGGTCGGGTTGTGTGTTTTTTAAGGAAAATACAATATTAGGCTGTCCATATGGAAATGTTTCACGCACTCACACGCACGTACACACACGCACACACACACACACACACACACACACACACACACACAGACACACACATTTTAGGCCTGATACAGTCAAAAGCAATTTTATCTCCTGAATAATAGCATTGTGGTGAGTGCCAGCTCATCATTCGGCTGCCATTGATTTCAGCTTTTTTGTTTGTGTGTGTGTGTGTGTGTGTGTGTGTGCAGATGTCAGTATGCATGTATATACAGTTTTTTTGCAATTGCTTTCACAATTGCTTTCACACAAAACTATACACACAAGCCAAGTATGACACATCAATGTTCAAACAATGACAATCTATGTCAAAATGAAACTCAATAAATTGATACACACGGCCCTATTTGAATGAATCTTTCAAAGCTTTTAATATTATAGAATATTATTACAAGGGATAGTGGTTTGTTTATAAATGCCACATCACCTCGTACACATCACAAGCAATGGGTACCTGGTCCCCTTCTTTGTCCTCCTCCTCCTCCCCTCTCTTTCTTCATCTCACTCTGCCTCTCACTGTTTGCTCCCACAAAAGAGGTGAGCTTACCTGAGGTCTATTTGTAGTGCTAAGGCTCAGACTGATTGCGGTTCAATTAGTGTGTAAGTGTGTGTGTTTGCGTGTGTGTGTGTGGTTGTGTTCGTTTGCCAATTCCACATATGTTTTGCAGTTTGGATAGAAGTGTTTTCCCAATGATTGCATGAGATGTCATTCTTGAACGTGTTTGTCTATTAAGAAACAGCATGCAGTGCTTTGAAAGTAGTGTGTTGTAGAATGGCAAACAATTGCAAAGCAGTAAATGTGAATTTTTGTTGAAGGCGCGGATACTATATATAGTTATGATGTTGATGCTTTTGTCTAAGTATTCACTTTTAGTATGTAAGCAATTGCAAACAATTTTTTAAAGGTCCTTTCAATGCTGGGCCGTCGGTGAGCACCTGTTGCCCGCATGGACAAAACAGAGGCTAACAATACTCAGGTTTATCATTTAATAGTTTTTACTCCAATACTTCACGTGCACTCCAATATCAGTGCACGTGAAGAAGAGAAATTACTTTACTCTTTTTAACAGAAAATGAAAGAATGAGCAAGTCGTTGCTTGTTTGAGCACATCCTGGTATGTAACACACCATCCATCCATCCATCCATCCATCCATTTTCTACCGCTTATCCTGTATTCAGGGTCGCGGGGGGGCTGGAGCCGATCCCAGCTGTCATTGGGCGAAGGCAGGGTACACCCTGGACAGGACGCCAGTCTATCACAGGGCCGACATGTAGAGACAGACAACCATCACACTCACATTCACACCTACGGGCAATTTAGAGTAATCAATTAACCTATCCCCATCCTGCATGTCTTTGGACTGTGGGAGGAAGCCGGAGAACCCGGAAAGAACCCACGCTTACACGGGGAGAACATGCAAACTCCACACAGAAGGAACCCGGGCCGACCCGGGGATCGAACCCGGGACCCTCTTGCTGTGAGGCGAGAGTGCTACCCACTACACCACCGTGCAGTATGTAACACACACGCATCGTAAATTCAGCAAGAAATGTCACTTTGGTTGTGTAGTCTTTCTAATTCCATATTCCATATTCCATCTAATTCCGAGCAGGCAGGAGTTCTGGAGACTATCTGCTGCAAGTGACTAACGTTCATCACTTGAATGTCTTTGCATCCTTCATTGATTCTGTCTGTAAGCTGATTACTCAGACTGTCCTCCTCGAGAAAACGACCACATAGGTCGTGTGTCAAGCACCGAATTACGACCATATGTTACGTTTCAAAATAGCGCGCCCTCTAGCGGTCAAGTAAATATCGACACTCCGGTGTCTCAGACGATCGCCCCCCCCCCCACACGTCGACCTAAACCTACCCCGATTCCACGACATCTTCCCCCCACCCCCTCCACAGCCCCCCCCAACCACCCCCTCCTCCCCCCCCTACCACCCCCCCCCGCGCACCCCCCGCGCTACCCCCCCCCGCGCTACCCCCCCCGCGCGACCCCCGTCAATCATCGGCAGAGACCCCCCCCACACGTCGACCTAAACCTAACCCCCCCCCCGCGCGTGCATCATCGGCAGAGACCGCCTCCACACGTCGACCTAACCCTAACCTTAACCACTACTATCGTTGCGGAAGAATCTCCGCAATACGCTCCCAGAGGTCGTATTCGAGTGCATGGACTAACGACAACTGTGGTCGTATGAGTTGGAGGACTTGTTGTGATTACTGCTTAACCTCAACCTACGTGAAGTGAAACCAACGGAGACAACAACAAGCTGAACAAGACTCCACCAATGGATCCCACTGCAGAGTTCACGGACCTAAAGACTGAAGTCCACTCCATAGAACGCCTCATTGATGAGCTCCTCCAGCGGCAGTCCATGCTGTGTTCCCGGCTGGCAACGCTCGAGGCTCCGGACACCCTGCGGTCCTCCAACCCGGCAGCGGCGGCGGTGGCCGCGGCGGCTCCTGGCGACGTCCCCAGCGCAACCTCAACTCCATCCTGGGCCTGTGTCAACCTGCGGTCGAGTGCCCCGCTACCTCATCCAGACCACCTATTGCCACCACACAATCCGTGTCCAAGGTAGTCAACGGCCACGCCCCCTTGTGCTCCCCTGATTCATCAAGGTCTCCCAAGCTTCTTAACCCAAAACTAGCTGTTTACAATGACAACCTGGGAACAGAAAAAACAGAAAGAATTAGTGACTCAATCATTAGATTTGTCCAACTCCCTGGTGCTATCACCTACTGTCTCTCAGGTGGCAAGACAGCTGATTTTATTGAGCTTATCCCTGTGCTTCTCGACCTCCATCCTTCCATCAACACTGTGATAGCTCACACTGGCACAAACGATGTCATGTCTAGGCAATCATCAAAACTACATGCTGAGCTAGAGTCCCTGTCCTCCACAATCGAGAGCCTGGGGAGGCGGTGTGTCCTGTCTGGGCCCACTCCCACCCTGCACGGCAGCACAGAACGCTTCAGCCGTCTCTTCAACCTGCACCTGTGGATGCAGAATTTCTCTTCTGCTACTGGCCTGGGGTTTATCAGCCACTTTGACTCTTTCTGGTCCAGGCATGATTTATTTAAATCTGATGGGCTGCATCCTAACAGGAAGGAATCAAGGAGGCTGATCAAAAATTATATTGATTTTGTTGCCTTCTGCTCTAATTGACATCCTTCCCAGCAGGTCCCCATCCAGCTCTCTTGCCCAGCCTCATTTTGCTCCGCCCTGGACCATGCGGGCCCTGCTGGTGCTAGTATTAGTGCTTGTTCCAGCTCTACTGCCAGCTCCAGTTTTAACTCTGCAAACAACTTCTCTATCCCTGTTAGAATTTCTGAGAGGCAGTGTGTTAGTTCTAAAGTACGCTTTCCCCACAGGTCCAGCCTTGTTGCAGTTAATATTACCTCACCAACCTCCGTCACAAACTCAGCCTACTTCTGCTTACTTAATGTCAGATCTCTCTCCAACAAGTCTTTTATCTGTCAGGACTTTATTTCTACACACAATATTGATTTCTTTCTCATTACTGAGTCATGGCTAAATCCTGATGACTGTGCCCCCCTCATTGAATCTTCTCCTCCTGATTACTCATTTTTCCACCAGCCTAGAGTGACAGGCAGAGGAGGGGGGCTCGCTGTTATCCATAGAAGTGCATTCAACTGCTCCCCCATCTCGCTGGGTGCCTTCTCCAGCTTTGAGTGTCTCAGTTTCTTTTTAAAAAATGAACTCCCAATTTTATGTGTCTTAATCTACAGGCCCCCGAAATCCACTGCTGGTTTTTTACAGGAATTTTCGGATCTGTTATCTCTCATTATGTCACAACACGACAGAGTTCTGATTTTAGGGGATTTTAATATCCACTGCTGTCCATCTGCCTCCTCGTTCACCTCTGATTTTATTACTCTTATAAACTCTTTTAATTTGACTCAATCTGTAAAGCAACCAAGCCATGTTAAAGGTCACACCCTGGATCTTGTCCTCTCCCACGGGTTCTGTCTGGATGGTGTTTCTCTGACTGACTTTGTGGCCTCTGATCACAATGCAGTTCTTTTCCAGATCCCCCACCTCTCTCCAGTCCCTAAACCCAGGGCCGGACTGGGAGACTTTTTCAGGCCAGTCAGTCATGTAACCAGGCCACCCTGGCCTTGCCCACACGCGGGATACATAACAGCAAGTCAGCAACAGACAGCAAAATTCAACACCACTAGTGCTAAATAGAATGGCAGCTATTACCGTATTACAAATGAGAGCCATTTATGTTGTTGAAGAAAACTCTTCAGGTCCAATTCAGTGGCTGGTTCAAATGAGGTTTAATCACTGACAGTGGAGAAAAGACAATGTCGCGGTTGCCACACAGCCCAATCTGCAATGATGTGAGGCAAGAGACAACTTATACAGAACCAAAGGGGCAGGTCTAAGAAGTGGATTTACATAGATTCAATACGCGTCCCACCGAGGGGAAGAGACTTCCTGAGACAACATAAAGGTGTGACTTCCCTCGGAACAGCTGGGTTCTTTCTACATAGTGTCACAACAGGGGCCATTCATGAAGGCCTTGATCAAGTATGTGAGGTGAAGGTGTTTCGGGGACGGTCCAGGAAGGGGGACAGACCAGAGGTTCTTTTCATCAACATGACAAGGCTTACATACAATGAATGCAGCTCAGCAGGACATTTGATGTTTAGAGAGAAAGGAACATTATACCAAAACCAAATAAGAATTCTAAGGTAACACAATTTCTTCTACAATGTCAAATGGCAGTGTCTGTTGGTGTTATGTCTGCAACTTGCATGTTGTTGCTCTAGAAATGATTCTGTACCTTCTGCCAACTGCTCTGCACTGGCTTCTCCTGAAGTACCAGCAGGACTTGTGTCATCACCATCACCACCTTTGAATAGCAAACATGCTTACAGTGTTTTTCCATACACTATAGTTCATACAGTAAGATAGTGTAGCCTATGTCTCACTTAATGTGCCCTTGTATTCATATACATAATAATGGAATGATAACAGTAAATAAAAAAGTGGCTTGTTTAATTTCATGGCCAGGACCTATAGCCTACTGTGTAAAAGTGTACAGCCTCAAGGACCCAGGTCCCTGGACCTCAAGAACCAGTGTTTTGTTGTTGTTGTTGTTTTTTTTACATAACTTACTTGCAGAGGTATCTTGGCTGGGGGGCGGGGGCCTGAATAAATTTGTCAGTTTACGGCATTTGGCCGCATCCTCCTCCAGCGCCTTTCTTTTTTTCTCTCTCTTCCCTCTCTCCCTTTTTACCCGGGGGGTTGGGGTCCATGGTTTACAGTACTAGTCGAAGCCTTGACTCTCCCTCTCTGCTCGGCGCTCGCTACACACACACCGCGACTGCAGCATCAGTGTCACACACACCCCTTCCTCCACACACTGTCTGTGTGGTTGATACGGACTGTTGGGGTGGGTGTTAATCAAAACAAACCAATCGCCTTGTCCTCCTCACATGCTACTGGCCTGAGTGGCCTCTCATTGGCCAGGCCTGCATCTCTGACTTAGAAAAAAAAAAGTCAGATAGACCGGCAGACTTAAAAAAAAAAGAAGAGAGAGAGAGAGAGACGCAGGCCAGCAGGCCAATCATAGGCCGACCGCTCCCGGTTCTCCCGATGGCCAGTCCGGGCCTGCCTAAACCCACCTCATATATCCGCTCTCGTCCTCTTAGCTCACTCTCTGCTCCAACCTTCTGCCATGCCTTTACTTCAATGCGTGGCAACCATCTACAACCCCCTCTCTGTGTAGATAAACTGGTCAGTGATTTCAACTACTCCTTCACTACTATTAAAGATTCCATTGCACCCGTAAGAAATAAGAAGAAGACTACCTCTTCATGCCCATGGTTGAGCGAAGATCTCAAGCGCTTAAAGAGACAGCGCAGGAAAGCAGAGCGGAAATGGAAACAGGACAAGCACAGTGGCTCCCTCATCTCCCTTAAAGGTCTCATGTCCTCATATCAGCATGCTGTCAAAGTGGCTAGGAACTCGTATTTTGCAAATTTGATTGCCAGTCAGGGCCATTCACTCTGTGACCCAACCTGCACCAAGCCAGTTTCCTGATCCTTCCCCAGAGAAATGTGAGGAATTTCTTCATCATTTTGTAAATAAGGTCGTACAGATCCGAGAGCAGTTTGACACCACTCTTAGAGAAACTGACACAATCTCTTACCTCCACTCTCCTTTAACCAATTTTAATGAAATCTCCTTGTCCTCTCTGGAGCGCATAGTTACTGCATCGAGATCTTCCACCTGCCTCTCAGACTGTTTTTCCACCTGGTTTTTAAAATATGTGTTTCAGACAGTTGGTCCCGATGTCTTAGCCATTGTTAACCTATCTCTGTCAACTGGCATTTTTCCATCCTGTTTTAAACATGCCCTGGTCTATCCACTTTTAAAAAGGCCCACTTTGGATGCCTCAGTTTTAAACAATTTTAGACCGATCTCCAAGTTGCCATTTTTATCAAAGGTTTTAGAAAAAGTTGTCTCTACACAGCTGCTCGCCTTTTTAGATAATAATGTCTTGTTTGAAAAGTTCCAATCAGGCTTTCGCTCACGGCACAGTACTGAAACTGCTCTTATTAAGGTCACAAATGACCTGTTGCTTGCAGCTGATTCAGGGCTCTGCTCAGTCTTAACTTTACTTGACCTCAGCTCTGCCTTTGATACGGTGGACCATGATATTTTAATAAACCGTCTGGAACATTTTATCGGCATCAGTGGTGTGGCACTTGACTGGTTCAAGTCTTATTTACCAAACAGGTCCTTCTCTGTGACTCTTGGCGATGTCTGTTCCTCGCATGCTCCCCTGTTTTATGGGGTCCCCCAGGGGTCAATTCTGGGGCCCTTGCTTTTTTCTATTTACATGCTACCTCTGGGGAGAATCATTCAAAGGCACAACATAAACTTTCATTTATATGCGGATGACACCCAGTTATATGTTCCACTAAAACCTGGCTCTTCAGATGTTTCCCACATTCTGTCATGCCTAACAGATGTAAAGACATGGATGTCAAACAACTTTCTCCAGCTAAATGAATCAAAAACAGAAGTGATCCTTTTCACTCCATCCAGCTCTAGCACCTCCATTCCCGACAGTCTCCCCTCTACTCTCTGTATCCAGAATGAGGCTTGCAACCTTGGTGTTATTTTTGACTCACAGCTATCATTTGACTCACAGGTAACCAAGGTAGTACAATCCTGTTTCGGGCAGCTAAGACAGCTAATGAGGATCCGCTCCTTCCTCTGTCCCGCTGACCTGGAGAAGGTTGTCCATGCTGTTATATCATCTAGACTTGATTACTGTAACGCTCTGTATGCTGGGATCAGTAAAGGAAACATCCGTAGACTGCAACTCATTCAGAATGCAGCTGCCAGGCTTTTAACAGGTAGTAAGAGAAGTAACCACATAACTCCAACCCTTGCCACTCTCCATTGGCTGCCCGTGAGTTTTAGAATTGATTTTAAGATTTTATTAATTGCCCTGCTTATGGTTCCAAGGTCCCGTCTTGTCACCAAAGGTGACCGGGCCTTTGCTGTCCATGCTCCACAGCTGTGGAACACCCTGCCCGGCAATCTCAGGCAGGCGAGCTCAGTGGCTTCTTTTAAATCTCTTCTTAAAACTCACTTTTATCGATAAGCCTTCTCTTAATTTTGTTTTAATTTTGTTTTATCCTTATTGTATGATTACTTTGTTGTGGGTGGGTGATTTTATAATTTTAAGTCCAATTTTATTTCTCAGGTGGTTTTATTATGTTGTTGCCAGTGTTGGGGTTGTAGCAGGAGCAGATTTGGTTATCAACAGTTAATTATTAATGTCAATATGATTATCGATATTAATAATTATATTTAATATATTATCATGATATAATCATGAATAAACGGGGCACCACCCTGGGATCAGGGAAAAGATAACCTAAAACTGTATTCAGTCTCAATATAAGGTTTTATACTCAAATGCCAAGGATCGTGATCATTGGCATAGAAGCATAAAAACAATCTAACAATTAAAAAGGCGTGAAATTCAAGCACTAGCCTTCACAACCTGCTGTTATCCAGTGACATATACACAACAAGCACAAGAGACCGCTAGTTATAATATGATAAGTTTTATTAAAATCAGTAATAATGATCACAATCAATAACACTGCAATTAACAAAGCCTTATTACCTAACTACCTAACACACAAAGCTAAGCTACAGAAGACACACGTGGAGTGTGTGTGTGTGTGTGTGTGTGTGTGTGTGTGTGTGTGTGTGTAGAGAGAGAGAGAGAGAGAGAGAGATATGGTCGGGCGCGACCACCAGATGGAGCTATTCCTCACGGCGTTCAGGGGCGGAGCCACTGTCGTTAGATGGAGTAGCGAGAGAGAGAGGTGGAGCTATGTCCTTAATGTCCGCAGCTGGAAACAGCTGGCGGAGGATGTGTGTGGTTTAGCGGGACACAAACAAAGAGAGGGGAAGAATGCGCGCGCGATATTTCTGAGGCTTCAGAAGGCAGGCCGCTATCACACGGGCTCGCGTGAATGAACTGTCGTTTATTCCGCGAGACCGGTCTTTTAACTGATAGTAGAGGCTTTCTGAGCTTGCGAATATGGCGGAGGTTAGTCGAAAACACTGTTACAGAAATCAACCCAGCTGCGTGGGTCCACGATCAGTATTCAAATACAGCAGCACATGAACAAACGGACTCGGCGGTCCGCGATCAGAACGTAAAACACATTAACAAGAATTACAAGCATATCCTACACTATCACTTATGTCTCTGCCCAGCCTCTTACTGGTGTCGTTGCGTAGGTTGCGAGTCCGTCCTGGCGTTCCCGACGGTAATTCGTGTCCCGGCGTCAGCGGGAGACGTGACGAGTCGGCTTAGTCCAGGCGAGAGCGGAGCAGGTTTCCTCTCGTTGGGCAAACCCCGAATAAAGAAAACAGTCCGTGTTTCTTTCTTCCACGGACGGCGATATAATCGCGGCTTGGCGATTAAGTCAGCTTACTTCAGACAGCGTCTGGTAGCTGGACGGCAGGAACCGGCTTGGTTCCTCTTGTTGCAGCGGTGGCTGCGGGGCCGTGTCCACCTCCTGTTGGTGGACGGGTCGGCTCCCGTGGCAACGTGGTGTTGCGATGGAAGCGCTGGAACCAGCGCCCGAGTAAGCGCGTAATGAGGAGTAAGAGAGTGTTCTCAAGGCGGCTTCGGTTTATAAAGCTCAGGCCGCTCCAGGGGACCCCCCGTGGGGTACCTGTTGTGACGTCACATTTCTCACCTGGGTGAGAAGTGAAACTAAAATGGTGGTGTAGTTTTTAATCTCCTTTGTTCCTTTGTCCTGGCCGCATGTGTAGGCTTTGTAGGCCGCATTATGTAGTCCTAACGGTTAGGTCCCCAACACCAGGAAATTGCATTTGACCTGAGGGGTATTCCACCAAACTCGCTAATTAAAGCGGCGCTTACCTGGTTAAGCCTGGTTAGGACTAACGCCAACTTCCACTTGCGGCTAAACCCATTCCATTAACGCATTTCAGCCGCGCCTTGTTGAGGCTTATTCAAGCGAGGCTAACGTTGTCGTGTGTTACGCACGTTCACGGGATATGAAGCCAGACCAGAACCGTGAATGTCGAATCATCGAGAAAATGGCAGAAAAGACCGGAGCAAAAATTATTGATGGAACTGTATGAGGAGTATAAACCCATCATAACCAAAAAAGGGAATACTGTAGTGATAAATAAAAATCACGAGGCTGCTTGGGCAAGAATTGCCGAGCGAATAAATACGGAAGTACCGTTAAGAGTAACATGTTCTAATATAACACTGACTACAATTTCTCTAACCTGAGGATAGTGTAGAGGTAACGCGCTGGCTTTACATGCGGCAGGAGACGGTTCAATTCCTGACTATAGTCGTTTCTTTTTCTTTCTTTGGCTGGAACTCTCTCTCTCTCTCTCTCTCTCTCTCTCTTTCTCTCTTTTTTTTTTTAGATAGGCCTAGTAAATGCATCTACATTGACCAACTCATTTATCTCAACAATTCAATGAACACATTCAATGAACTTATTCATGAACTCACCTGAAAGGAATTTATGTGGCTGAAAATTGCATGCAGCAATGCCTTTGTCATTGGGATCTAAAACATGCTATTAATAATAACATCTTTATTCCTATCATGTTTTTGCAAGTTATATTTGGGTTCTGGGGAAATTGTATGACATATTTATCATAGTTAAAGTAAAATGTTGGTCTAATTCTCTGATCTAAAGACAATTATACAGAAAAAAAAACAAAAAAACACACACATGAGATATCCTCGCCGGGATGTGAACCTGCGATGCCCACATTTAAGGGCAGGTATATCACCACTCACCCAACTGGGGACTTTACATAATCAAATGGCCAGTAGGTGTTAAACAAAATAAACGATTTATTCATTTTTTTTAATTGCAAGCATGTATTCTTTGGCGCTTGATGAAAATATAGTCTGTTTGTACTTCATATATGTAATTCTGGTAATTTTTGGTCTTTCACATGAAGAAATCACGAGGACTAGTCTTGGCGGAACCTTCTGCTGGTACAGTTGTTTCCGACAGACGGACTTCTCTGAAACCCCCGCTAAAGTAAGCCTGATGTTTAGCCTGCCCCGGAGCAGGCTAGTTTGGTCGGATAAATTCCCATGGTTACTTAGCGGAGAGTCCCTCCCCCAACTCTCGCTAAAGGTAGCGAGGCTTATCGAAATTAGCCCGGCTTTGCGCTTAGCGAGTTTGATAGAATACCCCTCTGTTTTATTTCTGTTGTTATTGTACAGCACCTTGTAACTTGTTTTTGAAAGGTGCTATATAAATAAAGTTTAATATTATTATTATTATTATTATTATATTCTCAGTCTCATACTTCAATATGCAACAAATTATGATTATTTATGTGATAAAATGCGACGTTCTTGACACACAGAAATATATTTTAAATTGACAGACACATGTGTAATTCATGGAACAATCCAAACAAGAAATGATTTTTCTCTTGCCATTGACTACTGCACAAAATTCCATGGCGTTCGACTGAAAGGGGCAGGAGTTCACCTCTGTAGTTTTCATATAAATAAACAAAAGTTTTGTTTTCATTCAGTGTTTCTTACCAAAACTTATTGCGTGTTCCCTTGACTCACATGTATGTCTTTGTCTATGGGCACGACACAAACAAAACCTTTCCACTTTATCAAAACATCCACAGTATAAATAATAACAACATCAACATTCTCAACATTGTTTTTTTAATGAGTTCAGCAGATTCCCTCACAGACAAATATGGCTTCATTAGGCAAATATGGCATTCATTAGGTATAAGGGGTCATGATACTAATCAAGAGATCAACAATACAAGCTGAAGCTACTTTGTCATTACCTTAGCATGCAGCTTCACTACTGATCGCTGTAAGATAGGATGAAAACGGAATAGGCAAAGTTTTTCAAACGTCTTTGTCATCTAATGTACAGTAACCTAGCTTGCATCAAATATGCATAAACATCAAGTCTCTAAGCTTGTCTGACTGAAAATGTACTCTGCTGTGCTGGCGTGAGGTTTATATTTAGCCTTATCTCTTCCATTTTCCTCGGCCACTTGCGTCATCCTGCTATCTATACTCTATTTTGGTCACTTCTGTCCTCCACTCATATACCTCTGCCACACATTCCACTCTCCACAGGCACCACTCATTCTTTCCTTCATTCACTCTTGATGCCCTTCTCCCCTCCCCATGCCCTCAATCCCTCTTACCGCCCCCATCACTGCTCTTCTCTAAATGTCCTCTTCTTCCTTGTCCTTCTTTTATGCAGCAATATCACTGTTCATTATTTTTCTTCCTTGGGTCTAAATGAAATGCACTAGAAACTAGATACAAATACAATTTGGCTTTTCCTCAGCTTGTCAGGTTTTATACCCTAAAGTCACAGGATCCATATGTTTGTATGTGCACGCTTTCTGCTCCCTACTGGGGTTGAGGCCAGTGACACCCTCAGGGCTGTGCTGTCCAATCCCCTCCGTGCTGCGTTTCTATAGGATTGAATTAACCTCCTGCCTCTCTTGACAATGCACATACACATAATCATCCAGACTCACAAACATACTTTGTCTATGCCAATCACCTTTCCCCTGTCAAGGCTATATTGCTAGCTTGGGGCCCTCTGCAACTATTATCACTTAGATTTACCCATGGGGACCAACCTACTAAATCCACAGAATTTGTTTATTTATTTTCCTTAAAAAGACTCACAGTATCAACTGCACAAATAGCGACAAAACCATCGTAGGCGTAGAATGGAGTGAAATATTAAAAGTTATGCTGGTTGAAAAATGTACAGCTGCATCTGATCATAAGACGGCAGAACGATGAGAAACAGACCGCAAATCACATTCAAAAGTAAAGTTACAGCTAAGCCAATATCTTGCAGTAAATACTTAAAAGTTGAATATAAGTTTTTTTACTACTTTCAGCTGGAAATGTGACTAAAATGTCCCTTCAGGTCATGTTTCCACTTACTTCATGTTGGTTTTATGTGGCTTATCAGACAGTCATCATTAAACAAATATCCCTTTCATAAGATTTGATGCTTTGAAAACACAAGTTTTGTTTTGAGCATTACATTTTTAAATAAATCTTCAAAACAATACATTAACGTCTTTTGGTTAAACTTCCGTCTGAAAACAAAGCAAAAAACACATTTTTAGAAGGGGCAAACTTGCACTTTAATGTGTTTAAAGCCAAATTAAGATAAATAAACTCCACTGATTGCTTTGTGTCAGGACACCAAGTCGGATACACAACCCACTCACAACACCTTTATTTGCGACTTATTAAATAAAAGGAACATTGCTTTCTGCATAACCCCAGAAGGTTTATATATTTTACAGTTGTCTCAAAACTAAACAGGTAAAGAATGAGAATCAGCCTTTAATTGTTTATTTCAACATGTTGTTAATGCTTACCATAAGGTAATTCATTAACATTTAAATATTACTTGTATTTTGACTCTATAAACTGATGCAATAGGATTAGGATTGTCAGATCAGCACTGTTATACCACATACATTTTTGTTTGTAATTGTAATTGTAATACACTTTAAATAAAACTTTAGTCTGTATTCAAAATTTAAATAAAGTAATATTTATAAAAAAAAAATGCATACATTGTTACCAAACATCATTCAAGAAAATTCTCTGGTGTCGCACACTGTAAACATGGATGAGCTAGTGAAATTATTTATATTTGTGTTATTAACGTATCGGCCCTAATAAGCTCTAATTGGTTTTCTGAGGAAAAGTGGCCATTGCATATCAAACCCTCCAGCTATCTATTGGCCACTAGTGGGTGATTTTAAGTGCCACTAATTCACTGGCCAGTGACACATCAGACTATTTATTAAAGTACACTAACTTAATGAATGGCCCATAGAATGGAGAGTTAAAACATTTACTGTCCTAAGAGAGAGATAGAGAGCAATAGACACTGGATAGAAAGAGGATGGGAACGGCAAAAGAGAGAGAGGGAAAGAGAGAGGAGAGAGTGAGAATAAATGGCCCATCGTATAGAGTTAAGACGTTAAAAGTGCAAATAGACAGCTGACCCTCTTATAGCTCGCACATGCAGCTCAGACATGCACGGCCACCTCAGCCACTTTACACCCCACAAGATAGAGGGATGGGGGACTGAATGGGGGAAGAGAGAGGAAAGATGGAGAATTGGATGACACAAGAGGATGGGATGTTGGAGAATTGGAAAGGGGCAAGAGATAGAAGTGAGGCGAGCCGACGCGGTTGATTTATCACTATAGTGAATACACTTTTTTAAAAAGCGAATGACAAAAAAGAATGAAGGAAAGATCAAAGAATGAATTAGAACAAGACAAAGTGTGAAAGAGGGAGAGAACATAGAACAAGTAAATCACTGAAGGGTTGCACAAATGGGGGACCATAAAGCAGAGTGGTCTTTCAGTTAGCATGTAAGCTCAGTGGGCTGTGTGTGATTTGATGGAGAGAGGGTCATTGGAATGACCAGGACAAGGAGAGAAGAAAGAAATGTAAAGGAGTAAAAAACAAGGAGGGTGAAAGTTAGTCTTCATTCCTTTTGACACTGCCCTCAGGTAATTTCTCAATCCCAATGTTGTGCTTTCCACTTTTTGGGGAAGCTGAAAAATGGAAAAGACCAGAGAATGATTTATTATGAAAGACATCTTAGCCTCACAACAATGATTTTGCCATGTTAAATGAAAAATATGCAATAAAGATAGTATACATGTTTATGGTGTGCATTTTTCTCCATCTGTGCACATATTTGTGTGCGTGTGTGTGTGTGTGTGTGTGTATCAGGGGAGCTAGATGTTGTGAAAGGCCATTACCACCATGAGTCCATGTCACTAGGCCTGTGAAACCCAAGGGAACCCTACCAATGATACAAGGGGATATGGGGATAAAACACACACACGCACACACACACACACACACACAGGCCCACAAGCACACACACACACACACACACACACACCACACACACACACACACACACACACACACACACTCACACACACACGGCATATATAAATTCAGACACATACAAATAGTGTGTACATATGAACCCTGCAAGGTGGTAATTTTAGATATCACACTTGCCTAAATGAACACACAGCCACCCAAGCGTAGATATAAATATATATAACATTTCTATACACACACACAAGGGGGGTTAAATAGCCCCAAAACAGGCCTATGAAACACCACCAGTGTGAAGCTGCCACACATTAGCACTTTACAGGTCACAGCGCCTAAATCAGATATCGTCATGCCTTGTTTGGCACAGTATTAGTACGAGAAAATCCCATTCAGACTTTCTCCCAAACCCAATAATAACCACTCTGCATTGAGTATGAGGTCTGAATGAAGCTGCCCATTTGTGTAATTGCCTTACAAATGTCTTACAAAAATTTGACACAACACAAGTAACCAACAAAAAGTGCACCTCTGAACACTTCAGCCACATGTTTCCCTCACATTTGAGCTTTTCACTGTGTTCTTGAATTCATTATTTCAGGTGAGTAAGTATTGTGATTCCAAGTAGTTGAGGTGGGCTGCACGGTGGTGTAGTGGGTAGCACTGTCACCTCACAGCAAGAGGATCCCGGGTTTGATTCCTGGGTCGGCCCGGGTTCCTTCTGTGTGGAGTTTGCATGTTCTCCCCGTGTAAGCGTGGGTTCTCTCCGGGTTCTCCGGCTTCCTCCCACAGTCCACAGACATGCAGGATGGGGATGGGTTAATTGGTGACTCTAAATTGCCCGTAGGTGTGAATGTGAGCGTGAATGGTTGTCTGTCTCTATATGTTGGCCCTGTGGTGGACTGGCGACCTGTCCAGGGTGTACCCTGCCTGCGCCCAATGACAGCTGGGATCGGCTCCAGACCCCCCACGACCCTGAATACAGGATAAGCGGTAGACAATGGATGGATGGATGGACCTAGGTGAGGTGCTTACATCTATAATGGCATGTCCCCAACCCAGCATACTTGTTGTTAAAGGCCGTATTTTCCGAAGACTTCTTGTTGTGTTAAGTGATTCCCACTCACATGCATCCAAAGTAGCCTGAATTGATTGATGTCGTCATGAATGCTGTCTCACGATAACCGAAATACTCATCGGATTGCTCCTCTCCTGTTAATGAATTGTCTTTGGAAGTGTACCTCATTTATAGCAAATGAACCTAATGGAGTTATTCAAATAGAAAATAATTCGCTTTGGATTTTGGATTAATTTTCTTGTGGAAATACTGGTAACGTTCAACACTTCATATCTGCAAGGCAGCCTCCATGACTGTCCAGACTAATGGCACCATTAGGTGTTATGGGAAGCTATAACTTTGTGTCATGGACATAACAGCGAAACTTTATGCATGTAAATTGAGAATGAAATGGGGCCGAAAAATTAACCCTGTGGGACCCCCCATCCCCCTAAATAATGTCTGCTACAGAAAAATTGCTTGTGGTGAGTGAAAATGCCTTATCAGACGGCTGAGTTTTTAAACCAGTAAAAAACCCAGCTCATCACCATTATCAACAGTGACAGATCAGGGTTATAACCTCTTTTTTAGTGCAAAGAGCTGCATCATTCATTAGTTATGCTGAGTGTGGTTGAACAGACCTGTGCTGAGTTTTACCTTGTTGTATACAAAATAAATACAACCATTTTGAATACTGAATATAATTTTTCAATTAATAAAATAAAGACTACAACTAGATAGTAGGAAGGGATTATGAGAAAAGAGAGGAGATAGCAGAGGAGCAAGATAAAGGGTTGAAAGATGCTCGGAGAGAGACAGAGATAGAAGGAGAGATGTAGATGAAGACAGAAGGTGGAGGAGGAGAAAAGAGGAGTTAAGTTGGCCATTAGCGATGCAGCGTGTGGAGCCCACTCTTACAGGCGTTCCACAAGGTTAACGATAAGAGCCCCTCAGCAGCTGAAATGCTCAAGTAGCTTTTATTGTATCATAATAATGAATCAAAGATCAAATAAAATAAATGAACTCCAAAAGGCGAGCAAGTAAAATAAAACGTATGTGCGGAGATCCGGGTGACCAGGCAGCAACCCAAATAGAAACGAGAGAGAAATGTTAGAAAGAGAGAAAAAAAGTAATAAAAAAAAATCTCGCTCTCTTTCCGCTAATATCTTCTTATGTCATCTGGTTGAAAAATATTTGCCTGCAGGTCAGGGCTCCCCCTGTTAGAAAAATGCTTCTTCACAGCTCTCTGCTACATTAAATATCTGGCCTCTGTGCATCCCATTTACTGCTGCTGGCTATTAGGGGAGAGGGAGGGAGGGAGAGACAGAGGGAGAGAGAGAGATCAAGAATGAATAGCGAAAGATAA
Source organism: Chelidonichthys spinosus (assembly GCA_029853015.1). Lineage (NCBI taxonomy): Eukaryota > Metazoa > Chordata > Actinopteri > Perciformes > Triglidae > Chelidonichthys > Chelidonichthys spinosus. The sequence continues at coordinate 22,255,866 of CM056821.1, forward strand.
ATGGATGTATGAAAGAAAAAACGAACAGGAGGTAAAAATAGTAAGAAAGAGTAGAGGCTAATTATTTAAAACACAACAGTTACAAAAATCAGAGAAAAGAAAGAGTGAAATGGAGTCTGAAGAGCCTCTGTTGATTTGTTTTCTAGGCAGGTTGCTTATGCTTTTTTTTAAATCTCTTATTTTAAATGTGTGTGTGTGTGTGTGTGAGAGAGAGAGAGTTTAGTGCCCTTGGCAAGAGAATTCAGAATGGACAGTAGTTAGCCACCCACCGGAGCAAGCTGTTACCACTTCCTTTTCCCTCCTTCCCCCCATCCTCCCTCTTCCCCTCCCTCTAACTCCTTTCATTTGCTTTTCATGTTTCTCATGAAAATATAGTAGTTAAAAGAACAAAAACTAAAGAATGCTGAAGTGATGACGTAAGTTAGGATCGCATTGCTTCCCTCAACAAAAAGCCAAAGGGATTTATTGATTCATTTTTTCAGAAAATAATCTCTGTATAAATTTTTGTTCAGCAAAATAGACATTTTTGTTCACAAATAAACACCACAACATTAGGCTTTAAATGCACTACACCTCCGTAGCATGAGTGTGAGTAGGCAGAAAAAGGCTGTAAAGGTGGACTAGTCGGCATGATGACATCATGTAATCTAATTTAGTCACTTACACCAACCGCCTTATTTAAATCATGAGAGGGCGATCTTGTAACATATTTGATAAAGTAGAAAAAACCACAGACATTTAGGACCCATTCAAAAAACCCATTGACTTCAACACGAGGGAACCAGAATTGCAAAAATAAGTCTAACAGAGTTTTAGATCTAATTCCAGCAGCAGTCACCTATAAGTCCATGTTTGAATGCTCTTGACTGATGGATAAATTACCATGAAGAAGGTAAATCATGAACATCCTCACCTTGATGGCCGCACACTGAGTAGCCTTTAGGAAGTCGCTAACAATTCAAAGGCATTATAATACACTTGAAGACTTTTACAAAATTGACTGGTTGTGTGGTGCATTTCTTTGACTCATTTGGCCAGTTGTGCTTCAGATAATTTTTGCCACAAAAGGTCGTCAAGCATACTAGAAGGTGCAGCTGCATTCAAGCAATGCTTGAAGCTCTGGCACTGTGTTGCTTCAGAAACCACGGAGATACGAAACACAATCCAGGAAGTCCAGTCAGAGGACAATCCCTGACGAGCTGAAATATGACATTGGAGTCAAAAAGTAATCTAAGCATGCTTGCATGTATTTGATAACACTACACTGTGCTGCAAAAAGTAGAGCACCAACTTTCTTGCCGGACAAACAAAACAGCCTCTGCGTTGGCACCTCTGCTGCATCATCGGCCTGCCCTCATTAAAAAAATGGGGCCAGCTCTTTTTATTTTCTTTTTTTCCCAGGACTGTTGTCTGTCTGGACGCAGTGTAAACACAATCATGTGAAGTAGAGCACTGCTGGAAACTAGCATGCGTGCTCTGTGAACTATCATAAATTATGTGGTTATTGTTTGTTACCACTCTAAAAGAAATGTGTGCATAAATCAGAGACAAAAGACAGGTGTCAAAACTGGAAGCCTGGTTTTAATTGATATTGCTCTACTGTAATAATCCTGAAAGGCATAGTCTGGAGTAACACATGTAATGTTTCAACCCATAGTAGTTTAAGTTACAGAATCATAGGTCTCTCTTTTTGCATTGAATAATATATACAATGTGAAATAAATACATTTACACAAATGGACATTATCGTTGGAGCACACTTGTATGATACACGTCACAAAAATATACAGGTTATTGTTTCTTTTTTTTTCTTTTTTTTCATTTACTGATGTGAAGCACATCTAAAATCTACGGACATGTTTTTTTATAACACAGGGTCTTCTCTCGTACACAACTTTTCTCCACCACGCCATATTTAAACATCCTTGGTATTCAAATGTGTGACTGTTCTCTCGCTCCCTTGAATTATTTTATTCACATTTGCAAATTAAGACTGCAGGGTTAGCTGCAGCACAGGTGGCAGTTACATTTGGGAATTAAATACAACTAAATGACTAAACACTGTAGAACTGTAGATAGACACAGTTTGGCCTTAGCAGATTTCAGGGGCTGTCATAGTGGATGGACAATCCTGCTTTGTCCCTACGCCTTAATTCTCCTTCCACCGAAACTATTGTTACATATTTGCAGCTAATGGATCGTACCAGATGAGGGCAACAACATGGTGCCTGAAGTGAAACCAGGTCAAACTCTTCCTATCGATGTCTGCAAAATCCCAGACCTTCTTCCAGTTCCCCTTGTAGAAAATACCAGTTTGGTTCGTTGTAACTGAAATGGTTTTAGCTTCAACTGCAGAATCACTTTAATAGCTATAGCATTTATAAGTAGAACTCAAAACAAACAAGTGCAACTCTTGTCTCATCATTGAAGTCATCAAAATATTGCTTTTTAACTATATAAAAAAAATGTTGTATGAAAACTCTAAATAACACCTTGGCTATGAACAGCAAGTTCTATCAAAACCTCTGAAAGAATCACGCGACCTCCCTCCTGATTTTAGCTGGTAGATTTATTCTGTTGCACTAGCAAAACAAAGTGGCACACAGTGAACCATTTCCTGTCGTGAAACACATGTATGTACAAATCAGTATTCGCTGATTATAAATTGGATTCATTTTTAAAACATGGCTATTAACCAAAATCCACCTCAGCCTCAATCACATCAGGGTGATTCATTGCCTTGAACTTTTCAGAAATACACAGGATTGGTTTGACAACCAACGAATCGTTGAAACAGAGGAGAAAAACTAGTAAGATAAATTTACCTTTCTTCCGTAAGTTGTAGATTATTTTACAGTGGATGACAAGAAATACCATCTTTCTGACGATGAGAAGGTGTTTTAAGTTACAATCCAAACCAAAAAAAATCAATACTGTCATCAAGGATTTTTGACTCAAAATATATTTTAAGTACCTGTGAAATTATTTGTATGTATATTTAATGTTTAAGACCTTTGATGAGTCCTTGCATCTTTGAATTCATGCCATTTGTAGCGCAGAATCTATAACTGTGCACGAAGAGGTACAATGAGTATAGTGACATGTCCATCAAAGTTCCTCATTCCAGGGCCAAAGCAGAAACGGGTCCCACAACATAACAAGTGCACAGTGAAGAAAAAAAGCAAGTGCCAACTAAACTTTCAAGCCTTTTCTTTAACGTTTCCCATCAACCCATAAAGAAACCCTTTTAGTCCTAACTTTGACCTGACGATCACTTTTTACACAGGAAATTAGCCGAAAACAGGAAACGATGGGGAGAAAAAAAAATGTGTTTCATCTTCAGATTTTCTCTTTTTGACCGCTGAAACAGTAAGGATGATTGAGCCGAGCTGTATGGAATGCAGTTATGTACAGCGAGCTTATCAAAAAAAATCACCTACACTTCTGAATTACTCAAATGTCCTTTTAAATTTCATCGTTATTTTAACCTAAAGATATACAGTATAGTGTTTACTCTACAGGAAATTTACACAAAAGATCCCTTTTTAAATACTCGTATGGTGTTTTCTTCATTTAGATACTAAATATTTCATTATTAATGTATAGTTTGGTGAAGATAAATACTGAAATTTGATCTTGGTGTGCTAGTTACGTTTCTAGAAGAAGAGCCTTATATCTGGTTCGGTTCATTGAGAGAGAATCTGGTGCCCAGACCCCCCAGCGGACTGATCCGACAGAGAGACTACATGGCATCTCGTCTACTCTGTTTTGTCTAAAGAAGAAGCACATGGCACAAGAACGGGAATCACAACAAGAAGAAGTACACAGCAACGCCTTAGAGGTCTCAACAGAGGAGGAAAGTATCAAACAGAAAGACCTTAAAACAAAAAAAAAAAAAAACAGATAAAAAAAAAAACAGGGTTTTTTCTTGATAGAAAAACCAGCGAACATGAAACACACATCGAGGCCGAACTACGTTTTTTTCTTTTTTTTCTCGATTTTTGTTTCCAATAAAATGTCTTATGTTAGAATTATAATCTGTATAATTTACAATATATAATGTTTAAGAAGGCTGAGAAAATATCCCTTACTAATAATACTGACTGTTTGATACAGAGCGTGTGATGTTAGAGATCAACTACACTTAAACTGCAGCACTCCTCGACCGTTGTCATTTTATATTAGATTACACCTTCATCTACATTACACATGTTGGCATTGTTATTCAGCTCTAGAAATGACACAAACCATGATATGGGAGAAAAAAAATACCTTGACTGTCTTCACCTGTTAAAGCTGCGATCAGTCAGCCGTACAATCTCACTGCAGCGATGAAGTCAACGTTTCTTCGCTTGACTGTAAAACGTCTGACAGTTTCCTATAAGCTCAGCTTTCCATTTCTTGCAGTTAAACACTCCGAAATTTAACAATCAAGTTTTTCAAAATTCAATTAAATTAAAATTCTAAATTAATACTCTTAATAATTTAAATTATTATTAATATTACCACTGATTATGGGTTTAATTCATAGAGGAAAATAGAAAATGCTATCTGAGGAGACTTAATGTCTACTTGAAATACAGGTTATGTTATAGATTTTAAGTGTAATTTGTTATAACTAGTAGATGAACTAAGAAACAAATTTATGAATATTCGCATATAATAACATAATAAGTATAATTTTACACATTTTTATCAATTTAGACTATATTTAAAATGTAAACAAAAAGTGACTAACAAGAAGTGGAATAGCGAGCTAACATGAAACAGTCAGTGTGTGTTTTTGTCTTATTTTTTTTTATGATTAATTTGCTAGCAATGTTTCCCTCAGCACTGATCCAGATATAGGTTATTGTGATGGTCTGTACGCTCGGTAACATGGCTGCAGAAACATCCTTTGACGAGAAAATAAATTGTATGACGGAACAGCTGGTTTCAAAGAACTGTCTCGTTTTGATCGGATTAAAAGAGTCTGGTCACGAGAAAAGTAATATACGTTAGAGTGATGTGATAATTGCATTGGATGTTGGATCTTTTAGTCGTCAGCTGCTTGTGTTACTCCTTCAGGTGTCACGATGACCATTCACACAACACTTATGTGACGGCAGCATGGACGTCTCACCCTCACCTTCCTGGTCCATATTTGTTCCTCGCTTTCTCTTACAAAAGGAAATATTGACTGTTATCTAATAGCTTATGGCAAGTTACACGGAGAAAAAAGAGTAGCTACAAACTCTCCTTAAATCCCCATCCTCTCTCCCAAAATAAAGACTGGCACGTTATGTTAATATTGCAGACATTGTCCATATGCACAACCCCCTTCCTTTAAAAACCACTATTGCTCAGAGTTTTCTAAGATAAAACGCTGACTTGTTACTACATTATTACTCGTTATATTTATATATATATATGATAATTGCTGAAAGTGGTCAAGCTGATAGAAAAAAGGAAAGACATATTGATTGATTCAGTTTTAAGAAGACAATATTAATAACAAAAAACAAAAACAAAGCCGTGTTATATGTCATATACAGGATGACAGTTATTTACAACCCTAATACTGGTTTCATTGCTAAGATTATTTTCAATAAAGAATTAAAGAAAGAAAATACGGAGTTTGAAAGCAACAATAGTTGTTCTTCAGTCAGTTTTCATCAGCACACGTTTCCTTCTGGTTTGCATTGCGGTGAGTGACTGAAGTCCCCCCTATCACTCCCTGAATGAATCACTAATATAGCTCTGTGCTGACGCAAAGAGATGAGCTGGAAGTTGTGTATGCAACGGAGCAAGGAAAGTTGTACTGAAGTGACAATTTGGAGTTTGTTGGGAGTTTGTAGTCATGAGCATGGGAAGGGCTATTCTTAATGGCACATTGACAGACTGAAATCTCGACCGACTTGTGTTTGTGGAGAGCTACGGACCCACCGAGCAGCTGGAAGGGATTCAAACAGACGTCCAAAACACAAGAGGAGCGTTCGACAGAGTAAATACGGAGAATATGAACTGAGCCTATGTCTACCGTGCAACAAGCAGGGATCCATTCTTGACACTATAGATTAAGCCATATTTTGACTTATGGACTCCGTCAGTCATGAACACCTCAAGTGCTCTGAATATTTGAAAATAATTTCAGCCACGTCAAATGTGCAAACACTAAATTGATGGTTATACTGACAGGTCTGGGAGGCTAAAGGTCACTGGTCCTCAACAAATACAACAGTCAAGTCGTAGTTGAAGTAGGAGAGTCGTGGGAAACCAGGAATTGAATTTAGGGAGAACCAGAAAGTGTTTACAGAGGTGGTTTCTAATCCTGGTCACCAGCCCTGCTGGTTTTCATAAGAACCAGACACATTTTGAATAACTGGTGAAACAGAAAACCAGCAGAGCTCTGGAGGCCCAGAGTTGAACCAGAAACAGTTTTGGGTTATGACAATAAAGTTTGCTGGCATCCTCTGAATGGATGAACTCCATTCTTTGGCAGGGGGAAATCTCTTCTTCTTTTCTTTTCTGTCCATCTATCCATCCAAATTTCATCGTACATGTAATGTGACAACAAATGTCATTAATACTTCTTTAGTGTTCTTTTTTTCTTCCTCCACTTGTTTTTCTTCTTGAACACTTAAAAAACTTGTTGGGAAAAAAGGGAGGGGAAAAGGAGACAAGAGTGCAGTCTTACAGTCTCTCAGAACTAAAATGAAGAGCTTTCAGTCCATTTAAATGTATCCTTATTTAAGGGCTTGGATTTAATAACATCTCAACTGTTATTAAGAGTTTTGCCATCTTCAATGTTCAGAGCCACGGTGGTAACCGTTGAGTCACTTTTCATCGTTTTTAGAGGAAATATCTTCTTCCCTTGGTAATGTGAGGGGTCATGTCAGTCTGTCAACATCTTCCCCAAAACAAAAGGTGAAGTGAGCACCCTTTTTTGTCAAAGATGGTGGAGGTTCAGGGGTTCAGGTAAGAGGTTTAGGTTACTTGTCATAGGAGTGTGTGTCAGCAGATGTATTTCAGGAACATATTTCTGCGTGTGTGTGTGTGTGTGTGTGTGTGCGTGCGTGTTAAAGTGTGTGCGTGTAAAAGAGCAAGAGGTCATTCAAAGTGAGATTCAGACTGGCGTCTAGCTGTCCTTGCTAGCTTTCTCCTCTCCCATCCTCACACCTTGGCTTCCAGCAACTCCAGGAAGAGTTTGTGCATTGGGACTTTGCCGTCCTGCTTGATGCTGTAGAAGTGTTGCACGGCCTTAGTTGAAGTCTGGCGGAGCAGGGGGAGGGTCATGAGCAGCTTGCCCGCCCGGCGCGGATCCTCCTGGTGCTGGGAGGCCTCGTAGTCCTGCAGGGCCTCGTGGAGCACATCCTGGAGCTTCTGCACCGCATCCACGTCTTCGATGTGCATGGAGTCTGCAGATGGGAAGAAGGCAAACACACGACTAAAGTGAAAATGTGAACAACGTGGCTAAATCTGGACAAGAAATGTCACATAAATCTTATATGAAAACACATCAATAAAAAGAAAATAGGGGATTATAATTAGATGTATTTGTTATTATTAGAACATGATGCAAATGGACAAAACATTTAAATAAGCATCAGCATGCAGTGAACTCTTTTGCTGACTAAAACACTAACACACATTATAATAATAATAATAATAATAATAATAATAATAATAATAATAATAATAATAATAATAATAAAGACATGTTCTTAAGTGTAGAAAGCTACCACGACTCTCTAACAGTATGTGTCTGTCAATGCCCAAAAAAATATAGCAAAATACTTCTCCACATTTGCATTTGAATAGAAACAAGCATCATGAGGATTTCAAAAGTATAATAATGAGTGTAATATTTTATAATTACATAGTTGAAAATGCCCGTAGACTTAGGTAATGGGGCTTTAAAATCAGAGGCTGCTGCCGTCTTTGTAAAGTGTGGATCTGTAGGTGTGATGAATGGACGCACAAAGAGACGAGTAGGTGGAGAAAAAAGAGCTAGACTTGTAGAATGATGGAGAGATTCAGGAGCACCTGAGCGTCTGTGTGTGTGTGTGTGTGTGTGTGTGTGTGTGTGTAAGCATTTGGCTGCAAACATCTGTAATCTCTTTGAGATTTCGGATAGCATGTAAGGTGCGTTTCAGCATATAAGGCAGTAAAGGCTGAGAATGTCCCTCAATAATAATGCTCCATATTGCCCCTTAGGGAGGCAAAGTCTTAATGTGAGCTGGCCTTTAGCTCCCAACCTCCGATCAATGTCTCCGATCAATGACTACATGCATGTTAAATAATAATCACAAGGCAACTATTGATAGGCTACCACACCCCGACACACGCGCGCACACACACACACACACACACACACACAGACACACACACACACACACAGACGCACTAGATCTGCAGAGGGGCTGAGACCTACAGTTTGAGTGCACGCAGACACTTGAAAACAACGTTACAGACTGTACTTCTCACAGCGCACTGCACACACACGCTCACACTCACCGAATACATGCACAAAGTATGAACTTACACACACATGCATTTCATGGTAAGTGAAACATAAAAAAATATAATGTGCAGATCAAATAAAGTCAACATAAAATGTTCAAACACTCACAAGTGCACACTTACACATACGCAAACACAATCAAATAGTGTTGGATCTATAGAGTGTAATGCATGTATCAGTATGCAGGACCAGACCAGTCAGTGGGTTGGATTCTATAGGGATCAATAGAAAACTCAGCTCCTGTCTGTCTCTTTTTCTGTCTGGTTTTAAAGCGTAAATAAGAGTGGGTGATCCACTTTTTTTCATACATGGCTGCTTGATGATAATTTGCTCAGTATGCAGAAGGGGAAAATTATATTTACTTAAATAATAGGGTGGATTGTTACAATATTTTTGTTCCTACAAAAAGAATATAGAATTGAATCTACATACAGTGTAACCTTCTGTTTTGCACATCTCTTAAATAATTATAATTTATAATTTATAATTTGATTATAAGTATTATAATGATTATAAGTAATTTGTCTTTATGACTTACTTTTACTTTTCTTTAATCACTGTTTTATTAATTTTGATGCCAACATTTTCAAGCCAAATGATTACTTATGAACTGTCTCTTAAATAAAAACACAATAAAATCGTTGTACAGTTTATACTGCAAAGTGATAGAAATTGACAATAAATAGGGTTGGGTATCGAGAATCGATTGGACTAACTTTCCGATTCTCCCGGAATTGCTCAAAAGTTTAAATTTCAAATCCTACTTTCGATACCCAATCTGTCGACCGGAGAAGAAGAAGCCGCTGAACACCAACGAAGAAGTGTCCACGGAATTGATGCATAACCGAGCGAGTCGAGCATGGATAGCAAGCGTCAGCGGTCCAAAGTGTGGCTTAACTTTTCTAAAAGCAACGAAATCTCGGCAAAATGCAACACTTGCGACAAGATTATTTCGTACATAGGAGGGTGCACGACGACCATGAAAAAGCACCTCCTCCGAGTTCATGGAGTAGAAATAAATGTGTGCCCCGTCTTTGACGTGCTGCGCCGACCGTCCTCTGCTGTGTCTTCCTCTGGCTCCGGGTCTGGGTCCAGCTCCGACCCCCAGCGTGGCACTGCAGTTACTGCACTGCAGTCAAAATCCGGAAAGTTAAATAATAGGCAGCTGACAAATTAGCCAACGTATTTTTTCATAGACAATTTACGACCTGAGATTGCTAACATTAGCCAGGATGGTGACTCCACGACTCCGTGATGTGCTGAGCCTACTCTGTTCACCTTAGCGGCAAAGGAGAACATGTCGGTGCAACAAAAGGAAGGTTTTACAAGATGTTTCTCATTGTTTATTTGCTATTCTGCACCAGGTTAGCCCATCAGTGGGAGCATGGTAACATGTTAAAGTACCTGCAGCATCATACACTCATGTGTAAATGTGTTTTCATGAGGTTTTCAAAAATAAAGCTCTCTTGAGGAAAGTGTACCCCTGTGAAAATGTATTCATAATTTATAATATTTATATTCAAGTTCATAGATTTGATATTTATAGTGTAGTTGAAAACAGCCCTGTGAGAAATTCATAGTAAAGTTCATAAAAAGTAAAAAGTTCACAGAATTAAAATTGATGGAGAATGTCAGACTATTTGATTCATAAAGACCATTGGTTAGCTAGCTCATTTAAAATATCCTAAACTTTTTTTACCCTGCCTCTTAAAAGAATCGGAATCGAGAATCGTTTGGAACCGGAATCGAAACAAGGAATCGGAATCGGAATCATTCAAATTCAAACGATACCCAACCCTAACAAGAAACATGCTAAATACAAATTCATGAGTATTATTGTTGGTTTCAATTAAAAAAAAAAAACAGTTCCTTTTTCCTCGTTATGTGTGGATTTCCAATAAGTGGTTACCTGAAATACAGTCTATAATGACCAGAAGTCAAAATTAAGTTTAACGCGTTTCCCATTGTTTTTTTTATTAATGCTGTGCATTCAGTATTTAAGCACAGTTACTGGATGTGCTCTGACCCGCAGTACACTCACAAGTAAAACAGCGTTAATGAGCACGAGCACATAAGTCTGTTAAAACACACGTGTTAACATGGAACTCACAATGAATGCAAACACACACACACACACACACACACACACTACATCACACACACATACACACACACACACACACACACACACACACACACACACACGTGCCTCTTGTTTCCCATGGCTAGTTTTGCTGTCTTTACATGTGGGGCACGTTTGCTAACATTTCTTAAGGCTTGGCTTCATTAATGCAGACGATTAGCATCCTGTGAATTAATTAGTGTCAATGCCCTTCAAAATGCTAATGCTAGCATTCTCTTGTCTTGAAGAAAGTCTGGGCAATAATGCAAACTTCTTATTTAGGCGTCAGCTGTTTCGATCTCAATCACTTAAAAGAATGACTATTTTGAGACGTGAGTTTTCTCAGTAGTAAGCTTTTGACAAATAACGACATTATCTGGATATTTTCTTAGTTTCATGTGACAAACGGGGAAAGGATTTCAGCTTCAGAATGAGTTAACATGCAATTTCCAACCACAGAATAAAATATATATTCTAGTTTGACATTTAATCAATTAGTCATCTAACTTTCCATCTCGTCCATCTGTCTTCAGTCAGAGAGTAACGATATGTATTCTTGTAGTAAGTATCCTGACACCGGGATGTTCCTGACATGATACTCAATATTTAGAAAAGAAAAATAGATAACCTCAAGAAAAAATTAAGTTGGAAATGGAAAATACCTGTGTGGAAACACCCTTCTTTATAATGCAGACTAATACAACACAACCACTAACTCAAAATGACTAGAGAGGCGGTGTACCAGCTCAAGAGCTTGAATCGGTTGATTTATATCAAAGAAATTAATTGGCAACCATTTTGATAATTCATTATTAATTTAATTTAATTTTAAAGCCAAAATGTTCTCTGGTTGCATCTTATCTAAACTGGAGATTTGCTGCTTTCTCTGTTTTATATTTTTGGGCCAAACAAAATCAGCAAATTTAGGAAATGTGATGTCCAATAATATTCACTAATTAATCATGAAATAAATTGCATCATTAATCCATAAGCAAAAGGATATCACGCTGTGACAGCAATAACTGAATATTATAAGCTTCACACTGTGCACGTGACCTTCCGTTGTCTCTACCAGACCTGGCAACCCAGGTTGCCAAAAAAGTCATCTTAACCGTCGCCATTACCATCAATGCTGGTTTCCAGCCAGCATTCTCAACTTTCAGCCAGCAACATTTATAGACCGACACACACATAGACACAAACAGAGCCGAGCTAAGAGATTGATTGTCACATAGCCCACAGGAAAACAACATGTCAATACTTTTTGGAAGTGCATGACAGCCTGTGCTGTACGTGTGTAGGCAAACATTGTTCAGTGGCTCACATTTTAGTACACACTGATGTTAAATGTTTGAATATGTGTTCATACCTATGCCGGAGAGACAAAATTGGCATATTTGAGAAAAAGAGCGCACGTTTGTTTGTGTGTGTGTGTGTTGGTGTGTGTGTGTGTGTCGTGTGTGTTGATGGTGGCGGAAATCAGAACAAAATGTCCCTCCCTGCCCTTATTCAAAGCTCTCCCATTTAAACACATTGTATTGACAGCTCCCCCCTTGTAATTAAAGAGTACTGAAGAGCTGGCCGGCTTCCAAGACAAAGTTCAAAAGACAGGTCATGGGAGGAAGAATGCTTGTATGTGCGCGTCGGAGAAAAGTGTGTATGCGTGCGCGTGTGTCAGTCAGCTGTCAATGCAGCTGGACACATCAGAGAGGGGGCTTTATCGACAGACTTTGGGTCCTAATGATTTCAGCTTATTTAACAGGCATCTGAAGAGACGACTATGCTAATTGTAAAAGGGATCACCACTTTGTTTGGGGGGTGGAAGGTAGGCTGCAGGTTGAAGCCGTGTGCGTTTGTGCCTCTGCGTGTGTGTGCCTACAATAGCGGTTGTTAGCAGGTGCGACTATTAAGAGTATGACGAGACAGTGAAAGTAAAAAATAAAACATTCTCTCTGTGTGATAGTATGCATCATGTGTTGCAGTTGTGTGTGTGTGTGTGTGTGTTGATGCAGAGTATTGAAATCAGTCCTTTGATGGTTCAGTTTAAATGAGTCCCGTGGGACTGGAGACTCCAAGGATTAACTCTTTTTCTGTCAGTCGTGTGCTCACAAACACAAACGTGAAGAATCTCAAACCTGAGTTAGCCAAAGCGATAGCCTTGAGAGCGACAAATTCCTCCTTCTCCAGCTTCATAGTCTTGTATTTCTTGACCAGCTGTAGGATGGCATTGTTCAGGTCCAGAAGTCCAGCTAGCTTCGACTGGTCCTCATCCATTATGTAGTCCTCCGCATACACCAACTTAAGAAAGAGGTGGAGAGGTTGCAAATATGCCATTTATTATGTTATTGCAGGGTAAATGCAGGCGCAATGAACAACATTATTAATGGCTCTGTTCCATTCAAATGGGTGAGGACTGTATTGTGCATACTGGCTCCAAACATACATTTAGACACATCTAAATAGAATGGTACCGTAACACATTTGATCAATTTACACTTAGGTACAATTCACTAACAATGTTTATCCTTTACAATTTATGCCCTAAATCATAATGTTATTTTTACTTAATTTCATTGTATTTTAACTTTATTTTATTCTTAAATTCTTTTTATTCTTATTCTTATTCTGTACTTTATTTCTGCTTTTTAAAAGCTGAGTTTGCATTTGAGACTAAGAATTTCATTATTGGTAACGGATTGCTACCAAATACATGGTAATACAAATCTTGAAATCTGGAATCTATGATATGTAAAAATGGCTGTTGTTAAAAATGAACTATAAACAATGTATATAGATGGAAGAAGCAAACGTAAAGTAAAAGATGCCCACCTTGTCTTCAAAGGACAGTGAGCGGTACACCACACGTAGGATCAAGATCTCCATCCATGCACTCTGCAGTAGACTCATCTGGTCTGCCAAAGACAGTGTGGAGAACCCTTGGGACGGTTGAGAGAGAGAAGAAAAGCAAGAGGATGAGAACAATTGACAAAGCCCTGTAATTTTACTTTTTGTTTGTGTTTTAATGACACAGTCATGCTGAAAAAGTAAAACTAAGGTGCAGTAAATGAAAAGGAGAGAATAAAGCTATTTTTTTTAATCTTGTGAGAGGGTCAAAATCAACACTCCCCCCTTACCACCCAGCCCACCGTCCACCCATCCAGTTGACCAGAGTCCTCCTTCTCCTCTTCCTCTCTGCTCCCTCCCCAGGGCTGTTCTCTGGGGAAAGGCAGGCCTTATCTCCCCCTGACACAGCCTCTATGGATCAATGCTGGCCATCGCTGCTGCACCGCTCAAACACACACACACTAATTGCTGCTATGGCCTCAAAACTCCTGCTTTCTCCAGTGTCAATCCATGTCTTTCTATTTGCCTACATCTATATCTGTCTGTCCCTCCAATCGCAATCCATGCTTTTTTTTCTTTTTTTATCTGGCAGCTTCTATCTAAGACTGACCATCTGTGTGTCTGATTTTGCCTGCATCTCCTGTCTGTTTGGCTCTCTCTCTTTCACATGTTTTGCGTGCTGCATTATGTCTGCAGTTTCACTCTCTGTACTGAATGCTTTGTCAATTTCTTTTACTTTTCTATTTCTTTTGGTTGCATTTGCACAAACCAGATCCTTGTTCGTTGTCTCTCCCTTTCGTTCTTTCGGTCGCTCTATCTCTTTAATGGAACACCTGCCCACTCACACCTTTCCTCACAGCTGTCCTCCTCTCACACACCTGTCCATTCACACCTGCCTGTCTGCCCATGTGTGCATTTTGGTGTGTGTGCGAGCCTTCATGGGAAAGGCAAACACAGTGGCCCATGTGGGCATACCTGTCCGACCTCACTGCAGCCCTCCAGTGTGAGTGTGTGTGTATGTGTGTGTCTGTGTGTTTATGTGTGTGTTTAAAAGGAGCTTCCTGTCAGGAAAAGCAGGCAGATGAGAAGGAAGATATTTCTTCAACAACATCTGCTGCCATGTGCCTCCTCTTGAGATGGTAAGTGTGTGACAGTGTGTGTGTGTTGATCTGTGTGTATGTGTGTGTGTGTGTGTGTGTGTGTGTGTGTGTGTGTGTGTGTGTGTGTGCGTGTATGTTAGGGGCTCTTATCTCACAGTGTGTTGATGGGTAATGGCAGGCGTCTCATTATGTCCAGGTTGCAGGCTTTTGTTATTTGTAATGTGCTCTAATTCATTATATCTGCAACTGTTAACATCTCCAACACACACGCACACACACACACACACACACACACAGCGCAGCGCAGCGAAGGGAGCAGTACTGCTGCCAACTGGCAGTGTCTTCTTCTACTTAATGAAATTATCAGAAGGGATTAGAGGTGAATTTCTTAAGGGGGTCTTCATGCACACACTCACACACGTACACACACACACAAACGCACACACACACACACACACACACACACACATACACACACACACACACACACACGTGCACACCTCATTCACAGAGGCAGATGTCTTTAGGGGGTCCTTAGGACTTCACCACTCACCGTGGGCAGGGGAAATAAGCGTGGGCACTGCTAAAATTAACACACACTCTTATTGAATCTGTTTAAACCCCGGGGTCAAGTGAAGAGAAGAAGACATGAGTGAGGGGTTAATGTCATTTAATGGTGTCACTGGCTGCGTGTTTTAACTTGTCTGTGTGCGTTTTCAGCTCTTTGGCATTGGAAGCGGCACGAAGGGTTCAATCAATTCACGCACACCCCCTCTGGTGGAATTTGATCCGCGGCCAGTGGGGGCAACACAAAAGTGGGCTAGTGTGTGCACGCAAACACGGATACACAAATGCACAGATTGTAAGTGGCATCCAAAACACACCTGAACCACTAGGCTTAAGTTCAGGATATGGTTTGCCCATACCTCATCAAACATCTCCCTTATTTCACATTAAATACACACATTATGTGCACACACACACACACACACACACACACACACACACACACACACAAATGAAAAACCGATAATTAAAACCCCTGTGATTAATTTATTGAGCTGAAAGTGCAGCTTTTCTTATTGAGGTTCATCAGCGATTTTTATCAGGATGTGGTTTGTGTGTGCGTAGGTAAGTGTTGTGTGTGAAAGCATTGTGTGCTTTCATGACTATGTGTATGTTTACATTGTGTACTTCAACATAATATAAATAACTGCACGTGACTGGATTTGTGTTTCACCAACATGTTTGTGTTCTTCGTGTATGCATATATTGCCGAACATGTCTCCACATGTGTGTCTCCATCTGTGTGTATTTCCTGTGTGTTTGTGTATGTGTGCCTGCCCGACCACCTCCCCTCCCCCCATCAGCCTGTCTGCGCTGCTCAGCCATCCAATGCCTCTTATCTGTCTGATTAATAGGCGGCCAGCTTCAGGACAAATTAATTAACAGATAACGCCATCTCTCCCTTCTTCGCTTCCTCCTCTCCTTCTCATGAAGCGATCGATACAGCAGAAGAAAAGAAACATCAATGGGAATTTAGTGCTGATGATGGAGAGAGAGAGGTATTGATGGAGAGAGAGAGAGACGGAGAGAGAGAGAACACGAGGAAGTGTGAGATGGGTGAGAGAAGAAAGTAAAAGGGGGAGAGGTGTTGGTGGTGGGCAGGGTGGAGACCTTTCTTTCATACCTGTGATTTCACTTGACAAAAGAAAGTTCCCTATTTGGTTCTAATTACATTTCCTTTCTGCCCATTGTTGATAAGGCATCTCATGCCATGTGTGACAGCACAAGTGTGTCCGTGTGTGCGGGGATGCTGTACCGCCTGTGTTTACTGTGGGCTGAGATAAATGTACAATAAAGATGAAAATAAAGTTCAAGGCTTTGCTTAAACATAATAACATAAACTTTAAAGAAGAGAAAATTGCAAACGGACGTGACCTGCAAGTGAAGACCGAACACCGTCATTATATATACACGATTATGTGTTTGGTATGAGCTCTACATCTTCACTCATCTCTCTACATCAGTAAGAAGTTCATTTTTGGGAGGCATGGTTGGATATTATAGTTGCAATCAGAAATAGTCAACCCCACAAATACTGAATATGCAATTTCTTTCAAAGAGCTCGATTTTTCTTTGGGTGACTTCTAACATAAAATCAATGCAAAGATCTTGCTAGTTTGTTATGGCCTTAAAATGGGTGAAACATAATTAAGTCTGTGTGAACTCAATCATGATCCTTAATTTGCTTTAGCTGTGATACATATATAAACCCCACCCATGAAGGTTTTCAATGTGAGTTGCAATCTTGTAAGACATCTGAGGTTTCACAAAAGCTCAGAGAGGAAATTATTGCATTGCACTTAAAGGGCATTGGATATAAGAAGATTGCCCCAAAATATTCTCATCCCGAGAGAGAATAAGAAAGTTTAAAACGTATGGTACAGCTGCAAACCCGCCTGTGGGAAAAAGCCCAAAAGCCCCTCTATGGTTCAAAGATGTCGGGAGATTCTTCTGCTGCAGGCAATCTTGACCTGGCATCATAGATTCCCAGCAATACTAGGTCATTTTAAACTAGACTGTGATGCCCTCCGTTGAAAAATTTAACCTTGGTGATCATTGGACTTTCCAGCAAGACAATGATCCCAAGGACACCTCCAAGTCAACCAATGCTTGGTTAAGAAATAGATCCTGGAATGTCCTGGAGTGGACTTCTCAGTCCCCGGGTTTGAATCCTATTGAAAATCTTTGGTGGGATTTAAAGAAGGCCGTTGCAGCAAGAAAGCTGTCAAATATCAATGAGCTAGAGGCTTTTGCACATGAAGAATGGGCAAAGATTCCAAAAGACAGGTGTAAGAAGCTTGTTAGCACTTACAGAAAATGCTTATTGGAAGTTATAAAGGCTAAAGGATGCTCCACTAAGTACTGAAGCTGGGGGTTGAATAATAATAATGCACATGCACAGTTGTGAAGAAGAGGTACATTTTTCATTTGAACTCAAAGCAAATTCAATTACATTTTTGCTGTTTAATGACTAGGTTTTTTTTTCACAATTTCTTTATTGATTTTCGATTTTAATGAACAAACGTTCATACACATAACAACGATATAACACACAAAAAAAGGAACAGAAACCCTTCTAACCCACCCTCCTCCCACCCACAATAAGATCTACGGTAAATACAATTTTGATAATAGTATCAAAATGTGCATTACATATTTAGCCTGTATACATTCCTGTGAACATCAATATGCACAGAAACATTTATTCAAAACAACATAGGTCCACAATTCAGTCCTTCTCTTCATCTCTATTTCTACTTCACAGTACTAATACTCCAGCCATGGAACCATTATTGAGCCATTTTAAGATCATAAAGGTCTTGTTCAGTTCTAGGTTGCTCATTCAGGTTATTCATGAAGGTTAGGAAAGATGACCACATCTTGTTAAAGTCCTCAACTTTTCCTCTTGTCATGTACGTCAGTTTTTCCAGTGCCAAATTAGATGACAGTTCTGTAATCCATTGGCCCACGGTAGGTCCCTGAATCTCCTTCCATTTTAAGGCAATCACACGTTTAGCTTGCAACAGACAGAAATTAATTAGTTTTACGTTTTTTACAGTCACTGGGAAATTCTCAGGATATATGTGCAACAAACATATCTTAGCTTCAACTGGAACAACCTTTTCTGTGAGTTTAAAAATTAAGTCAAGAACCTCTTTCCAGAATATCTGCAGTTTTTGACAGCTCCACATACAATGTTGCAGGGTACCAACTTCTTCCATACATTTGGTGCAGTAGTCAGGAATATTGGGATCAAAGAGGTGCAATTTAACAGGTGTGATATAAGTTCTAAGCAACCATTTATACTGTAGGAGTTTGCATCTTGTGTTTATAGTTTGAGTTTGAGCCAGAAGACATGCCTTCTCCCAGTCCTCTACACTAATGTCTGATTGAAGTTCATTTTTCCATGCAGATAGAAAAGAGAGAGAGTTTTCTTTAGAACCTGCTAATAGCAAATGATAAAAGATGGATATTTGACCTCTGCCATGTAGATCGTTTACCATGAGTCGTTCAATAGTAGATAATGAGGGTTCTGAGGTAGTTTTAATTTGGGAGTATATGAAGCTTCTTAGCTGCATGTACTTAAAATTATGTTTCCCAGGTAGGTCAAATTTATTCTTTAATTGTGAGAATGACATTAAAATGCCTTCTTCATAAAAATCTTTTATTTTGCTTAATCCTCTCTCTATCCATTGTCTAAATCCCATGTCATGCCTCCCAGGAGTGAAGTTTTCATTTCCCCATGCAGGTGTGAAACAAGAAAGTTTGGGGATGTCATTTAAAAAGGTGTGGGCTTCATGCCATACTAACAGAGTGTTTTTGAGGAAAGGATTTTGTGTGCTTTTTCCAAGTATTTTAGCTTGCGATGAGTAAAGGTACTGACACAATGGAAGTTCTATTGCATTATTTTCTATCTTTACCCAAGCTGGAACCTCTGTTGTATGAAAGTAGTATATGGATGCCCGGAGTTGGGCTGCCCAGTAATATAACTTCATATTAGGCAGTTTAAGCCCACCACGTTCATAGGGCAGATAAAGGAGAGAAAGACGTAGTCTAGGGCGCTTGTTGCTCCAAATAAAGCATGTAATGTTTTTCTTAAGAGTTGAGAAAAAAGAGACAGGCAGGGGAAGTGAAATCGCCTGAAAAATATACAAAAACTTGGGCAGGACAGACATCTTAATAATATTTATACGTCCTATCATGGGCATCACATTCCATTTCTCTAGAGATTCTCCTATAGATTTACCAAGTGGGTTATAATTGATTGGTATTATGTCTTCAATGACAGGTGATATTTTAATGCCTAGGTAAGTAAATCCTTCTGGAGTATTAGTGAACTGAGTGTGGATCTGAGGACCTTCTCTCTCTTCCTTGTTCAATAGTAGTAAAGCACTTTTTTTTATCATTGTTTTTATAACCAGAGAATTTTCCAAATATCTTCAGCAGATGGTTGAGAGCCTTAAGTGAAGTTCCTAGCTTTGTTAAAAAAAAACCCCAATATAATCAGCAAAAAGAGACAAACAGTGTACTGCCCTACCAATAGTCATGCCCGTAATGTCAGATGACTGACGGATTGCCATGGCTAAAGGTTCAACAGCAAATAAAAATAATAAAGGGCTCATAGGACAGCCTTGGCGTGTAGATCTACTAAGATTAAAAGGCTTTGAAATTTGATTATTAGTCACGATTTCTGCTACCGGGTCAGTATATAATAATTGAATACATTTAAGGTATTTTTCCCCAAAACCAAATCTTTTAAGACGTCAAATAGGTAGCTCCATTCGACCCTGTCAAACGCCTTTTCGGCATCTAATGACATGATCACATGGTCTCTGGCATTTTTTTTTGACATATAGAATATTCAACAGCCTGCACGTATTGTGAAAAGCTTGCCTGCCTAGAACGAATCCATTCTGGTCATTGGCGATCAGGTTGGGTATTAGTAATTCTATCCGCTTGGCCAGAGCCTTACATAGTATCTTGGTATCACAAGACATTAAAGATATGGGTCAATACGATGTTCTATCTAAGGGACATTTGCTTTAAAAGGAGGGAAATAACAGCAGCTCTTAAAGATGGGGGCAAAATTCCTTTTTCATATGATTCATTAAACATCTCTCAGAGAGTGGGTAACAATTTTCCTGCAAATGTTTTATATAATTCTATAGGCAGGCCATCAGGCCCAGGTGCCTTTCCACTACTCAAGCCTTTCATTGCTTCTGATAATTCTGATAAATGTTTATCAAGATCAGTTTTAGCTTATTCAGTTAATGATGGAAACTGGAGTTTATCCAAAAACTCCTTTTGTTTTCCTGAGCTGTTCATCCATCCATCCATCCATCCATCCATTTTCTACCGCTTATCCTGTATTCAGGGTGGCGGGGGGGGGGGGGGGGCTGGAGCCGATCCCAGCTGTCATTGGGCGAAGGCAGGGTACGCCCTGGACAGGCCGCCAGTCTATCACAGGGCTGACATGTAGAGACAGACAACCATTCACGCTCACATTCACACCTACGGGCAATTTAGAGTCACCAATTAACCTATCCCCATCCTGCATGTCTTTGGACTGTGGGAGGAAGCCGGAGAACCCGGAGAGAACCCACGCTTACACGGGGAGAACATGCAAACTCCACACACCCGGGGATGGAACCCGGGACCCTCTTGCTGTGAGGCAAGAATGCTACCCACTACACCACCGTGCAGCCTGAGCTGTTCAGTGAGCTATATTCTGATTTATACAAGTTCTCATAAAACTCTTTGAAAGCAGTGTTTATTTCAGATGGATCGATCAGGATTTTCCCATCTTGTAATTTAACTGAATTTATAGCTCTATCACTTTGTATCCTTTTCAACCTCCATGCTAACAGCTTTCCAGCTTTCTCTCCCTGGTCATAGTATAAATGTTTTAACCACAACAAACTGGAGGCTATTTTGTTGGTGGTTAGCTCATTGTACTGAGATTTCAGCAAGAGGAGCTCTTGTTGTTTTTCTGGGGTGTCATTGTGATGAAGTTCTTCTTCTAATTTTTTAACGTTTTGTTCAAGAGTGTTAAGCTGTGAATAATATTTTTTTGATTTATATGTAGTATAGCTTATGATCTCCCCACTTTAATAGGCCTTGAATGCCTCCCATTTTACAGACGCACTGGTTTGGTTAGTATTTAGAGAGAAGTATGTGTCTATTTTCCCATCAATATACTTTACAAAGTCTGGGTTTTGAAGCCATCTAGACTGAAAACGAAATCTAGGCGGTGAGGCCATTACATCAGGTAGTTGCATTATCAAGGAGATTGGTGCGTGGTCTGACAGCAATATACTGTCATACCAACATTTCTCAATTTTTGACAGTAGCCCATGTGAAATTAAAAAATAATCTATTCTCGAGTATGTCTTATATGTGCTTGAAAAGCATGAATAGTCTATTTTGTTAGGATTAAGATATCGCCAAATATCAATCAAATTTAGATCACTCATGAACTTTTTGATAATTTTTCTTGTTTGTTGATGAGAGGTATCAATACCAGTTGAACGATCCTGTGTCGAGTCTAACACACAGTTAAAATCGCCACCAATTATGTATTGACCAGGGTAGGATGATATAGAAAGAAAAAGATTTTGATAGAAAGTCGGGTCATCACCATTAGGAGCATACACACATATTAAACTGACTTGAGTGGACACTAGTGTACCATTAAGTATAATATACCTCCCTGATGGGTCTATATATATTTTTTTTTATTATTGAAAAGGGATTGATTTATGAATTAATATTATGACTCCTCTGGCATGAGAAGAAAAGAAAGCAGAATGAACTTGCCCTGGCCATCTATTCTTGACTCTATTTATATAATTTTCTACCAAATGGGTTTCTTGTAGGAAAATAATATTGGCCCTCATTTGATTAATCCTATTCAATACCTGTTTCAATTTTACCAATTTGTTCAACCCTCTTGTGTTCCAGCTAGAGATTTTTAATTCTGATCTAGTAGTCATCTATATTGAAAATAAAATTGCACATTTGAAAGACCTGACCGAAAAAACTGCACAAAACCAAAGACATAGCACAGAGATCCTATTCCCTCCCAAAAACCATTCATGCACTTCCCCAAATGAAGTACATGTGAACTACAAAATGAGTAATTAACTCTGGTTATGATCAACGTTTGATCCACACAATGAGGAGCAACGTGATTCATGCACTAATACGCTACAGCGTCATAGGGCTCACTGACATATTGAAAACGGACTTATTTACTTGATTTAGTCCAGAAAGTAGATTCATCGGCTCTCAGAGCTTGGAGATTCCTGCGGGGTGCCGGTAGATTGTTGTGGTGGAATGTTGCGAAGGAAATCCTCTGACGGTGACAGACGTGAAGACACGGCACCTGCCATCATGGGTGATGACCAGGTGAGCGGGTTACAGCAGCCTGTAGCGGATGTTCATGTCACAGAGCTTCGCCTTCACGCCATCGAATAGATGTTGACGCTGTCTGGTCTCAGTTGACAGGTCTGGAAAAAAGCTGACCCGCTGATTATTGTAGCGCACCTCCCTCTGTCTCATGGCTGCTTTGAGTGTATATTCACAGTCTTTATAGTTCAGAAATTTGATAACAATTGGTCTGGCTTGTGTTAGCTTGGCCGACCCGGTGTGTGCACGCTCAATCACAGGGGTGGGGGTCAGAGTGTCGCCCAGTAGCTTGGGAAGCCAGTTTTCCAGAAAACTGCACATGTCAGGGCCCTCGGTTTTTTCAGGGAGACCGATTAGTCTCAGGTTGGAGCGTCTTGCCCTGTCTTCTTGGTCTTGGATTTTATTGCGCAACATCTCTGTTGTACCTTCCAGTTGTTTCACTTTTTGTTGGAGAATGGTGACATCCTCCTCTGCATGCGATATTCTCTTCTCAGTTTCGCCAATTCTCCTCGACTGGGACAACAACTCTCCCTTGATACTGTTAACAGCCCCCAGCATGTCAGCTGATTGTTGGCCGAAATCCTTCTTCAGAGAGCGTATTGCATTCAGTATCTCAGTATTTGTCCGCTAGCACTAGCCTCCTCATGGTTGTCGTTAGCATCCTGGCTGGCGTCGGTCATAGCTGTGTTGTTTTCTGCTGTTTGACTTGATTGTTGTCCTTGTTTGTTGTTTTTCCGTGTCATCATAGTCCCCGGGACTTTTCCAAGTATAAAACTGAGTTTGAGTTAACTTTTAGTCGTTCCTTTTAGTATTTTCTCAGAAAGTCAGTGACGAGCCAAGTTACTGCGTGTCTGTCAGTCGCACTCCATAACCGGAAGTCCTTGACTAGGTATTTGGTTGTGTGTGTGTGTGCACTTTTGTTTAGGGCATGTCAGCTACAATATTAGGACACTCTTGTTGCTATAAAGGCACGAGCGTAAGCGTGTGGTGTGTGTAGGTATGTTTCTGTGCCTGACGGAAAGAGGCTGCAGTGCAGTCATGCAGACTTAACCTCTACTGCTTGCTCTTGTGCTCTCTTTCTTTTTTCTCTCTTTCCTTTGCTCTATCGGACACACTCATAAAGTCAAACACACAAGCACACAAACACACGTCGATTCCCCAGTCACCCTGCGGCCTGTTTGTCTGCCAAATGAGTCCTGACTGCACATTTACACCCGAGACCGCACAACAGTCTGGCACAAGCACACACACACACACACACACACACACACACACACACACAGACAGGATAGCCCTCTCTCACGCCCCAGTTGCTACAAATACACACACCGGCACACATATCCAGGAGGCCTATATTTGTTTTCTTGTGGTTACAGGGCAAATGGGAACCAGAGAGAAGCGATTGTGATGCTTATGAGCATGTGTGCACTTGTGTTAGTACAGCTATTTACATGTGCATGTCAGTGTGTGTGTACATCTGCAATAACTGATGCATCAAAAAAGGCTACTGTGTGTGCGTGTGTATGCGTGTACGTGTGTGAGTGTGTGTGTGTGTGTGTGTGTGTGTGTGAGACAGGTGTGAAAACTGGTTGCAATGCTAATCTGGTCCCAGTTATTAACACACGGCTAGTTTTCATACCTGTATCAGTTCAAAGGACTTTTGTTTTAAATGTGGGTGCTATTTTACAAACCGTTTCAAGTTTGTTTTAGAAAGGAGACAAGTGAAACCAAGGAAGTGAGCGTAAATCTTATTGGGAAAATTTGCATGATAGGTTTTCCACATCACATTGTGAGGGATCTTCTTTGTGCAGTATAAATGCTTCTCAATTTAAGTAATCACACAATCATGATTTCTACATAGCTGCCCCAACCTTTTCTTTAATAGCAAATATAAAATAGTTTCTCTTGTCTTAAGGTTATTCCTTGATGTCATTTATTTGGGTACCAGTGTGGATGTGTATTTGAAGCCAAAGGCCATATTTGTAAATGAGCTAACGTTGAAACAATAACAAAAACATCCTGTTTTCTCCAATGATAACATTTTGATTGTGGTATTAGTTCATCATCATTTTTTAAATCAAAGCCAACAGCTCAAAAAGACAAGGAATAGAGATTTGACTCAGTGAGAATGTGTGTGTACATGACCAGGGTGCTGCCAGCAGAGACGCAGGTCAGCTCAGTGTTGCTGGACCACATTTGATCCGAGTGAGCCAACTTCCAACTTAACCCTCAGTGTGGGACAGTGACTTGGACAGAATAGGCTGATGGAACTGGGCATCATCTCGCCTAACTCCACACTTCAAAGAGAGATGCAGAAGTGATGGTAGAGATGGTGGTGTGATACCAATATGCATTGTTTCAGAGGCTTGTGAATTTAAATTCCCTTTTTGGGAAGATATTATTTTCTGTCATTTTTGCCGTGGCTAGAAAATATGGAGCCATATGGACTAATGCAATGCAGTTAAGAGTCCCCCAGCAAGAATCACAGACAGGGATTTTTCATAACATTTACTAGTATGGTTTAAAAGACTTTTTAGCGGTTTAGCTTCTGTTATATTTGTTCATGCATCCACTTAAAGGTCCTTTAACCTCTAATGTTCCAAAAGTTCCCTCACATAAATTAAGTCTTAATAGTAGTGAGAGAAGCTGTTTCAAATGCCTGTTAATCCTTGCAATTAATAAAATACAGTTTACCTGTTTGGAAAGCAATCTGAATACAAGTACCATCCAAAACATTACCAAATACACATTATGGTCCATCTGCACCCTTGCAGTGGGCCTTACATTGTATGAGGCACTGTACTCTATCCTATTTGATCATGGCTTCAGGACACATTTAAGAGGAAACTTCTCAGTCTGTCTCAACAATTTAATACCGAAGAGTCACACATTTATCAAGACGTATCTATATTGAATGGAAGAATACGCTTCACACATTGTAATAGCAATGTAACACAGCAAAACTTAATTTGCATTGAGTACAGTTAGAAAAAAACTGAATGTGTACTGTGAGTGGCATCCTGGCCTCGAGCTTTCTTATGACAGAAATTAGTAAAAAGCACACGTGTTGTCCAACAATGCAACAGGGTTATAAACATTTGTAATAAGCATGTTATTGACACTTACTATTTCTTCTCTGTTGTTAGAAAATCTAACAATAGTCACGTCCTCTTAAATGCAGTGTAATGAATAACACATGTAATAAGTGTAATGATACAATGTAACACATCTTTTATCGGCATTTAAGAGAAGTATTAAGGACTGTGATGTCAACTGTTTTATGTCTAGTTTCTCATTGTAGTGTAGAGTGGAGAATGGTGGATTGTCAATGTGCAACATGTGCACGTATTGTGTTCTGCAGGGGACAGATTTAAGTTTTCTGGCCCACTGTGACAGAGATTGCATTAGGACACGTGAAGTGTCCAACAGTCACCAGCACAGCACATCAGTGCCCTCCGTGTGTGCGTGCGTGTTTGTGTGTGCATGTTCTGTATGCACCCTATGTGACATAGCTCCAGTGGCCTCTCTCATACCACTTTCTGTATGCGTTTGTGTTTAAATTTATGATAGCGTGCACGTTGTTGCATGCTGTGCAGCGCAAGTGCTCTCGTGTACTGCTTTTTTGAGTGTGTGTTTGAGTGAATGTGTGCACATTTCAAACTGTTTTGCACCATACGGCCAGACGCCAGCCCAAATGAACACGGGCCCCCTGTGAAGGCTTTGGCCAAGATTAAACAACACACATGAGACAAACGCACACAACAAGCATGCTGGCAAATGCTGTCTCACACACACACACGCACACCCATCCACCAGCTGACCCAATTACACAGAGATGCACAACGAAATGGAACCAAATCTACCCAGAGAACCAGCTAATTTAGAGGGGCTTTTATAGACACAGGGAACACACGTACACACCCACAAAGACACACATACACGTGCATGAGGGCATCATGTTTTCAAGTGGAGTTGGTCTGAATGAAAGTGCAAATCACTAACAAAGTTTTCTCTGTCACTGACAGAAAAATTGAGCCAACATGGTTTTCATCACGAACCAGCCATCTATACCTTCCATTGTTCACTGCCATCTGGTCAGGTTTTAGGTAAGACTTCATTATTTTGCTTAAGAAAAACACAAAGTTAACTGTGTTAAAATGTCTTCTTGCTTGTTGGTAGTTCACTTTGATAGTATTTGATCTTCATTGTGCAGATGGATGTACATGCAGTGTGAAGGCTGTTATCACATTCATCTGCAAAAGGGAGAAACTGACCTTAAACCTCACTTTGAAACTTGTGCATACAGTCAGGATGTTGTGGCATCAGGACTATTTTGGTAATTAAACATATTTCCGTCTTCAGAAATTTGGGATTTTCAAATAAAAGCAAATTTAATGATTTTTAATGAGGTTACTGAACCTTGTAGGGAAAAAAAATATTGGACAAATATTATTCAAAGTAGATCATTTCTCTTGAAACAAGCCCAAAGGGAATGTTTAAAAGCTTTTGTTCACATAAATCTAAACAGTCTTGAAGACAGTAAATATCAAGATTAGGTTTTCTAAAAAAACAAACTAACAAAAACAACTACCTGGTTGATGTTAATGAACACTGGACAATAACCGACACACTTTTGTACAAATACGCAAATATATTCAGTACATTATCAATCACTTTTCTAATGATGTGCCATCACCTTCACCTCCATCCCCTTATATTGTTGGCTAAAACATCTTTTTTTTTTAAATTTCTTTCCTCTTTTCCCTTCCTCCCTCCCCCTCTCCTCCTTCCATATCCCCCTTTTTTCTCTGTGCGGCCTCGGGGAGAGTAGAGCAGTCATAGGGTTGCAGTAGCCTCTAATCAGTGTGAACAGCAAGCTAATTACCAAACCCTCAGCCCTGGCTGACTGTTAATTGCATACATTAGACACCATCAGCAGCACTGCAAGATTAACACCTAAAATCTTCCCATTGCTGTAGTGGAGATGAGTAGTGTGTGTGTGTAAAAGAAAGTCAGGGGAGAGAGACAGAGGTGGAGAGGAGGGTTGTGTGCTGTTTTCTCTGTGTATGTATGTGCTGCCTCTGTGGTTGCAGGTGCTTAATTAGAGCTTAAATGGAGACGCGGCAACACAGAGGTGTGCATGAAGTGTTATGGCGGTTGCCGTGGCAAGGTTGCTTGGGTGGGGGCAGTCGGTCGTTGAGGGCAACCCTGAGTCTCTGTGGGGACGCCAGATGGAGTGACATTAAGAGCACTGCAGTGGAGGAATTTCAAATAATAAAATATCAATATTTACATTTTAATTACCCACTTCTAGCTCCGCCAGGGCTGTGTCAAAGAGTGTGTGTGTGTGTGTGTGTGTGTGTGTGTGTGTGTGTGTGTGTGTGTGTGTGTGTGTGAAGGTGTGTGCGTAGTGCGTGCCATCGTTAGCTCCCCTGGGCCCATGTCTTTCCTATCTCTACATAGAGTCAAGAGTGCTGCTCAAGTGACAATGGTTTGCTCTGCTTGGTAAAATAAACATCATGCAAAATAACTCACTTTAACACAATTTCTGTTCCTGTCTCCTGTCTCTCCCTTCGTTCATACAATGCTGATGCAGGCATGAATGACCACTCTGTGTGTGTGTGTGTGTGTGTGTGTGTGTGTGTGTGTGTGTGTGTGTGTGTGTGTGTGATGAGAGAGAGAGAGAGAGAGAGAGAGAGAGAGAGAGAGAGAGAGAGAGAGAGAGAGAGAGCATGTGCAGACAAATCTGTCAGAGGCCATGATGAAGCTTACACACCAACCCTTTTTGTTGTCTGTCTCTCTGTCCTTGTCTCTCTCTCTCTCTCTCTCTCTCTCTCTCTCTCTCTCTCTCTCTCTCTCTCTCTCTCTCTCACACACACACACACACACACACACACACAAACTGCTGACAGACCGTTTGAAGACAAAGCCTGTGAATATTTGTATGCCTGAAAAAAGCATCATTAGGAAACACACTAAGACACGGATTGGACCTTACATCAAAATGCATACCCCAGGGAAGGTCACCCCGTGTCTGTAGAGACGCCACAAGACACGCAAAGAATGAGTCTCTCCATCCAGTGCCATACAATATCGGCAATATGGTGCCCAACATGCCCAACGCATCAAGGTTTCATCCTGTCACTGTCACAAACCAAATTGTGCATTGAAAATAAATATTGATTTATGAAAAGAAACTTGCTGAGTATGGCTTTAAAACAAAATCCAATGGTCCTGTCCAAGCTCCAGTGTCTGTATATGAGATTATGAGGCTGTGTTGATTCTATCAACCTAATCCCCTGTAGCTTTCCATAGAGAGAGGACCACAGAAACTCCACAGGGATTAATTTACCATTCACAGATTAGAGATATGGTCTCCAATATCATCATCCACGACAAGCATTGAGGGGAAGGGCTCAAAATTGGAGCAATGAGGAGAGAGAGAACAGACAGAATGAGAGAGCTTTACATAGACTGAAAGACAGACAGAGATGAAAACGAATACGCGCATAGAGACAGCCTTCTCTCCTACAGCACCGTGCCTTAATGTCCTAGCTTCAAGACACGAACATTAGACCTCATTCCACCTCCTCATCTGGGCCTGAAAAAGCCTGGGCTGAAAATCTTAATTAATTGTCCAATAGTGCTGCGGGGTCATTATGCATTGCAATAAAGAAGCGTGTAATTATGAGATTTAACAGCCATTACCAAGGCCAGGAACTCATATGTCATCATCAGCAACCAAGCCAATGGTTTGGTAGGGCTGTGTGTGTGGCTTGATGGACAGCACACACACACATGGACAATACACACACTTGCATATGTACATATTGTTTGTATAGGTACATGGCGATTAGGTATATAATAGAGAAATGCAACTGCTCTCACACAGGCAAACAAACAGTTGTAGGCATACATGCATGAAACAAAAAAGGGCAACACAGACTGAATATGCGTACAGGCCAGAAGACACACACACACACACACACACACACACACACACACACACACACGCACACAGTCACACACACACATAGCCATCAGTCTGACCCAGACAATAAGGCAACCAGCTGTGATAGCAGCCCGCAGATGAAACATCCCATCAAGATTAAATAGACACAAAAATACACACATAAATATTACTGTGTGTGTGTGTTTGTGTGTGTGTGTGTGTGTGTGTGCATGCGTGCATGCCTGCATGTGAATAGTGAAACACTGGGACCACAGACATGGTCCTCTGTGCACAAACACATGCACACTATACAATGTGGGCTACATAATATAAACAACAACCAAAGAAACAAGTACAAGAATCATATTTGATACATAATGGTATTTGGAACTACAAAAAAGTGAGTACACAGACGAATAGGAAGAGTGTGTCATGGCAATATAACGTAGGATATCTGTAAGACAGACCTATTGTGTCAAGGAGTGGTCATACAGAATTTTCTGAGCTGCAGAAAGAGTATTCAACACGTGTGTAAAATCTCCAAATAAGCGAAAATATTGTATTTGTATTGTTCAAGTTGAAAAAATGCAATCTTCATCTCAATTTACGATGCCCAGAGCCAATATATCTACATACAGTATGTGTTTGTACACAATCACTTCTTCGTATTGGCTTCATATAAAATTTGCCTAGCGCACACTAACATTCTGTTCACATATGCGTTTCATTTATTGCCAGCAATTCTCATTGCATTGTGGGTAATTTAATGTACATGCAGACAAAGAATCAACGTGCTAGTTGATGGTAACACACAGTTATGGTGTTTTACCTTTCAACACTGCTGGATCACACGCAGGCATGGGGCAGTCACAAACTGTTGCCTAGCATGAGGTGTAACTACATTTATGTGTTTATACCTATATAATATAAATATATAATTTGCCTCTGTGTGTGTGTCCATAAGTCGTCCTCAGCTGGTGTTAGGCACGCTCCAATCCTATTTTCCCACCTGCTTATTCCCTGATGGAAAGGATGAAGCCTGGACCGTTATTTAAGAATGATGGGAGGAGGATGGGAGGGACAGAGAGACAGAGAGAGAGAGGGGGGGGAGAGAGAGAGGGGTAGAAGTAAGGGGGAAGGTGGAATAGGCACCAGGAGGAGCACTAGGAATAAAGGACAAGTGAAAGAGGGAGAGTATAACAAAAGTGAAATGAGGAATAAACAGGGAAAGAAAGAGAGAGGGGGTGAGGCTAAATGATGGGCATAAGAGAGGGAGAGGAAGGTAAGGTAGAGAAACAGAGAACATATATAGTTAAAGGGGAGAATTGGAAGATGGAGACAGAAACAGTGAGGAAAGGTGGATAGATAAGCATGAAAAAAGAGGGAGGATGTGGAGAGAGAGAGAGAATAAGTCTTTCATGCCTGTCTGTGAACTTTGCATGAACCGACAGAAATAATGTGATGCCATGACAAGCCTGTCCCTCCTTCCACTAGATTTGCTGCATGCATAGGTGTGTGATGTGTGTGTGTGTGGGGGGGCTGTCTGTGAATCCTTGTATGTGTGTGAACTCTTTATATTGCGTTTGGTGTTGTGTGTGTGTGTGTGTGTGTGTGTGCGTGTGTGGTGTGTGTGTGTGTGTGTGTGTGTGCGTGTACATGTGTGCCCTAACAGATAGAATAGGATGATGATGATTTGAAATGGAGTTTGGCCTGTGCGTAATTATGATCATCTATCTTTATGCCCCACCAGCATATCATATCATATCACATCACATCATCTCTCTCTCTCTCTTAGACACACACACCACACACACACACACACACACACACACACAAAAGCAAATTGAAAGTAGTAAAAGCTGACTGTTTGCTAGTGATGACTTAGATGATGATGGGCTCAGATGGTGTACTGATTTATTTGTTACTGCTCATCTGATGTCACATATTATAAAACCGTGCACGTCTGTGTGAGTGTGCATCCGTGCATTAGTGTATTAGTGCTCCCTTCAGAAGTGTACGTTTGTGTGCTCACGGGTGCGTTTATGATGTATGTGTTTGTGTATGCATCCTTGTGTGTGCACGCTTATGCATGCTACCTCTCTCTGGTGTGTTTTGCGTGTGTGACAGACATTATTTGATGCAGATTAGTCGGTGTACTCAGATTGCAGGCTGTGTCTCAAAGGCTGATAGACAAATGAATTTGATTTGCTAATGTAATCAAACTAATAGAAAACAGCAATGGGCTGCTAAGCTCAAGTCTCATGATTTCAATATTAGTGTTTTTTCCCATCACTTTTACTTGAATATCTACTGAATGTCTTTCATGACTCAATTAATTTTTTTAGATGAGAATCAAAATTATTAAAATTAATTTTAATCAGAAGATATAGTCCGAAGCTGATCTGAAAAAGAACTTTTAAAATCATTGTATTTCATAATACAAAGATATTCCATTCACTTGTTGGTGCTGAAATAAGTAAAGGTGCTGTTGGTCATCATATTTTCTTACGATTCCACTATCATAGGCTGACACTCCTCTTCAAGTGAATTCTTTGAATTCAGGTCTGGGTATGTCACATGTGGAGACAGTGACAGTGACAGCTGGTACCATGTGTGAAGCACGTTGTGTGTGTGTGTGTGTGTGTGTGTGTGTGTATGTGTGTGTGTGTTCAGGTTGCTTGACTCTAAATCACGTGTGTGTCACCGCCAAGGTGTGACCTGATAGAGGTAATACCAGTGAGCTTGTGTATGTGAGAATATGTGTTGAGTGTGTGTACAAAACTACGTGTTTTTAAAGCAGGCACCTAAGGTGTGTGTTTGAGTGTCATCGTAGGCACATCGTCATGGAAACACTGTCAACACGGTGATGACAAAACAAACACAGGGGGATCGGACAGACAGGAGAGTCAACACAGACTGAACGTTCCCTCAGAGACTGAATATGTAGGTGAAATTGAGTCTGTGTTTTCAGCAAAACATCAAATCTGGCATAAATAACTTCTTTCACAAAAATAGCATTACCATCTAGAGAAAATAGCTTTCTGTTTCTTATGGAGATATTCCACAGATGCGTTTCCATGAAAATTGTGGGTTCTATTTTGTTGAATTAACTCATTGCAGTTTTTAGGAGGGAATTGTAGGTTGTTTAAAAAATGTTTTGCTGACTTTTATGCCAATTAAAATGAGCTCACTGTATATATATATATATATATATGTATATATATGTATATATATATATATTAGGGCTGTCAAAAGATTGTTTTTTTATCGCGATTAATCGCATTTTGTCCATAGTTAACTTGCGATTAATCGCAAATTAATCGCATTTTTTTGGCACATTTTTTTTCTTCTAAATGTACCTTAATGTATTTTTTTCATATTCTTAATACTTTTAACAACATATGGGGAAATATACTTGATTTATGTTTGATTTATGCACTTCAAATATCCCCTTGCCAAAACATGGGATCAAAATTTAAGATTAAAGTGAACATGTCACAGGAGATAGTATAACAGGAGATAAGTGCAGTTAGGATATAATTATAGCTAATACTTGAACTTCTATGGTAGCTCATTTCATGCCCACAGTACGCGCAGATGACTTTGGTCCTATCGACTGAACCATCCGGCAGTCTTTTGAAGGTGAATTTGCTGTTCACAAGTCCTTTCTCCATTTCTTCGCCTCCTCCTTTGTCCCGTAGTGGCACCAATCCTGCTTCTTCTTCTTCTGCCTCCCTCTGGATCAAGACTACAGGTGCCACCGACGGCCATAAATCATACAATGTGCGTTTTTTTTTTTTTTTTTAAATACCGAGCGTTAATCGCGTGTTAAAAAAATTAACGGCGTTAAGAGGATGTGGTTAAAGTTGTTAAAGTGAACGCGTTATTATCACATTAACTTTGACAGCCCTAATATATATATATATATAAATAAAGAGTGGGGTATCGAATAAAAAATAAAAAGTAGATAAGATGGAATAAAAGCAATGCTCAAAAGAAGGAACATGTTTACCCTCCAACGTTGTCTCATATTGATGACATGCTTCCAATACCTAACTGCTTAATCCAATAAAGAAAGCCAAACTTAATCCAAACATTAAACTCAGATATCAAATATTCTTTCCCTAATTTGATTTCATCAATATTTGTTTTCATCTGTAAACAGGAGTGTGTTTGTTTGTACTGTTTGGGCTCTGAGAAGAAACCATGAGGGTGGTGCACTGGAAAATATCTCTACTGCACAAATGTGGACAATAAAACAGGCAAACGCGCGCACACACACACACACACACACACACACACACACACACACACACACACACACACACACACACACACAGGCTTAAAGTAAACACAGATACTTGAAGACATAAACCAATAAATGTGTCATGGAGCTCAGAGATGAGCAGAAATGGAAATCAAACACACCCAACAGAGCTCAGAGAAAATCAACAGTGACTGTAAACTCAGACAAGAAGATATGTACTAGAGAGCGCAAAAGAAACAAAATTGACCAAAGCAATGAACTAAATCAGTTTCTGATTCTAAATCAGATCCTAATGAACTCATATTTCTGAGTTAAATCTCAAAAGAGTTTGGAAAAGGTGTGTATCACTTCAAAAGACTGCTGTCAGTTATGGTTCTAATTTCTATCCCTGAACTAACTGGAAGCCGTTTGTTGCCAAACCCTGTGACTTATGGGCATTTTTCCAATCAGTACAAGGACAAAATGTATTGATTGAATATGAAACTGCACATCCCATATTTGTTTTCAGTATTTGCTCCGGTCTAAGTATGATTGGGGCATAACTGCCCTGGTTAGAGCTGGATTGTGCTCCGTTTATGATTGGTTAGCCCGTGTTTGAAGGGCATCCGTATTGTGAAAGGTCAATAAGATAACTCAGCTCTGTTGTTCATTTACACTGGTACCTATATTGTGATATTTATCGAAAAATTGATTTGAATATTTCTGAAATGTATCTTCAAATCACAGGAATATTCTACCATATACTAAACCTTGTTTTAGCCTTTCACATTTGACCATTATGCTACACTTGTATCTATATGCTCGCTGAATATTGTGTCCATGCGCACAGACAGATGTTTGCTTGTTGTGTTGGTGTGTTAAGAAGGTACCCAGCATGCTGTGACTGTCAAGGTGAACTAGCCTTAGCCGACAGAATGGGGACAAATCTGCTTGTGCGTGTGTGTGTGTGTTTATGTACACATATGTACCTAGACCAGCCATTTTATTTGCGAAGGTTAATGTCACTGGGAGGGACAGACAGACTGGAAGATGATTTAACAATTGTAAAAGAATAAAAAAAGTGTGTTTTTGTGGGTTTTTATGTGAGTGGCAGTGGAGAGTTTCTCTTCTGATTTACTCTATGGGCCCTAGTTTCGTGGCGCAGCGCAGGGTGGCGCAGGGTGGCGGAGCCGACGCAATGCAAGTTTCGACCCGCGCAGCCTTACGCACCGCCAGTTTGGCAGTTTGGTGGATCGCCTGCGCCAAGATGGGTGTGGCAGCGCAGCAGGGGGAGGCGGCACAGATTCAGCTTGGCGTAGCGGAAGTTTCGTGGCAAAAAGCCTCACCGAGACTGCGCTGAAAGCTCGCCAGCTCCAACCTGGTCTACTTTCGGCGCAAGGCGTAAATAAAGTCCATTCATTCAATGCGAATCACAGCTGGCGGAGTGGAAGTTTGGCTGACGGCACCGAGACATCACAGACAGGTTTCCATAGTTCCAGGCACATTTAAATGCAATCCATAATCACAACAAACACTATTTAATGCAACTAATTGAATCAACACGTGCATTTATATCTATATAGATTGTCCCGTCACATCTGACGTCAGATCAAAGGCGGATGGCACGCGTAACGGAAACTCAGCCTCTCGGACGAAAACATCTCCCTCTCTCTCTCCTGTTTTTTATAATATCGGCATTGTTATTATTATGATACGCGCGCACAGCGCGTGATGTGCGTGGTGGGAGCGGCGGCGTTGCTTCTGTCATCGGGTTGTCAAGTGACGGATCTTGCACTGAACCTCCCCTAACGCATTAAAGGAGAGGAGAGGAGCTCATTTGATTGGTGAAGATCTGAATCGGCTGTATTAATCCCAGTCCACACCTCGTCTCCTCCCTCTTTCCCACTTGCGCGGGTGGGAGTGACGGGAGGTGTGCCTGCGCGAGCCTGCGCGGTGCACGGAAGTTGCAAAGTCCAGGCGGACATACCCCGTCAGCGCAGCGCAGGTGCGCTGAAAGCTGACTGCGCCTGGGCTACGAAACTAGGGCCCAAAGGCCCAAAGTCCAAAAACCTCTTTGCTGATTGATGACAGCACCAGAGGGCCAGGGAGTGACATCATCAATAGTCTGGGTTTTTACATTGTTATCTCACACACACACACAAACACACACAAGTGCACACACACACACACACACACACAACACACACACACACACAGTGCTGTCCTGCATCTCTCGGAGCTCGTTGTGAAGTATTATGTGTGTCAGTGTTAATTTAGCGAGCTACCCTTTCATAGTGGAAGATGTGAGTATCCATTTGGATACGTGTGCATGTGTGTGTGCGCTATGGTTCCCTTCGGCCACTGAGACTCAACATTTGATTTGCTAAAAGGAGCAGGACGCATCTATTAATCAATATTTGCTGACTGACTGTCTTTCTGGCTGATTGACTGGCTGTGCAGTTAACTTGACTGACTGATTGGTTAACTAACTGTCTGGCAGTCTGAACGACCAGCTGCTCGACTGGTTTGACTACGTACCAAAGTGAAAACCATTCATAAAGCTTGTTAGGTGCTTCGTCGAGTATGCTGGGATGTACCAATGTTGGGCCAAAAGGCATACCTAGATGAGCGATGTGATCGATGAGCAGTCAAAATCTAGAGTTGGATCCGTGTGTGTCTGTAAAGACCTACGGACAGACAGGAGTGAAGGGAGGCTGGGGGAATGAGAGACGAGGGGCGGTGGGAGGCGTGGGAGGGCGTAGGGCTTGAGAGATGAGGTTGACTTGATAATGAAGAGGTTAAGGATACCATGGAGAGAGAGGGTGGGAGGTCAGGTCAGAGAGAGGGACAAAAGGGGGGCGAGCCAGAAAGAGGCACAAGCAGAGAGAAAGAGAGACAGAGGGAGGTCACAAGGGAGGTTGAAAGCGGTGGGGGATATTTAGCCATCGGGTCAGAATAGTATTGTATTAAAGGCTCTTTGGGAATATCTAGGTTATACAAGGTAATGTATGTGACCTCCCTGCTTTCCATCCTCTTCCCATTTCCAACACTTTTACGCTTTTCTCTCTCACCTCAGCCTCGCGTGTTTTATTTTGAACCCCTCTCTTCAGCTTTCCATTCTCTTTGATCCTGATTCATGCTTTCAGCACAACCATGGGGTATTTCAACAGCCATCCCCAAACCCAAACTAGGACTTAGAGGAAGAGAGAGAGCGAAATGATAAAGAGAGGCCAATGGATGACTAAGGAGACAGAAAGATCGATAAAAGCATGCAGAACATGACGCAAGAGGGCTTCCCTCGTCATCTGATATCCCACCACCACCACAAGCACACAAAAACCTTCTCCAATATCTCCATAAAGGCCGATTAAATGAACAGGCATGCAGCGACCCATCCTCCAACCCCCGAATTTACAGCTCAATCAAACTGCGTTGCTACCGACACATAGACCGCTTATCCTGAGTGTCAAAATTGAAAAGGGAACGAAAGAAAGACTGTAAGAAAAGGAAGAGCAAGTAAGAGGAGATAGTGAAGCCAGAGAATAGCAGAGGGGAAGTGGGGGGGCAAAGAGCAATTTCTTCCTTGAATAAAGAAAGAATGGGGGAGGGGGTTGGGGAAAAAAACACACTAATGGCAAGGCCCCTGGTTCTGGTAAAATAGAATGTGTTATAGGTTCTAGCTCTTGTTCGTTGATTCATTCATTTGTTCGTTCCTTGCTCTTTCGTCAAGTCAAGTACTCGCCTGTCTGTCTTTCTCTTTTGTGTCCGCAAGTCCAGATAAGAGCTGCCGGCATGACTGCCCAGTAGTCATTTGGTTATTATGAGGAGAGAGAGAGAGAGAGAGAGAGAGAGAGAGAGAGAGAGAGAGCGAGAGAGAGGTGGGGGGGGGGGGGCGAGGGAGTAAGAGAACAGAAAAGAGAGCATGAAAAGACTAATTCTACAGACAGATAAATGGCTCATTTTGAAAGGCCTTTCTTTCTTTTAATTCACTCTCATTCGCTCCTGTTTAAATATTTGCCTCCTCCTCTCACCTGACCACTCCTCTTCCCTTCTTCAACACACACACACACACACACACGCACACACACACACACACACACACACACACACACTATGGGCCCTAGTTTCATGGCGCAGCGCAGGGCGGCGCAGGGTGGCGGAGCCGGCGCAATGCAAGTTTCGACCCGCGCAGCCTTGCGCACCGTCAGTTTGGCAGTTTGGTGGATCGCCTGCGCCAAGATGGGTGTGGCGGCGCAGCAGGGGGAGGCGGCACAGATTCAGCTTGGCGTAGCGGAAGTTTCGTGGCAAAAAGCCTCGCCGAGACTGCGCTGAAAGCTTGCCAGCTCCAACCTGGTCTACTTTCGGCGCGAGGCGCAAGGCGTAAGTAAAGTCCATTCATTCAATGCGAATCACAGCTGGAGGAGTGGAAGTTTGGCTGACAGCGCGCAGTGCGCACACGTCACCGAGACCTCACAGGCAGGTTTCCACAGTTCCAGGCACATTTAAATGCAATAAATGATCACAACAAACACAATTTAATGCAACTAATTGAATCAACACGTGCATTTATATCTATATAGATTGTCCTGTCACATCTGACGTCAGATCAAAGGCGGATGGCACGTGTAACGGAAACTCAGCCTCTCGGACCAAAACATCTCCCTCTCTCTCTCCTGTTTTTTATAATATCGGCATTGTTATTATTATGATACGCGCGCACAGCGCGTGATGTGCGTGGTGGGAGCGGCGGCGCTGCTTCTGTCATCGGGTTGTCAAGTGACGGATCTTGCACTGAACCTCCCCTAACGCATTAAAGGTGAGGAGAGGAGCTCATTTGATTGGTGAAGATCTGAATCAGATGTATTAATCCCAGTCCACGCCTCGTCTCCTCCTCGTCTCCTCCTCGTCTCCCACTCACGCCTTCTTCTCCTCCCTCTTTCCCACTTGCGCCGGTGGGCGAGACGGGAGGTGTGCCTGCGCGAGCCTGCGCGAGCCTGCGCGAGCCTGCGCGAGCCTGCGCGAGCCTGCGCGAGCCTGCGCGAGCCTGCGCGGTGCACGAAACTTGCAAAGGCCAGGTGGACACACCCCGTCGGCGCGGCGCAGGTGCGCTGAAAGCTGACTGCGCCTGGTCTACAAAACTAGGGCCCTATGACATGCGGCCTAATATGCAACTGGAGTTGTGGCTATGAGAGCTATAAAAATGAGATCTTCACTTCACTAATCCATGTTATTGGACGCCAAAGTCTTTCATGCCCTCTGAATAATAACTGCCACAATATGTCCACATAACCACAGTTGTGTCGGTACACTGCTTGTAAACTTATCATCTAAAAGCATGAATGTTTGGGGGCCGCCCATTGCTTACAGTTTGAATCAGCAAAAAAAAGACGTGTCTGTGTGGTCATGCGTTTGCGTGCATTTCGTTTCCGTCTTTGGCACTCGCACAGATATGAGTGTGGGCGGTGCACATATGTGAGAGTGTCCCATTCCTTGTGGGATAACATGAGACACACACTGGGTCTGAAACCTCATTTTCCTCCCCTAATGACATATCAAATGTTTGCATATAGGCCATATCAATATGGAAATGAGCGTGCACACACACACACACACACACACACACGCACACAGCTTTAGAATAAAATAAGTAATCAAAGAGATATGTGTGTATATGTGGGTGTCTCTAAGGTTGGGTGAGTCTGTGTGTCAAACATGACTAAAACACACACACACACGCACATACACACACACACACACACACACACACACACACACACACACCCTTGTTATCTGGGGGCCTGTCTTGCAGGCAGCCTCTCTAACGGTGAGTGATGTTTAAATTAGTTTACAATTTAGCCTCCTCGCTATCCGCAGACGGCTCTTAACTCAGTGTGTGTACGCGATTTGTTTTCGCGTGTGTGTTTGCGCGCGTGTGAGCGTAACAAATTGTTGCCAGTACGGCAGACATCTAATGACTTCAAATTAGCTGCCTGGCGCTCGCCTTGACACGTTGTTACCACTGTTAGCAGCCCGTGTGTGTGCATGTGTGTGTGTATCTATGCAGCACTACGCCGCCATATCATGAAGCATAAATTGGCTTCACCTCTCCTCTTTCTGCCTCTGTTTTCCCCCCCTCTTTGTTTCTCTGTCTCTCTCCATCAATTTGATTAAAAAAATTATTGTACCATGGCGGGTGGAGATGTGTGAATGCATGTGTTCACATGTACTGTAAGCCTTGCACGGGGTGAGTCTCACACACACACACACACACACACACACACACACAAAACACACACCACAAGATGTGTAACAAGGTTAACAGGTCGATTCTATTTAAGTCTTAACTCATTGTCGACTCTTTATTGTTTGCCTTGTGTGTGTTTGTATAGGAGTCTGATAAAGAATGTTGAGGAGCCGCATTTCTTTCTGACAATAGTGGATCAGTGTCTGTGTGTACATGTATGTGTGTGTGTGAGAAAGAGAGAGAGAGAGAGAGAGAGAGAGAGAGAGAGAGAGAGAGAGAGAGAGAGAGAGAGAGAATTAGATCAGTGTCCGCCGTTGTAAACAAAGAGGATTTCATAAGGTGTTCACATCACACACGCGCACACACACATCACACACTTGGAAGATGAAGAGTTCTATCTTTCTCTGCAAGCAGTGGATTGCCTTTCTCGTTCATCTAATCACGCCATCTTCTCTCCTCCGCCAAGCAATCGTTGAGCTTCGCTCCCTCCACACAGAGCGCTGCACACACACACGCACGCACGCACACACACACACACACACACACACACAAGCACACACACTCTCGGCCGGCACATAACCTGGCTAACTCAGTCCATTCACTTGTAAAAAAAAAAGTGGCGAGCAAAGGAAAAGGCAAGTAGAATGCAAAACAATACATTAAATATACATGATATGTACCTCAGTGTGTGTTTGTCTGCAAGTTCTTTTTCTCTATGTATGGTATATATATATATATATACAGAAGGTGCATCCCCGAGGTATGGGATGAAGATGGAGGGAGTAAGGGAAGAGATAAATGGATTAAAAGAGAAAGCATAAAAGAGAAAAGTGCAGGACAGGGAGATTACAGGAAAGGAGATAGCATTGCAATGAGGTTATTTGTTGTTTAGGAAGAGAAAAAATAAATATTCAAAGGGCTTTACTTGGTATATGGATCAATACATATGTCTGCTTACTGTCCACATAGCAGCACATCGATCAATACACTAACAAGAAGCAATGTATATTCCCATCTTCCTCTCTCACTCCATCTAAATTTTTCCCTCTTTCTCTGTTATGTTATTTTCCCATTTATTGATATCATACAATATATGTCATTTGGAGACCCTGTAATGCAATGCCAATGACTTCAATGTTATAGATTCACACAGCATGACTGAGTGGTATTTATGCCTCTAATCTGGTGCTTCCCCCCTCTCTCAACCTCCTATACTCCTTGAGCTGTGGAAACAGGGTAATTCTATTCTATTCTATTCCATTTTATAACAATATTTCCAGTCGACAATGGGACTAATCTTTGTGCTGCCCATGTTAATACGAGACACTTCTCTTTCCTTCTTCTCTGCCGTCACAGCAGGCTCCCTCTCTAAAACCAAAACCAGATTATGGTTTTAATCTCATACGTCTCGCTCCCCGTCTTTCTCTTCTATGGCAAGATGCATTTTTCATCATCTGTCTTGCTCCTTTTCTCTCTTTGGTTTTCTTATTTATTCATTTTTGGGCTCATTTGTAGATCCTGTTATTATTTCAATTTCCTCATCTTGCTGTCTAGATTAGTTCAATTTAACCAGATTACATTCTTATGCTTTTGTGATTTGGACCTGTAGGGTCACACAATGGTGTTCGAGGCTAAAATAGACACCACATTTGAATGTATATATCAAAAACAATCACTGCTTTAACATTAAAATGTGACATCGTCATTGTATTTTATTTAGTGTGATCCTTTCTCACATCACCTGTAGTTTAAAAAACTCACTGCAAAGTTGTTTTGAATTCTATATTAAGATTGTTACCACACATAAATAATAATCACTTTTCATCATACAAGAATGACCTCAAGCATGTCCTGTGTCCAAATACACATTGTGTCTAATGCAAAAAATAAAACCAAAACCAAAATAAAACCTTTGCTCTCTACATCGTGCAATGTTCTAACAGCCACATGTGAAGGTGTTACTTACTATCGTGTCTATTTTTATACCATTTCTCTGACTTTTAATAGATATATGTACATATATTGTTCAACAGGAGCTGTGGTTTCAAAGGGCTTTGTTACATTTATGGTACAGTGACTCAAAAACACACCGACATATACACATGTTGAATATAAGGGGATTGGATAATTTGGTTCAAAAGGTCATGATTTCTGTGTGATAGCAGTGAGAGCATTTGGTTAGTCAGGTGGAGGAGTCAACAGTTCAGACTGTCTGACTGCAAGGATTAGGGTGAAAGGTCAGGCCTTAGCACCAGGTGTACTTGTGTATGTACGTGTGTATGTGTGCGTGTGCCTGAACCGCATCTGGAGACGCTGACTCCAACCTTGTACCCTGCCAGTCCACACAGCATGTGCGTGTATCCTATGTGTGTATAAAAACATGTTTTGTATGAACGTATGCGTGTATGATCCATGTCACAACATGGGGTCAGGTTAGGCTCAGCGTGAAAGTCAGGGTTCAGCTGTTTTTATTTTTCCTTACCTGGGATATGTTTGGCCCAGCCGATGTTGACCACCAGCTCTCTGTCCGCCAGGTCACACAGTGTAGTCAAGGCCTTGATGTCGCTGTCTGGTACCGTCGGGTCAGGCATGGCGTAAATCTTCTCTGGCTCGGCCACCAGCAGGTGAGAGACGATTTTGTTATCTGCAAGGCAGCCAAAGGCAACTGACATGACCACCAGACAAGGAGAAAGACACAGAGACAGAGAGATGGTGAATGTTTGCCCTATGAAGCTGCAAGCTGTTTCACACCAATCCGGTGCAAATAAAATTAAAAAAATTACATAAACATCACACTAGATCACACATGTTACATAAACACATAATACATGACAGCCTTCTCCACAGTATACAGCTTCAACAACATCATGATGTTAGACATTTCACACACAGCATTTTATACATTATATATGTGGGAGATATATAGGAATATGTACAAATGGAAGAATGTTGAACTTTCCTGGCACACAGCACACTACATTTCTGACATTATCTGAGAAGATTGTTTTTTTTTTATAAAATAATTATCTTAACAGCATACCATTGTTTTATTGCAGTCAAGTGGCAGTTTTTATGTTATTTTATTACATAAAATAATATATATTATAATAATATAATTATGGAATAGGTTCCCAGACTACACTATCTTGTAATATCCTGTGGAATATTTTCTATTTTCTAAGCAATGGATAATTGATTTGATTGCAGTAATTTGGCAGGACTAACGCTGACAGAGGATCAAAAAAATGTATGAAACATTTCCGGTTTAGGAGATGCTTCA
Organism: Chelidonichthys spinosus; assembly: GCA_029853015.1. Lineage (NCBI taxonomy): Eukaryota > Metazoa > Chordata > Actinopteri > Perciformes > Triglidae > Chelidonichthys > Chelidonichthys spinosus. Next base: position 22,299,131 of record CM056821.1, read on the forward strand.
AGGTGTGATTAAAGGCAATTACTGGTGGTGATTCAGGTTGCTTTAAAATGTTGTATCACGACCTTAAGAAGCTTCGCTGATACATACAGAACGGAAAGATAATACTGAAAGCCAAACAGCTCAGCTGGTAATGGTGACATGTGGTGATGAGATCTCTATGGCCCATTAGTAACAGACTGATACCCTGCTTCCAAATTAATCCACTGACTAATCAAGCATGGGAATAATAACAGAGGATAGAGGAGCAAAAGAGGAGAGAGGGATGGACGGAAAGAGAGGGGAGAGAGATACGCATAGGAAAAGAAAATTGAGAGACAGACTGGTAAAAATAGAGCCATGGACACATTGTAAAGACAGCAAGAATCGAGAGAGCGAGAGCTAGATAGAGATAAATGGCAAGAGAGAGTAAAACAGAGTTTGGGGGGGATGAGTTGTGTATTGATCTAACACTCTCCACCCCCAATTCTGTTGACACACACACACACACTTGTACGTGGATATATTCTTCCATCGTCTTCCCTCTAGCTCCAGCTCCAGAGTCGTTTGAGCCAAACCAATCCCAGTCACACTGCAGTATCTGTGGGTAAATCTTATTTAATGTTTCCCTAATTAGAATCAATGAAAGCCCATTTCCAAACCTTGGGCTATTGTTCTGTTCTCATACAATCAATGGGGATGCTGAGGCTAGGGATTGGGCTACAGACAGATAGGCTGTATGCGTGCATCTGAGAGAGAGACAGAGGGACAGAAAGATGTGTGTGTGTGTGTGTGTGTGTCTGTGTATTGACTGTGTGTGGGAGAAAAAAGAACAAGTGAGTCCCGAGAAGTCTATATCAACGCTTTAGTTTTTGTTTTTAGCTCAGAGAGAGATTTGTGTTCATACATATATTAAATAAAAAATATAATATAGAGATTACTGCCACAATAATGACTGAGATTGGACACGGGAGAACAATACGAAAATGTGAAAAATGCTTAGTAAAAATGATAACAGGATTAAAGAGATAAATCTAACTAGTCTATAGCCAGCCAATGAAGACATTTAGTTGGCTGGAATGCGCACACATGCTCTGCGTGTGCAAACATTATAAACACGCGCATAGTGTATACGCACGCTCACACTATCTCATCATTTTAATGATTAGTAGTGTAGAAGTCCTGGTAAGCTGTCGTGCAGCCATTCAGCATATTGGCCTAAAGCAGAATATGCTCCAGCTTTAAGCAAAATGGGCTTTGGGGACCAAGCTGCTAAACACTGCTCAATCTGCACTGCATGTGTGTGTGTGTGTGTGTGTGTGTGTGTGTGTCATGTGTGCGAGCAGACGCTTAGCTAAAGAGCTAACTCTAGTTTGATGTGGCTGCCAGATTGGATTTAATCCGGATTAGGTTGTGGCTGCCCCCTACCTTCCTCTCTCTCCATTCCTCCCCTCTTCTCTCTCTCTCTCCCTCCCTCCCTCTCTCTCTCTCTCTCTCTCTCTCTCTCTCTCTTCTCTCTCTGCTCTCTCTCTCTCTCTCTCTCTCCGAGAAACATTCTGATTAAGGCACAGTCTCTCCCTCTGTCTCTCTGCCACTCCTACTCACTCTCCCTTGTTAATTTTTCAATCATCAGGCTTTGGGCGATGGTTTTATTCTTTTAAAAACATGCATTCAATCCAGTCAGAGCTCAATGAATACCTTTATGGTGAAATATTACAGGTATAAAATGTTATGACCCCAAACTGATAGCAGTAGAGAGAGGGAGATAAACTTCCTCCAAAACAGATGGGCTTCTGACTACCCTGTGTCTATTTATGTGTATGTTTGTAAGTCTGTATTTAAAGTTTTTTTTACTGTCCAACTATCTCCATAGCAACTCATGAAAAGGTAGAGACAGGGAGATAGGGAGACAGGGAGACAGGGAGATTGTACTTATTATCTCCTGCCTATTACGCAAACACTGCCTCACATAACGCTACAATATGGCCAAATTTGTATGTTTTTTTTTTTTTATTTCGAGGGAAGATTTTCTTTGTGCACTGTCCATGGTATGTCCTTCAATGTTCTCTTTGCACACTGTGTCGAATTCTGTTGTGTGTGTGTGTGTGTTTATGTGTGTGTGTGTGTGTGTGTGTGTGCTTACATGGCTTCTTGGGAGGTAGAGCCAGCTGTGGGTTCAGGTATGGACTGTTGTCTGCATCTATCCGGCGTTTGTACTTCTGTCTCCCACCACGGACCCTGTCCAGGCGAACACCTGTAAGAAACGACAGGAGTGTATCAAAACACTGGGACTTTTGAACTTGTTTGATTACTTAACAAGAAGACACGGAATATAAATGAATATGAAAACAGAATAGAAAAAGAGAGAGTGTAAATTAGATGAACACATCTGGAAAAAGATAAATGTTGTATGGGAGTGAAGTGGTGATAACCATGCTGTTTCTGCAGCACACATGTGTGTGTCTGTTATGCATGCAGCCACTCTTATCTTATCATCAAGCTCGCTTAACTTACTCACCTCCGACCTACCTACAACAAGTCTAATTTATAGAGACTCTCATTCTCTGGTGTTGTCTCTATGGCTCCCTGACTTACTCTTTTCCTGTCTCTTACCCAATCTCTGTCTCTCTCTCTCTGTCTCATTAATTAATTGACACAAAGGAGTCCTAATTTAATTAGGCCTATCTCTCAGGAGATTGGATGTTACCGTGGTTACCACTTAAAGATGGATAAGGAAGACAGAGGTGTCATGTACCCTGGAGGAGGAGAGGAGAGGAGGAATCCGAAAGGGCTATGAAATACCATCCATCCATCCATCCATTTTCTACCGCTTATCCTGTATTCAGGGTCGCGGGGGGGCTGGAGCCGATCCCAGCTGTCATTGGGCGAAGGCAGGGTACACCCTGGACAGGCCGCCAGTCTATCACAGGGCCGACATGTAGAGACAAACAACCATTCACGCTCACATTCACACCTACGGGCAATTTAGAGTCACCAATTAACCTATCCCCTTATTAATACCATTCAGAAATAAAATGAGAGTCAACAGAGAACAGCATCACTTACAGAAACTTCATTCGCAGACAATCTAGGGGGGGGGGAAGTAACCCTGAATAAACCAGAAAATGATATGAAATGCTTCTTGCATAGTGTTTTCCACTCCAATAGCACCACTGAAGTAAAAGGTCTTCTGATGCAAAGTACATTAAAAACTGTAAGGATGTAAATGTAAAGAGAGAGAGAGAAAGAGAGAGAGAGAGAGAGAGAGAGAGAGAGAGAGAGAGAGGGAGAGAGAGAGAGAGGAAGAGGTAGGGGTGGTAAGAGTGAAAGAGCGCAAAAGAGATTTGCTAACACACACAGATTTAAATCCTCTGAAAAAATGTGCTGACTGTGACCGAGACAAGACACCTAAGATATTTAACAGAAAGACTTCCTATTGGCAGCAAAGAAAGAGACATCAGGGAGCATGTTTGTGCATTACTTGGCATTTGTAAGTACACGTTTCCCATGCTTTATTTGTGTTTTGTACATGTGCTCGGTGGCTGCTTTAATTCAAACCATCTGACATTGAATGTACACATTTGTTTCATGGAAATTAAGCCATTAAGCAAACCTCAATGTGTCACAGCAGTCAACCCACTGGACTGAACAGGACATGCTTGAGACGAAAATAGGCAGAATAGACAGAAGGGCTGACAGTCCAGGTAGAGTGTGTTGGGGGTGGGGGGGTGGGGGGGGGTGGCAGTGTCAGAAAACGGTCAAGAAACTCTTAACACCAGGGGGTTCAAACCCAATCACACACCCACTCTTTGCTTTCTTTCACAGACACACACATATATGCGTGCACACACACCGTCTATGTTTCTCTACCCCCCGCCCCCATGTTGTGTGTGGGTAAGCCCCGACAAGCAGCTTGCTCAGTCACTTCCTGGGTCAGTGGTTGGTCAGAAGAGGAGAGGGAGACGGAGAGAAAGCAGGGGCTGAGCATCAGAGTTAGGGTAGGGTAAGGTAGAGCAGGAAAGCAAGGGAGAAGGTAGATGTTTGGATGGATGAGACGTATAAAGACTAAGTGAGGGAAACGGTTCAAGGATGGGCTTAAAGCGATTAAAGAGTTATGTGTTTGTCAGTAATATGGCTGCATATATTCAAACCACAGATTCAAATTAAAGTCAAATTATTGAAACTAATTGATACAGGTAACAAAAAAGGGATTTTGGGGCAACCATCCGTACTGTAGGATCATTTGTGAGGTCTCTAATCATAGACCTCATTTCTGATTACTAATGCTGCTTCCTACCATGATCTACTGCCAATTTAAGGTACAACATAGAAATTGGTAGATGCTGACAGACTACTCAGCGAATTTTATTTACATACAAATGGATGTCAATTGAAATCCACTTTCTCTCCATTACTATTACATGCCCCCGTTTTCATCATTCGGAAACTCTCACATGCAGGCTCCCAATTTTTTTTCACTTTCTCTCACACCTAAAAGACCCAGTGCAGTGCTGAGCTCACTTTATAAAGAGCCCTCTCTAACTACCTCATCTATTTTCCACCAAATTAACTCTCTCTCAGCACTGATTAATGATCAAATCTAAATGAATCAAATTAAAAATTGAAAATTATATTTCCAAAGCCCACAAAAAAGAGACAGGAGGAGGCTAGAGGGAGAGCGAGGGTGCTCTACCTCCTCTTAACAAATGAGCCTTCAAGTCATAAAGAATGGGCAAGAGAAGGGAGGATGGAAGGAATGAGGAGAGGAGTGGAAAAGGGTCGGGGAGAGGAAATGTAAGGCAAAAGATGTAAAAATTCAAAGAGGAAAAAGAAAAAAGCAAGAATAATTGAACAGGGAATGGGTAAGAAATGGAATAAAGAGAATAAAAATAGATAAAAATGATAAAAAAAAACATTAATGAAAGATTACGATAAAAGAAAGTCTATAAAAGCAGAGGAGCGAGGAGGAGAGCACAGGTTATGAAATAAGAGGAAAAGGGAATGGGTAAGTAATGGATGGGCTAGTAAACAGAAAGGGAATGACAAAAAATTCAATGAAAGTGAAAGGAAGGATGAGGTGAGGGCTAATAAAACAAAATGAGATAAGAGCAGAATAATAAGAAAAAGGGAAAATATCCATGAAAGAAAAGACAAAATCCACAGAGGTTATACGCCTTAATTACATGCTTTAATTATTATGTCAACTAAAGGTCTACTGCTGTGCTGCAAAGTGTGTAGTGTGAATAAACTGTATTTGATGCTATACAATTAATTACACCTATTTTCATAAATACATTTTGTACCACTTTTTGTCATATGCTGCACACACACACACACACACCACACACACACACTCATGCATACACACACACACACACACACACACACACACACACACACGCACACACACAGTGACAGTGATGAAGGTGAATCTTTCCTGTCATGGGAATATTGCTGTCTGTCAATAGCACAATTTGCACTGATCACATCAGCATAGATTTTACACTGCCCTGGCACTGACTCGGTGTCAGCGCACATGCGTGTGTGTGTGTGTGCGCATGTTAGAACAGTTGAGGGATTGCGATTGAAATGGCTTTGACACCTAAGTGCTTTTGAAGAGAGAACCGGAGAGCACGGAAAGAGAAAGGTGGAGAGAGAGAGAGGGAAAGACAAGAGAAAGATACAAAATGGATTGATTTCAGATGGTCAATGATATGATCAGAGAAATAAGAGGATGAAAGAGGGCGAGGAACAGGAGAGAGGGATACGATGACGAGAGGAGTAGGAAGACAAATAAAATGATTGATTTGTGTTGATCACAGCAAACGAAGGAGAGGATAGAAATAAAACTTGACATAAAGCACAAGAGAAAGAGCATTTAAAGAGGAGATGGAGAGAGAGAGAGAGAGAGAGAGAGAGAGAGAGAGAGAGAGAGAGAGAGCAATAGAGTGTAGTTTTATGGTAATTGAAGTTGTAACAGGGTTGAAGTCTCTCTTCCACCTTAGACCAGGTTATCACCTTATGTTGCTGTGTGTGTTTGATGTGTGTGAACCAACAGTGTGGCTGTAATAACATAAAGGTTTTTCCTATGTGGGTTTAACAACAGATGGGCTAGTAGATCAGGTAAGACAACAGACCCATTCAAATCTAAAGTGTGTGTTAATGTGCGTGTGTTTGAATCATCTGCATGTGAGGAAGCAGCAGAAATAGCAAAGATAGAAACACACAACACCTGACTATAAAGCTAAATATGGATCATAGTGTGGTGTTCTCATGTAACCGATTGATTCGGTGTCAAGATTATTCACGTAGGTGAAGGTTTTTACACTCAGATTAAAAAATAATAAAAAATAACACAAGAGAAGTTAAAAGAAGAAAGAAAAATTAAGAGAGCATGAGAAGCGGGATGGAGGGAAGGTTAAGAGGAAAGTGTGTGTAGTGTCATGCAGTGACATTTGTTTAGACCAGAACAGATCAAAACAGCACCGCCTGAGGCAGCGGGCAGGTGGCTGTCACTGGTGTGTGAATATGCCTGTGTGTCTGTGTGAATGTGTGTGAGACCATGTAATGGCACTTTTCCTTTTAAAGCTGTGTTTATTAAATACACAGATACATTTATACTATTGTGGGTCCATTTTCAACATTGGATGACAGAACAACAGCTCAGTAATAATAAATCCTTGAATCATATTTATTCAATTTTTATTATTTTTTTTGTGTAACACATGATCTAGTGAGCTGTCACAAGACACACAAAAGTTACATTTTCTGCTAAATAAATTGCTATTCCCAAACCATTTCCCTGACACATCCGTTAAAGAGAGCGGCCCACTTTAGGCAGATCTCTCGTCACAGTGTTCCCATTATCGCTCCTTTCTAGCTGGGATGCAACCAGATGCCAGTCACACACACAAACATTCACTCAGGACAGACGCTGCAGGGCCAGATTTAGCTACAAGTTTCCCGTGGGGGAACACCAGACGCCACCAGTCGTCTGGCGCTCCCCCTCCTCTGTTGTCTTCTCCCCATGTCTCCTCCCCACTCCCCATCACTTGCTCTTTCCTCCTCTAGTCATCCTTGCCTTTCGCTCATTCCTTCTTCTTCTTCTTTGCTATTTATGCACCAATCCTCTATTGACCCTTGTCAATACAGCTTCTCTTGTCTGTTTCATGTGTGAACATGTTGGCCAGTCATCTTGATTGTGGTGTGTACGACTGCATTTGTGTGCAGCAATGAGATCTGTTAACGGCGATCGGAACTGATGAGTTATGTAGAGTAATGACGGCACTGCCAGCTGTATACACACACACACACACACACACACACACACACAGACTCTGACAAAGACTGGGGCCTTCCACCCGATCTCACTCATTAGGTCTTAGAGAGGCCGTGGGGAGCAGGGTCAAAGTTGGCACTAGCTGTTAGCGCATGTGTGTGTGTGTGTGTGGGAAGGTGTGCCATGCTTTATATTTGCATTCCGTGGACTTGTCTCTCTAGTAGTCTACCATCTGAATCCAGCTGGCCGTTTATGGCAATATAGAAAGGGGGGGGGGTCTGCTCAACCGTGATTCATCAGACGTGCCACCATCAAAGCTGCTTATGTTAGGGAACAAATCTGTCAATATGACCATATGTACAATGCACATGCAAAGTGAATATTGCTGGCTCCTGCTCTGTGTACCTCCACCAAAGCCTTTCATGTTCAAATGTCTGATCTGTGTTTTGTATTCTGTTCATGACAATTATACACATTACTGCTGAATTTGAATGTATTACGTCTGTATTGCCTTGCTGGTCGTGCACAGCAAGAAACGACTGCAGTATTACGTTTGCTTGTTATTTTTCAACTTGTCAATTAATGACATAAAATTAAAATGTATTTTCTGAGGGAAGCATTTGTTACAAATCACTTTCAAGAGTCTCCTGTTGTTTAACTTTTCATCAAATCTTTTACCTGTGATAACAACCCCCCCGTTCCCCCGTTCCCCCCGTTCCCCCCCCCCCCCCCCCCCCTCCCGTCTCTCTAGGCAGATTCAAGCGCCGCCCCTGTGACCTTTCGGTCTTCAGCTGACGCATCATTATGACCTCATTAAAAATGGACAGACAGTCATTGCCAGAGGGAAAGTTCTCATAATATAGTCAGGCCTTTTAATTGCCTTGCTCGGGAAATTAGCGGCTACATATTGGTGGGTGGGTGCCCCTTGTTTGTGCCTTCTTTCAGTTTTACCCCCAGCTCGTTTTGTCCTCTTCTCAATATTCCACACAGACAGGAATGCGAGTGTGTGTATATATTCACATGATCAGGTGTGTGTTTAAGAGAACACAAAGAAAACGCTCCACTCTGTGTCGGTTTACTGACCCTCTAGCCTCTTGTTCTTCCCCCTCCTAGCATCACACACACACACACACACACACACACACACACACACCTTGCTGCCTCTTGCACTTCATCTCACCCTCTCTGTCTCCCAGGGCGAAATAGCTAATTTGAGGCAGATCTTGCCCTAAGGGGTAAACTACAGCATCTACACGCACACACGCAAACACACACACACGCAAACACATACACACACAACTCAGTGTCCTCCACCCTTAGTACTTCATCTTCACCTTTCTCCCGTGAGCTAGCATCTGACAACCACAGTTAGCTCTGATGCTAACTGATCTCGCCACTTACCACTATCATCTACACAATCCTGCCGCAACAATGTTTATACCTGGAAGGGCGGCATTCCAACACAGTAGGTAATGTTCTTAAATCTTGTATATGTAAAGGGCTGTATGTTGAGCGTGATAACATGTTAAACCAAGTAGTATAACAATGTCTCTTTACTGTTATCAAGTAGTATATTAGGTTTTCTGTTTTAGATCCCAAAATGCAAATGTTATAAGTAGTGTCTGTAATGTGTCGGTGGTTATGTTGGCAATTGTATTTTTTTTGCAGTGGTTTATAGTTTGAAGCATGCATGAGGGGGCTGTTACATTTCTTGAATGCAGCAGTATTTAGTGACTCATGATCTCCTGGTGGCCAAAAGTAATATGGCCACCAGGTAAAGTAATATGGTCAGCGCAGCTGACCATATTACTTTACTATATTACATATCGGCCATTGTATGTGCAGAGAGTGATATAGGCAAATAACATTGGCCTCTGAAACTACCGACAAATTGGTTGAGCTCTAGGTATTATTAGTCCAGAAATGTCTTAATTTACATTTTTGCAATGCTAAATTATTTGATTTCTGTGGTCTAGTGACACCCCTGCAGGGGGAAGGTGGTTGTGAGGAGGTATTTAATGTAATAAACTATCTCCAGCTGAATAAAGCAACAGTGAACATGATGCAGTTAGCTTCTTTTTCTTAATCATTTTCAAATGTCCCATTTCAAAAAGAGTGAAAATGAGAAAAGATGTATCAATTTTCCAAATTACCCTTATTCATATGTAGAGCGGGGCCTCCTGTATTAGATTCACACTCACCACAACAAATTAGGTGGTTGTGGTGTGTCATGTTGATGTATATATATATGCTCTTTTAATGGTTTAATGGGCAAACCACATCCTTAAGAGTTTAAATCAATAGTCTGTCTACCTCTCTTGTTTACTCAAAATCTTTTTTATAAAAATCACGATAAAATGTTGAAAGGAAAGTATTTTATCTGGAGCATATCGACAAGAATGATGTGGTTTCTGTGTCCAGTAGGAGGATGCAGTCCGAGCTGTGTGAACCGTGAGACTGTTTGAGCTGCCAACAGTACATGCACTTACACATGTGTGTGGCTACTTGTAGTAGCCACCACACACACACACACACACACACACACACGCGCGCGCGAGAGAAAAAAAGGAGATATGAGACATGGGTTAAGACTATGACAGCAGCTTGTTGGCTGTGTGTGTGTGTGTGTGTGTGTATGTGTGTGTGTGTGTGTGTGCGTGTGTGTGTTTGTGTGTGTGTGTGTGTGCAAGAGAGATATATGCTTCTGTAGCGAAGTAAAAGCAGGGCTGTTGGAGGCAATTTGATTTCTTTCTTTAACATTTTGCGGTTTGCAAAAGGGAGAGAGAGAATATTTTGAAGACAGGGACAAGCTCCAGCGTAGTAGTAAGTTATGCCAAGATCTGCATCTCATTTTGATACTGTTTTGTTGGTTTAGCATTGTTGTGGAAAAATGAATCTGCCCAATAAAGATCAACAACCAGGATCAGCTTTTTCTCCGAGGTTTATTCCACTAAGTATTCTCATCTGCAGAAGAAAGTACTGTTCACCCCTGCCTTCTGATGCAAAGGTTCAGAATCAGCAGGAACGACCCTGAGTCCAACAGCAATCTCCCTTTTAAGGAGGAGGAACCATGGACAGAGGACGGATCATGTCCTATCTTACAAAGACAAGATGTACAGGCAAGGTCAAGATTTACAGAACACAGGCGTCATAGTCCTGAAGTTATCTTATGTCAATGTGGCACTCATGTTCATATCATCGACAAACAGGCATTAATTTTCGTCATAGCATAACAGTCGGAAAGGAGATGCGGATCGACGTCTGACCTGACAAATATTCTGATAATAAATTACAGACATCCAAAATTCCCATTACAGCATATTTACAACAACCAATGTCGGAATTTAGATTATTGAAAGGTTTTTACTATAGTTTAAGTCGGAAATACAGACAATCTTTTTTTTTTGTCAAGCACCTCATTGTTTTGGTTTACAAAGCATTATTTTAACGTCTTCATGTCATTATTTGGTCATTTTACTCTTTTGTTTTTATGAAGTCAATTCTGGATATGTTTTTTTAATAATTTAATTCTAACCATTGTGGGAAAAGTGACATCAGGCATGTGAAGTTGTCAATCCACAGAATATTTTATATCAACAGCTTGTTATGTTGATAAAATGCCCATGCTTTTTTTTTTTGTGTCTACCTCAAACAGTTGGTTTTACATAATAACATCTAAGTGGGTGAGAAGCTGCAGGTTTGGTTGAGGTTTAGGTTGGGGAGAGAGAACAGAAACAGTACAGTAATACTGAGTGGGAGCATTGGAGGGAGAGATAAAGACAGGAATGGATGGAGGGAGGGCTGGCAGGCGTCGGCAGAGGCACGCTCCCTGACCACTGTAAGGAAGGGGCATAGGCCAGGTCTCCCATCAATTACAACCTTGACCCTCCTCTCTTCTCCTTCCTTGCTCTCGCACACTTTCTGCTTCATTCAACCATCCTCCCCCTGCTTCTCAACCTCCCCTGGTCTTTCTCCTCTGGTCCTATAAATCAATCGCTTCTCCCTCCCTATAGCTTTCTCCAACTTTACCCCTCCACCTATTCCTTTCTCTCTCCATCGGCCTCCGTCTCAATCCCTCGCCACTCCTCTCCCACTTTTCATCGTTGGAAGTGCAGTGGGAGTAGAAAGGTCAGAGGTGGCCAGACGAGAGGGAGAGAAAGAGGCACTGGCAACAAAGGAGTGTGAAAATGAGAGAGTGAGTGGTGTGGGAGCAGATAATATTGTTTGTTTTTTGTTTTTTCTGTACTTTTGAGTGTGAGTGTTGCAATTATCCCGTAATCCGTATCCCATGTTTATCTCATTAAGGTAAGACAAGGATAGGACCTCAGAAACTACTGGATGTATCTTGTGTATGTGGAAGGATAGAAAGTAGTACAATGGACATGAAAAAGGCAAAAGAGTGACATGATGCCAAAAGAAATAGATTACAATATACTGTATATAAAGGAATATTCCTTTTTTAAAGAAGTGTTACATGTAGCATTATTCAACATCAATAAAATCCTTGTCATACTTTGGTTAATCTCGGTACATTTACCCTATACCAATGACAAATGATTCATGGCATTGGTAGGTCTTGTGTTCCTCAAACTTAAGAGTTGCCAATCTTGTCAGCATCGGCCTCTGTTAACCAAATAAATCAAACAGATTCAAAAGGCTTTTTAAAATGCTACATGTAGCACAGTTAACAGAGAAAGATAAGGAAGAGACCTTTTCCCTTACCCTCCCTCAGCATGCCCACAGTCAGACACTTCATGAAGCGGCAGGCCTGGCACGACTTGCGTCTCCTCTTGGTGATCTCGCACTCGTTGGTGGCTGGACAGCTGTACTCTATGTTGCCTGTATGTAGACATGTTAGGAGGAAGAGAGAAAAAGGGTTTCATTTCAGATGGATACTTCAACAGAAGGGCGGGTCGATGAAGAAAGAAACAACCCCCTAAAAAAACATTAACACGGGAGATGTCTTCATTTATCAATCAATGGATACAAAGAGAAACATCTAGAGTTGTAGATAGACATACGGGTGCACCATAAACTGTGTGTCCCTGACGAAGAGTTTACATATTTAAATTTGATTGTTTTGTCAGAATGGACGCTGGTTGTTGTGTGTGCATACTGCAACTTATAGTTTACATGAAGATGTATCCCTGCACATTAAGGAGATTGATTGAAACAGAGCAAACACAGAAACCAAATTCTTTTGAACTGATCACCAAAAGTGGTGGACATGTGATTTCTTGTGATTTGGATGTGTGTACATGGACATTGTTTTATCAATATGAAGTTGTTCATTTAACCTCCCAGGGATTTGGTGTTACCTCATTAATTAGCTGTGTGTATATTTTGTAAGGATATATATATATATATATATATATATATATATATATAGGTTGCGTGACTAGCTGGAGTTCACTCACAGTGACACTGTGGCAGAGCTGCGGATGAGATTATTAACCGGTGTAAGTCTATGAACTTCACAACCCTCACCAACAAAAACAACACCTGAAGTGTGTTTCAGGTTAATACCACTTTTACCTTTAATTCTTCACAGCCTCACTGTTTCTTCTGTTTCTACATCTTCTTTTACATTGTCAGGTCCACTGTCTTTGCTATTTTTCAACAATCTGTGGTAATACACGTGTTCATGAAACCTATTTCTAACCATCGGCTGTGGCTCCTTTTGTTGTACTGTTTCATTACGCTGCTTTGTTTTCTTATTTCCAGCTTCCCCCCAGATCTGCTCATTTCCTCCACTCAGTAATTTGCTTCCACCCAGCTCAAAGCAAAGCACAGTTATGGATTTGGTAGGACAGTTTGGACTATTGTAGAATTCCTCAAACAGGTCTCTTTGTCCAGGAAGGTTTATTTATATATAGTACAAACTGATGATGAGATGTGAACCCCCAAAATGCTTTGTTCTCTTCCTCCTGTGTCCATCTCACAACTACAGTACCCCGGCGAGCTGATGCAGCTCCCACTGAAACAAAGTTAACGGTGATTACTATTGACTGCTGCTGTGGAGAGGATGTGTTCTCATTACTGGGCTGATTAAAGGGGCTAGTTAGCTTGGGAAAAGGCTAAATGCAAGAACATTTCCTAATGGGTTACACGATGCTCATTAATCGGCCTTGTTAGTTAAAGTATAGGATAAACATGCTAAATGCTGTGGGGACCCTTACAGTCTAATGGACACAACTAATGGGACTAGTTAGCCTACACCCAACCTTAACATGCTGACGATACAGGGGGTGCAGATTAATACAGCAATCAAGGGGGACACTTACCTAGCACTAAAGCTAAATGTGCTAATCTGTGTGGGTTAATGGGTGGTCGGTAAAAGGCCTTGTTAGTGCGAAGCTAAACAGGCAAGCGCTGCTGTATGGATGACTGCAGTAAAGAGCCATTTATAGGGCTGGATGCATTAAGGCAAAAATGTATTAAACCTCTCACTGAGACAATTTTTAACATCCGCACATGCTGAGTGCTACTGTTTGAAGTGGTGGTCGGTAGACGATAATGATAATACATATGATTTGTTGATTAAAGTGACACCTAGGACTTGATATTACAGAGAGACGTGTTCAGTAAAGGAGTAGGTAATGTATGCTTACACACACACACACACACACATATGACATATATATATATATGACTATTTAACATCCTGCTCCAGTTTGGGGGTATAGGGTAGGGATTAGAAAAGAAGGGTTTACATCAGAATTCCATCGCTCTCTCTCTCTCTCTCTCTCTCTCTCTCTCTGTGCCTTTATTTCTGTCTTTAATGTGTCTTATTGTGCACTGAGATGGGCTTAGAGTCGAGAGGTTCTTGGAGGCTCTTGTCTATAATGTGTGAGTTTGTATGTGTGTGTTTGTTGGTGAGTGAGGGGATATATGAGGGCCTCAAATCCCCTGCAATCTCCTTTGAGATGTGTGTTTGTATGTCCACCTGCTTCATGACAATTGACCACCATTGGACAGACTGCCTATGTGAATGTTTGTGTGTGTGCGTGTGTGTGTTTGCCTGCTGTACTTTTGGACTCGTCTTTAAGTACCTTTTTTCCTCTTCTGACATAACACATCCAACTTTGTGTTGACATAAGTTTCGAATTTGCATTTCTTTTTACGCAGCATTAAATGGTCTACAAAAAATCCATTCAGTCTATCAGCCATAGGCCTGCATGGAAAGCCAAGGCTCGTACCCTCCATCCCACCTCGTCCCCTCCTACTGCCGCTTTGTCGAATCATCGAACACTGAGGGAAGGGGTTTGGTTGGGGAGGCGGGATGCTTTTTTCTAATCTGTCTCAGAGGCTCAACTGATTTTCAGAATGTAGACCAAAGCTTTAACAGAACTCTTGTTTGATGGTCCCACCTACAATTTCACTGCACTTTTCACCATTATCATCTTATCCACCTTTCTTCTTCCCTCTCGGTCCTCATCTTCCCATTTCGTCGCCCTATCCCTCCCTCTCCCACACGCTGCCCTCCTCCTCACTCCCCTTTATCCCTCCCTCAATAAGGGAGTGATAGATGCAGGTTGTCAGGTGTCGCTGGACAGATGCCACGGAAACAGCGGCTGCCAGAGCCACTTCCTCCATGCTGTGACACACACATACCACTAATTCCTTCCTACATCCACGTGCTTGATCTAGATTTCAACTTGTTTGTCCAAACTAGTGTACTCTCCTCTCTTCTCCCACCCAATGCTCTCCTCCCTGTCCAGCTGGAGGTGTTTTTTTGGTGATTACCTGCGGTTTTATTGGCTAATGGGTTGAAACATACCAATATGTCTGCTGCTGCCCATCTGAGGCTGGCCCTGCTTTCCAGCCAAGATACACACACATACACACACACACACACACTAACACAAAACCATGCATAAACACGGGCATATGTGCACGGACGCACACATGAACCTGCGCTCATTTTCATGGATGAGCAGAAGCCCACACGCAGAAACACATGGAGTTAACACACACACCCACACAATCTGTGGATGAGCTTGGCTTGTGGAGCAGCCAAAGATAATGTCATGACCCATTTGTTCCATTGGATCCAAGACCACTCAGTCTGCATCCAAACAAACATGAGCTAACACTGTAGCACAGAGATTGTGGGGACATTTTTTTTTTTGTTTTTATAAAATTCCATTGATTTTATTGTGAGTAAACAATACAGGGATTTTATGTTAATTTTGATCAATAATTCTCAATAATGGCTGTGGTTAAGCCAGCCTATGAAGAAATGTATTATTGCTATTATTATTATTATTATTATTATTATTATTATTATTATTATTATTATTAATACTATTTTGAATCATGTAAGATTGCCCTTACAGTCCGTTTTTCAGAACATCCCTCTCGTGGCTAAGTTTTAACATGGCTTTCCATACTGTTGTATTTTGTCACAACCTTTCGTGACAACGCACCTGTGACAAGCTTTGCAAAAGTCTTGACCTGTAACCTTTAACTCTGGCTTTCCTGAGCTGCAACATGTCCACTAAAGGAGAGGGGAAGATTACAAAAACAGTGACAACTAGGGAGCGAAAGAGAGAGATAGAGGACAGCACAGTGCTTTAAATCTATTCAAGGTCATACTCTGAAGAGGCTCTACTGTCAACATGGCATCATATCTATTCGTTTCCTGGGATCTTAGTATTTAATCTGTGACTGTAGGCTCACCTATGAAACCTCTAACAAGCCCTCCAAATGAAATGAGACATGTGGAATTGGTCAACTATTATATATAACAGCGATGACAGATGAATTTAGGGTTAAACCTAAACACACAGTGATTACAAGGTCATGCGTGTGGCTGTCTATCTGTGTGTGTTTTTGAGTATGTGTGGACGGGCTCCTGTGAGTTGGTGTTTGTATGCGTGTCTCTGCCTTCATCTCTGTATGTGTGTGTTCCAATCTCTTTGTCAGGATTGCACTGTGTCCTGATCTCATCCCATAATGAACACACACAGGTCATATCTGCGTAGTGGTGACCATCTACTGGATGTAAGACCCCCTGCCACCCTCACATCCCTCCCCCCCTCCCTCCCTGGAGTTTTACTGGGAAAGCTGCTTATCGGAGGCAAAAGAAAGCAGTGACAGATAGGTGGATGGATGGAAAAACAGATAGATGAATCCTGATTTTACTGACGGACTGATCGATGACAGCTGGCTGGCTGACTGGTGATTGGGCTATTGGAGTGGCGGACCGACTGACAAGAGGACCGACCTGCTGACTAATGGGACCTATTAGATACTTCAAAAAAACTGGAACAAATCATTCATGATAATTACTCAAACACAAAGCCTTTAAAGGTTTATCACTTGCTGACGCGACAACCAACACAATGGGCCTAATATAATTGAAATATGAACTCTAATGACTTTTCCCTTGATTCCCATACTCAAAAGTGGTCAATGGATGTATTGCCATCAAATCCCATAAAATGACTAAAACAAACAATGAATTTATACCACAAACAAGTTTTGGATGGGAAGTCAAAGACTGACATTATTAAGGTTGGTTTGGGTCATTTGATATACATTTTGCATTCAGAAAAGTAAAGAATATTGCCAGCTTGTTGTATTATGACAGAGGTAGACATTCCAGTGCATATCTACATCACTTGTGCTTGCTGTTGAAATCATTCAAGTTTTGTAAGGATACTATCTCTGTGTTCGAAATCATTCACTCATTCACTCACTCCCTATCCCCTACATCGTGTATATGATATAGTGCACTACGTCATGTACACGATGTAGGGTACGACGGGAGGAGAATTCGGACACTACACGGGTCATTTTCTGAACGTGGTTACGTCAGCAGATGCGCCAGATACTCATGTGACGTGAGTGGGCGCGCCGAGCATCATGTAAACATACCTGACGGTATAAAGATGTGATTCTTCATGGCGGTTGTGTTTCTTGGTCAATAAACTGTTGAAATTTCAATGGTGTGTGAGTTTGGTTTTGTCAGCTACTGTTTTGTGTCCTCGTCATGAGCTGTAAATGCTCAGGGTTGCGCACAAGCTGTAAGATACGTAGCGCGTGCGAACTAACGCTAGTGGTCAGTAGCTATTTAGCTCGTAGCTAAGTAGCTAGTTGTCAGTAGCTATTTAGCTCGTAGCTATCGGCTATTTGTGTATCGGCACGGCAGCATTGCATTGTGGGATACGGGAGCACAATGTAGTGTACATCGCTTGTTCACTCAATGTTGCGGTGCATTGTGGGTATTTTGTCGTCCACTACATAGTGGATGAAATCAGCCACGGAGAATTCGAACACTACAAAATGGCGAACACACTATAAAGTGCACTACATCCGTGATAGGGGGCGATTTCGAACACAGCATATATTTGCGGAATTCCATGCACCCTATATTGGATGATTCTCTACATATTATGTTTTTGATGTGAAACTAGGATGGTTGCGATATCCTTTGAACTGGGTGGATTAATGAAAAATGACTGACTTGCTGGCTTGCTTTGTGGCTAATGGTTGTCTGTAAGGCTGACCTGTCCTGTGCATGCAAGGGCAAATGAAGGATACATCAAGCTGAGAGTTGAGTATGAAATGAATATCCACAAAACTGGAGAGGATAGCCTAAATACCTGTGCACATGCTAGACTACTTCTAGCTCTAACAAGAGATGAGCAAAGGATTACTGAGCCTAATTCCTGGTACTCTTCTCATCATGTGGATTACTGCGCTACCCCTTCTCTCCTCTAACCCCTAACCTGAACTCCTGACCCCTAGACATCACCTCTGACCTTCCACTGACACTACATTATCTCCTAGACATTAGGCTTATAGCTAACACTCTTTCTCTAAAGCATAAGCAGCTAGATCTGGAAATGCAAGCACTACTTGGAAATTACTCTTTGCTCCTGATGAAGAAGGGGTCAAGGTTGACGGTGAAAGGGGGGCGTGTCTGGAAGATGTGTGTATGTATGACCCTGATTGGATGCTTGTATGCGAGTGTGTGTACATGCATGTGTGGCAGAAAGAGAAATGGGAACGAGAGAAGAAAAATAGACTGTGGTGGGTGTTCTGGTGGCTCACATAGCGAGAAACACGCAACAAATAAAAATCTGGGTTTACATCTGGCCAGGGGTTTTATGTCCTGGATCTCCTATATCCGCTCAGGTGCATGTGAATGTGTGATGGAGTGCGTTTCATTTGCAAAAACAGTTAATGTTTAAAGTGCGATGTGTGCAATATTTCTCAAGAAGGCTAGTGCAGCCCATTTAGTTCAATATGAAAACACTCGTCACTTTCACATCTGAACTTTTTTATGAGGTGTTTGTGGCCATTCACTAAGCTAGCATGTGTATTTAATTATTGGATATATTAAATTAATAATAAAGTCTTGAGGGCCTGTCATCAAGTGAATTGACACCAAAATAGACCAGAGCTCATTGAAATACCTAGTTTAAAAAAAATATTAACGTAGGCTGACACAGAGGTACAAATGTACACACACGAGAGCTGATTATAGAAAGGAAGTTAAAATAGAAGCCAACCTTGGATGGTGCGTTTGAAGAAGGCCTTGCAGGCCTCACAGGATGCCACTCCATAGTGGTACCCTGATGCAATGTCCCCGCACACCAGACACAGCCTCTTGGGCATCGAATTCAACATGTACTCGCACTTAATCTGTGAATCTTCCCCAATAGTTGACGAACAGTCCTCATAGCGCTTTGATCCGGGGCCGCCAGTGGGACCCAGGGGCCCTGCGTTGGAGCCGTAAAGGCTTGGGGAGTCTAAGCCATTGGGGTGGCCGTTCATCGTGGACGAATAGGAGCCTGAGGCGTCACTGGAGCCACCAGGGGAGTGATGGTTTAGGCTGTCAGTCAGGGAGGCAGGACTAGACGGCTCTGTCTTTATGTAAGAGGACGGACAGTTGGACTCAAGGTGGCGCTCCTTACTGGACATTCTGCAGAGAAGCCTGAAGGAGCGAGACAGGAACAAACAAAAGAACAAGAGGAACAAGAAAATGGAAGAAAGTATTACAAGAGCTAGAGGAGAAGAAATATAGATACAGTTAAGACAATGTTTGAGTCCAAGTATAGCAATCATTACTTATAATGTTGTTGTAATTCCTCACTGTCATTTTCATTTCAATGATGAATTTGTATTTTTTTTTTTTCACTGAGCCTGGCAAGTTCTATACATGCCACCCATACATGTTCACACACAATCCATCCATCACATTTGTAATTATTTTTCTAAGAGAAACGACAGAGAGTGCTCTGCAGAGGGACAGAGAAGATATGAGGCAATAAAAGAGAATAAGAGAGTTAAATAGAAAACACACGATGATTCATTAGGGGAAGCGAGTCCAGAGCGGCATCCAGAGTTACCACACAGTCACGCAAACACATACGCGTGCGTCGGGCCAATGGTAATCCGTCACTTTGCAGTCAATAGCAGCTTGTTCTACATGAAGGTAATCAGTAAGCAGCCTCTCTGCTGCTCAATCATCCCAAAGACAGCTTCACACATACATGACGCTCAACAACACACCCGCCGCACGTCTATCCAAGCACAAACACACACACACACGCACACAAGCACACACACACACACACACACACTCTCTAGTTAGAGGAATTAGAGGAAGCCATGCAACACAAAACTTTTTAAAACACAGAAAACAGTGCTGCTAATCAGTGCCTGAATTATGCCGGTTTTCCTCCCCTCATCTCTGCTGTCTCTCACTTCCTCCACTCTGGATCCCTTTATTTTTCTCTCTCTTCCTTCTTCTTCTCCCTAAGGAGGCTGAATGGGGTCTTGTTAATGGCAGTTGTAATTAACAGCTATCTTCTCTCTGTCCATATCTCTTCATCCCCCCTTTGTCTACCTTACTATATATCTGCCTGTCCCTATCATTTCCTATTCACTGCCATCTCTTCCCAACCATCTCTTTCTCTTACTCTCTCCCTGCCCACTCTCTCTCCCTCTCTCTCTTCCTCTTTGCATTGCCACTGTATCCCTCTAACCCTGCCCTCCCTCCCTTTCTCTCCCTTTTCATTGTTAAAGGCAGAAAGCACAAAAGGGGTTTTTAATTAAGGCAGGATGCCGCTAAACGAGGGGCTTCTAAAGTCCAGTTGGCCTGTAAAAGATCCCTGTTCTACAGGGACCCATAAAACACAGACAGCGCCTTCACGGGGAATGGAGAGCCGATTGGGAGAGAGTGGGGGAGTAGGGAATGACAGGAAAACAGGTAGGCAGACAGACAGCCAGACAAAGCAGACAGAGTGAACAGAGAGAAGAAGAGGAGTTGGCTGTTGAGCCTGGTGATAGCCCAATGACAGACAGCTGTTTCAGATTGTTTTGTTTTGTGCTTTTAATGTTTTTGATGAGACAACACTGTCCTCTTCCTTCAGATAAACCTACTCTCATACTTTGAGGCAAAAAAAGCCTTTCCTTGAAATTCAGTGCTTTTCTTTCGAGTCAATTTTTCCTTTCATAAAGTGACATGACATTTATAATGCACAATACTTTGACCTTTCCTCCCCTTTTCATCATATATTTTATTCCCACCACCCCCCCACCCTCTTCCCTTTACTGCAAGTTCTTCTAATTCAGCGACTCCATTAATAGTGGCTTTGTGGTGTTCACCAATATCCATAAATCCGTTTATCTGATGCTAAGGTAGGCCTTCAGTTTGGAATGAAGGGGGGACGCCGACGAAGGTTTGGACACAAATCACACACAATGAGGAAAGAAGGGATTGAGAAAGTTGATGGAGAAGGGGAGATGGAAACACATGAGGATATAAGCAAAGGAAGAAATACATGCAAATGTGTAAAGGGTGAATTGATGAGAGATCGCACAGGATTGCCTGTGTTCTAGCGCAGACAGGGAAAATACAGTGGTGGTGGAAATAGAGAGGAGAGCCATTTAAGTAGATGATGTGATTGTGATGATTTAATCTATCCTTTTTCACTCTTTATGCTCTTTTGTGCCCCTCCCTTCGACCGTCAATCCCTCTGAGTACCATTAAGTGAAAGAGTTTAAGTGCCAAAAGATCTCAGGCGCTTTTCCCCCTCTTTCTCTCTCTCAAATTCTCATCTATCTCTCTTTCCTTCTCCCTTTCCATGCCTCCATCTCTCTTTTCCTCTATCATCTCCTTTTTCTTCCACTCACACTTTTTTTCCCTGTGTGCTCTCTCTCTCTCTCTCTCTCTCTCTCTCTCTCTCTCTGCTTATAAATGAAAAATAATGGCAGTCGAAGGGGGAGGAATAAAAAGAATAAAAAAAGACATGCATGCAGAGGAGAAGAGGAGAGAAGATTAAGAAATCACAGCTAGTGCGCTGTGCTGAGCGAGAGGTTGAATGCATTTATGTATGTATGTTATCAGTATAATTATGGCGCTAACAACGTCTCAGCGCTGAAAAAGCAGTCTTATTGTGCCTGTCTGCTCTTCAGATGAGTGTGGAGAGAGAGAGAGAGAGAGAGAGAGAGAGAGAGAGAGAGATAGAGAGAGAGAGAGAGGGGGAGGGGCTGGGTCTCATTTTTTATCCATTCCTTTATATTTTAGGTGTTTAAAGAGGTTAATATAAATAAGAGAAGGCTTGAGTGTGTTTCTTTATGTATTTCCACAAGAGGCTCAGACACTTGAGCAGTGTGTTATGAGACGATTTCAGTAAAACACAAAGAAGAGCAGTAATCAGATTTAGTATTAGTTCTTTTGCTTAATGCGGTTACATAAGAAGGGCTTGGAATTCATTTTCTTCTTGCTTTTCTGCAAATTCTGATGCATTTCAGAGGTAGAACCAAACGTTAAACTGAAAGCAAGACGTTTCGCTTTTTTTTCCCAATTGCATGAATTACGTATAACAAATTATATGGATCTTATTTGTACGTAATTATAGTTTCAACATCAACTAAAAAGAAGGCTGTAAAATATATGTTTTTTTCAGCTTTGTGAAATCTAACTTCATAGTAGATGACTGTGAGTCTATTACAGTGATGAATGATAGTTAAAGGGATAGTTCAGAATTTTGTACATAAGACCTATTTTCCAAGTGAGCCGGTGTGTTTGAGACGTAAGGAGACGTTTTTAAGACATTTCATTCAGTTCTTCTAGTTGCCGAGTTTGCTTATGCTATGGCTAGCGCAAGTCAATCATTCTTAGCTAGCATGGCATTAAAAACAGTCTTGCCCACTCCACAGTGCACCCAAGGCAAATCCATTGTAACGGCAGACTATCGATGTACATATGTGTTGATAGAATGTTTGAAATAAAACCAACCTTGCATTTTTAAGGATTTATGTCTCAGCAGCAGCAGCGTGTCATACTTCCTAGTAGGCTATGGCAGCGGCGGAGTGATATCACCTAGCACTTCTAAGTTACCGGTTCTATAATAGTTTGTTTACCTGCTGTCATTGCTACAGAGGCAGAGTAGCCTGCAGTGCTAGTTTCTTCAATCTCACAGAAATGGACACTTTTGGAGAATATACTGAAACTTTTGAAGACTCTGATGATAAGTTTTTTTCCACCCAAATCCAACCGTACCTGTACGAGCCTGAATATACAGAGAAGGAATTGCGGGAGAGGGATGCTCAAAGGACAGAACGTAAACGAGCGACTGTGGAGACCGAGATAGCCCCCGCTGGAGCTGAGAACCAGGACCGAACAAAAGGAGACTGGTGGTGCCAGGAGGGAATCCCCCGCAATGCGTCCGAGGGTTTACGGGTCTACGGACGGAGCAGAGGTCTGGGTTCGCGGTGCGTAGTTGTGGCTTCTGCGTGGCCGTGGGCTGCCCGGTGTTTGAGTGAGGTCCAAGCGCTTTTCACCCAGGTCTGAGGGCATGAGTCCCGACATTCGTCCCAGTTCGATTGCCTATTTACGTGCAGTATTTCGGGCGGCGCGTCTTAAGGCAGGAACACACCGGCCCAACCGTTGGACGTCTGAAGCGTTTGGAGAGGCTCTGACGAGGTCGGGAACACATATGTTTGGTGTGTACAGCTGCGTCTGAAGCTTTCGCAGCTGCGCGGACGTTGTCTGATCAGACTTCGCATGCGAAGTCTGAGGAGGTGGGCCGTTGGACGTCTGAGCCATTGGATACTCTGATTGGCGGTGTGCTAGCGAATCAGAGTATCCAATGGCGGTGTGTGGGCGGGGCGGAAGTGACGGTGCGGTTTCTCCGTATTACTCGTTCCCTACTGAGACGACTTCTTCGTAAAATAATGAGCCCGAGAGCACACAACGCGAGTGTCACCCTAGCCAGAGTCATCTTTCCAGAAATGCCAAGTATTTAGTCCACAAAGTTCTTCTCGAGTCGAACGAATACTGAACCAAGACTGTGTGTATTGTTTTTATCTGCACTCCGTTCCGTCATTTCCTGTTTTCCTGTTTTGGAGTACTGGCACGAGACTAGCGCCACCCGCTGTTAAGGAGGCTTATTGCATCTCGCGCAAGCGCAGAACGTACACGCTGCTGTGTTGTCGGAAGCACGTCGAAGCGGTGTGTACAACGCAACTTTTCTGCCGAACGGGTCAGACGAGAGGCAACAGAGTGGGCGGAGAGTAGTCGGATAAGGCAGTTGGCAACTGGGCGGTGTATGGGGGGCTTTAGAGTTTTGAGTCCGACGGAGAGTCCGCATTTGTGGATTCGCGGAGCCGCCCGCTACCCGGTCGTGGTCTGCGGTCCAAGGGCTTTTCACCCAGGTCTGGGGGCATAAGGGCCGAGTGTTCGGCGGTGTTTTTGTGTCTATTTACCGGAGGGATTCCCCGCAACGCGTCTGAGGGTTTATGCCTCTATGGACGGAGCAGAGGTCCGGCTTCGCGGTGCGTAATTGTGGCTTCGCACGGCCGTGGGCTGCCCGGTGTTTGAGAGAGCTCCGAGGGATTTTCAGACAGCCTTGGGGGTATAAGTGCCGACAGTTTGGCCCGGTTCAATTGCCTATTTATGGGCAGTATTTCGGGCTTCGAGTTTTGAGTCCGACGGAGCAAAGTTCCGCTGCTGCTGAGAAACTAGTTCCTCAAAAAATGGATGATTCATGCGATGCGAGGTTAGTTTTGTTTCAAATATTATTCTATCAACACACATATGTACATCGACAGTCTAGTGTTTTAATGGATTTGCCTCGGGTGCACTGTGGAGTGGGCAAGACTGTTTTTAATGCTTGTCTAGCTAAGAACCATTGACTCATGCTAGCTATAGCATAAGCGAACTCGGCAACTAGAAGAACTGAATGAAATTTCTTGAAAACATCTCAAGATGTCTCGAACACACCGGCTCACTTGGAAAATAGGTCTTATGTCCAAAATACTGAACTATCCCTTTAAAGTTGATGATTTAGCATAAGTGGACATGATGAAATCGAACACACATACAGACGACAAAGTATGTCACAGCCAGAGCAAGGGGACAAAAGTGACTGTTCAGTTCCTGCAGACATCAAATCAAATATTCAGCAGGCCTATTTACCTGAACACACACACACACTCAAAGATTGCCACCTACCCCTGTCGTCATTTCCAGCTCAATCCCAGTCATTTTCCCTTTCTCTTTCCCTTCACTCCTATTTCTTTTTTTTTTTTTTTTTTTTCATTTCACTTCTTGAAGGCACAATGACTCACGGAAGAGATAAGTGGATGCGTGGAGAGAGAGAGAGAGAGAGAGAGAGAGAGAGAGAGAGAGAGAGAGAGAGAGAGTAACAGAAAGGAAAGGATGATAAAAAAGAAGAAGAATGTGAACCTCTCTGTGTTTTGAAGGAAGGCGGGTCATTTTAGTGTGACAAGCTGCCATTAAAGCGGCGAGCTGATGCAGCGTCCTGACAACTGGCAGGAACAAACATACAATCATCGTATTAGTGCAACGACTGCACTCTGTGCTCTTTACTGTGTACCCCTTTCATTCCTGTGGGCACTTTAACCATTTTTATTATATACAATCTTTGTATGACTGCCTTGCTAGATGGCAGCCATAAACACAGACTGATCCACAAACAACTCCAAGCAGTCTTCATCCCGTTGGAGGTTGGGTTTTGTCAGTAGCTGCAAGCTAAATAGAGCTTTACAACAGACAGCCTCTGTCATTTAAACATTTAACTTTCACTACCAATTCAGATTTGTTCATAACAGCTTAAGTAGCTGTACTCCTCTGTCTGTTTCCCTAGTTGTCATTTCATTGATGAGTAAAAATGAAGGTAAATCAATCAAAATATGATTGATTTTATGATTTATGATTGATTTGATTTTAAGTTGTATGTTAAGAGAATCTAAAAAAGTGCCAATGTGAAGCTAAGATGCAAACATCTAGAAAATAAATATCCTGAGAAGGGAAACTGCTTTAAAATAGATGCTTTTGACAAACTGCCCGAATAACATTTTAAACAGCACATTCCAGAGGTAAAGGGGTTGCAAATGAGTGGAGGAGAATAAGAGGAGAGACGGAGAGGAAAGTGCTCGCAATAGAGACAGAGAAGCGAGAAGTGCTGACAATGTAGCTTCCATGGGTTGGCTAATACCTTTCTATCACACCGAGCATTGTGCTCTCAATGCTGATAAGAACACAGTCCAATAAGCAAAAAGAAAAAAAAAGAGAGAAAGAGAGAAAACCTTACACAATTCTATCTAGATGATACCAGCAGGGCTTTGGGAGGGAGGGAAAGTGAAGGAAGGATGGAGGGTAGAAAATAAAATACATTGAATTAAAGAATGGTGAAAAAAAGAACAAAAATGCATTTATATTTCCATAGTCAAATTAATTGAATGATTTCATCAATAGACAGAATTGCTTCTTCAGCTCTCACACTCCTCTGTTTATTTTTCTTTCTTTGCTCCATTTCTCTCTCTATTCTTGTCCCTTTTCAACACACTCCTATCTGTGGAGGGTTGTTGAAGTGCTTGTCAGCTTGTTAGAGCGTCACACACACACGCACACACTTGACTTGTACAACTGCTGTTGTTAAAGAATTACAGACAGAAGATATACTATTTATAAGGAGTTGAATTATTGGACCGGGAAAGAGAAGAAAAACAATTTAATGTAAAAATGCAAGAACAATGTCCTTTGTACCATTGGTGTCCAGCAACTGAAACTTTGTTTTACATTTGCACCATGTAAAGCATGTGCATAGTTTAAAGGGAGAGAAAGAGAGAGAGAACAATCTGTGTGTTACTGTGCGTTTAAGTTTAGCACCATAGACTCACACAGTGTCGATGATTATAGTTGTTTTCAGGGGGAGAAAGGAAAGGTATAAAATAAATAAAAAAACTCAAAGTCAAACTAAACCACTCTCCCTCCTACTGCGCACTCTCCTTCCTGCTCTCTTTGGGTCGAAATCTCTCTCTCTCTCTCTCTCTCTCTCTCTCTCTCTAGCCGTTTCTACTTCTCACACACAAACACATTATCATTATCTTCTCTCGTGCATCCTGTCACACACACACACCACCTTACACACACAGACACACACACACACACACACACACACCAGGGAGCAGATCAATTGTTACAGTGTTAGTCGGGCAGGAAACCTGTAATTCACTTCATTGGCTGCAGAATAAACCCCTGATTACATACAATCAATGTGATAATGGCTAAAACACATTCTGCTGTCGGGCTGTAAAGACCGGTAGAAGAGAGGAAATATGTGAGTGTTTAGACATCAAACCTTCCTCTAGGTATGAATTTGAATGCAACACACACAGGCCTACACACACCTTTGCTGTGCACAAGTATCTGAAAACACATGCGCTGGTGTGAAATGAATTGGGTAAGAGGCACACTGGTGGGGCTAATGCTGTTATGATGCACCCTGGGTGTTTTAAAGTTTACACAGACACACACACACACACACACTCTCTCTAGATGTGAATGGATAAACAGCGGGAGCCAGCACACACGGGGCAGTCTCGGCCAAACATGATTGATTAAGAATTATGTGCTCTCCAAACTGCACACTGCAAACTATTCAGGAATATCACGTTGACTCTGGGGATATCAATACATTTCATATGCCTTCAACCGTCACATGAAGGTGTTTTTGAAATGGCTTTATCCTCTTCTCTTTTTCTCGTCTGTTCCCTTTCTTTTCTTTTCCAGGTAAAAGTTGATTATATTCCAAATCCCTTCCCTCTCAAAGTCTCCCCTGCTCTGTAGAAAGGATGATTTAGATGTGAGGGTCTGACTGCGTTGGTGTAGTTATTTAAGTGGGAAGATATAAAGAGCTTCAGCTTATTCAGGGTAAAAAAAAGAAGTTGAAGGCAGTGCACTGGTAACCCTGTTTGCGTGTGTGTGTGTGTGTGTGTGTCAGATGGAAATCATGATGATTTAGGTCATTTTCTTGCGGAGATGTAGCTGATAAGTGTGTTGCTGCCATGCACTATCTTTGTCACCATGTCTCTTTCTCTCTCTCTCTCTCTCTCTCTCTCCTTACCTATCTTTGTCACCATGTCTCTTTCTCTCTCTCTCTCTCTCTCTCTCTCTCTCTCTCTCTCTCTCTCTCCTTACCTATCTTTGTCTCTCTCTCTTTCTGTCTCCTTTATCTGCTGCATGTCATTGTTTTTGGAGTGGTTGACTACTGTTAGTGTGTCAACTACATTCAGGTATTTATTTTCTAATTAAATACATACATTATTGCAAATCAGATCTGTGGTCAGTCTTATTTATGTTCTATTTTGGGATTTGGCAGACTAAACTGCAAGCCATGTACTTGTAGCGTACTCAAGTTTACTGGAAAGGCTGAAGAAAGGAAATCAATGCAATTATTTTTATAGAAGATACTGCATGTGCTAAATGTGAAATTGCCAATTATTTTTATGAAAATATGTCATGAATAAAACTGTAAATACGTAATTTTGTTTAATGATATGAATAATTTGATGTGACTACTTACTTGACATTATATTTGTATTTATATTTGTACAGTGGTGTAAGGGATATACTGTATGTTGTAGGGTGGTTCCTCTATAAAGGAAAGGTCATTGACCAAGGTTACAGTCCGTCTCTCGTTCTGTGTGTGTGTGTGTGTGTGTGTGTGTGTGTGTGGATTAGCAGTGTTATCGCGAAGCATTAGGGGTGCAACAGCTCTTCCAAACACTTACCAACACTTGCCATTGTGGTTGACACACATGCATTTAGACAAACACACACACACATGCACACACACACATTTGACCATTTGTGTAACCCGAGACGTACAGCTCCCCTATACACTCCCTCTCACTCAGACAGACAGAGACCTGGGCAAGGTGCTGTATCAAATGAAATTGCACAGAAGTACAATAACTTTTTTAAAAAACAACAAAATATCCTCGATCGGATTAAAAACACATTTTATTAAGCAGATGGTGAAAGAGGATTTCCACTCTCGTAAATATGACAGGGCTTTAAAATGTGACATGGGATGAAGGCAGAGAGAGGGGAGGGGAGGACGAGGGACAAGGAACGGAGAATGGTTGCCAAAGAGAGAAGAGAGAAAGAGAGGGGAGAGAGAAAAAGTGGAGAGATAGAAAGAGAGGAGAGAGAAAGAGAGGAGAGAGAAAAAGTGGAGAGAGTGAAAGAGAGGAGAGAGAAAGAGAGTGTAAGAGAGAGAAGTAAAGTGGTGCTCGATCTGAGTGAACGAGGGGAAAAAGAGGTAAAAGGAGAAACTAAATATAGGAGAGGAGAGCAGAGGAGACATAAACAAGCAGAGTGTCGAAAAGCTGCATTCTTTAAGCAGATCAGATTTGGGGAAATTGGGCTGTCACAACGGGATTGTGATGATTTACACCTATCCATCACCGAGAGAGAGAGAGAGAGAGAGAGAGAGAGAGAGAGAGAGAGAGAGAGAGAGAGAGAGAGAGAGAGAGAGAGAGAGAGAGAGAAGCAGAGCTGGAGTATGTACAATAATGCACAGCATCTGTAAAAATGGAGGAAATCTGTCCTAACCGGGCTGAGTTCACTGCTTCCTCTTTAAAGGCGAGTCCACACCTGACCGAAAATCGGCGTCTTTGAGAGAGTCGGCGTCCGTGACATGAGTCTCCTTGGTGTGGTCGCTCAAATCAGCCCACGTCGGCGTTCATATCAGCCGATTCAAATGTGTAATCCGCCATTCGAGTCGGTCATTCTTTTACCATTCTGATTGGTGGAGGCTAGCAGCTTGACTAGGGAATCAGTGAAGCCCGGAAGTGACGATGGTAAACATACCAGATAACCAGTGGAATCGAAGAAGGTGGTCTAGAGAGGACCGGCTACTTCCGGTTTTCGTGTTTTTTGGCCCACAATACAGATTAGCGCCGCCTGTTGTTTTGGAGACATTACATCTCGCGCAAGCGCGGAACGTATGGCGTCGGCTGTAATTCCGTAGGTGTGAACCGCCCATGTCGTTGTCCGAGTCGGCCATATTAAGTAGCCCGACTTCATTTACCGATGCGAGTCGGGCAGTCGGTCCGGTGTGGACCCGCCTTTATTCAACATTCAATATTGTATAAATAACACATAAACCAGAAGAACGTATCTAAGATTCTGTAAATTGCCGACACATATAAAAGTGGAGTGAATGGTCGGTGCATTACTTTTCCTGGAATATGACATCACGTTGCAACTACTGAGGGTCAAAAGAAGAAAGCAAATGTGGTGGATTATGTTTTGAAGTTTAAAAAAAATGTGGAAAACATTACCCAAATTTATGAAATAATCATTTGAAAGCTATTGCACGTTTTGAAGTGAATTGATCTGTTTTGTCACCAGCTGCTGTTAACATTCGTCTCCTTTCCCTCTCGCCTGATCTTTCCTCCTTTCCTCTCTTTCCTCCTGCCCCCCCCCCCCCCCCCCTTCCACCCTCACTGCTGGCTGATGCACCTTACAGCTCCTGGACCATCTGTTAGGGAATCTAATTCACATCCAGTCATAATCAGGTTTGCTGGAGTGCCCACTGTCTCTGCCTTTCTGTCTGTCTCATTCTCTTTCTGTCCTTCTTGCTTCTTTCTGTCTATTTTACATTCCGTCTTTGATTGTGTTCATGTCATGTGATGTGTTTTGTGTTTTTGGACATTTCATTAACATCTTTATTCCTTCACGTACCAAAAGTGGTACCAGTGAATTCACTTGTGATAGTGATAGAACAAATTAAAATACATTTGAAGTTTTTTTAATAATTATGTTGCACTGACACAAAGTGACTATCCAATATGCTCATATTTGCTTTCACAAGACTTACATTTTGCTTTCCTAAAAAGTAATAATTCAGCATTTTAATGATGAAATGAATTTGTAATCAGACATTGCATGAAAAATGAGGAGCTGCTTCGAAATCATCTTAACAGTGCATGTGTGTGTGTGTGTGTGTGTGTGTGTGTGTGTGTGTGTGCGTGTGTATGTTTATCAATGACTGAGAATAAGGCGAGTTGAGGTGAAGGGGGTGGAAGTTAATGAGAGGTGAGTGTCTGAAACCCTCTCTCTTTCTGTCTCTCTTTTGCTCTCTCTCTCTCTCTCTCTCTCTCTCTCTGCTCCAGCAGTAATCCTCTTCTATAAATCTGCAATCCAATCAGCGTTGTCCACACTTACACACATGCACACACATGCACACGTACACACATAGCTGTTGGGAGGCCCATCTGTGTGTTAAGGCAATCTGCTTTATCATTATGATTACATTGGGCTCAGTTTACAGCAATGTGTGAGTGTGTGTGTGTGTGTGTGTGTGTGTGTGTGTGTGTGTGTCTTCAAGCACACCCTGGCTGCCTGACATTAATCACATTCCCATGGTTTGATGGCCTAAATAAAAAGAGGAATAATATTGTTGCTGTCCAATGAAAAAACCCAAAACAAATTAGGATTTTTTTTCAGAATTAAATATAAATAATAATTTGAGTGAAAGCTCCAGGAAACAAAGCATATGGAATTCTTATATAATACCATTCGGATTGTTAATGTTTTTTTATGAGAAAATGTCATGAAAATGAATATTGTTCAAAGCCAATAATAATTTACATGCAGTTTTGAATAACTTAATATTTTGGCCAAGGGTAGACAAATACTGTTGCACTACAATTGAAACAGGGAGCTTTTTTTTTTTGCCCAAATGTGCATCAAGTACGTATGAGTGTATGCGAGTGTTTATGCCAATTGTGTGACTAAATCCCATCAACACAGTTGGAGGTCAGATTGAGAACGTTCATGCGATCGTATAGTGCATGTGTGTGCTTAAAAATACTTTCTACTGTGTATGTGTGTCATCTTTAACATTTAGTGCCTAATTTTTTAGGGTTTTAATGACCTTTTTACCGTTTTTTTTTTTTTAAGAACATGCATTTTTTAAAAATATATGTATGTATATGGGCTGGCATAGTTGTCAGTTGAAGTCGGAATTACAATATGAACTGTAGCTTGTTTTAACTAACCCAGTACTAACCATTGGAGCACAAATAATGTTCTGAAATGCAAAGTTCAGTGTGAGGTGTCTCTACCAATGTAGTGTGTGACTTCAAGCCATAGCGTGTCTCCCTAGCCCCTGGCAAACCTTTACACCTCTCATCACCAGACTTCACTGTTTGCCAACACACACACACACACACACACACACACACACACACACACGGTAACACTCATCTTGGTGATTGGCTGAGAGTCTGTGTGAGAATGGCTTGCCAGACCTCTAATTGGCTTGACCCAGACTAACCCTGAAATCCTATTGGACTAAGACCTCCTAGTCTACAGTGCACACACACACACACACACACACACACACACACACACACACACGCACTTAAAATTACAGTTGTGCAAAAGCCTAATGATGTACCAATCAATAGTAGGCTGCAATAACATAACGATAACAACATCTTTCACAATAGCTGTAAACAGCAAGGTAATCATGTCTGCTCATGAGATCATGCAGCATAATGTTGTTAAGCTGCATAGAAATAACGCCCAGAGAGCGACTGTCTAAACATATCAACTATTTGAAGAAGAGTTAATGTCTTAGGACACTTATTTGAGTACACTTTCCTTGAATGTGCGTGCATACTTGGCCAAATAAAGCGCATCCTGACTTTTGCTACAATGTTACTAATGTTACTTCAAGTTGTTGGTCACAACATTCTTGGGTCTGAAAATAAATAACAGAACACAAACATATGTGCAATAAATCGGCAATACGCTCATTATGTAACAAACACATACTCACAATTACAGCTTTGCAATCTGGGCATGTGGCACTATCTCTTACCCAGAGAAACTTAGAATGATGAAAAGAGGAAGTGGCAGAGAGGCAGGATGACTATGAAGAGTGAGAAAGTCTGTCTGTGCACTCCACACGTTTGCTGTGTTTTAACATTAAACAAGCAGCATATTTACAGTTTATGTTTTAAAAATGGAGTAATGCAGCCCTCGCTTTCCCCTGCCTCAAACAAAACTAGAGCTTTTCTTCACCGGAGAACTTGTAAAATTCCACTTTGGTTTAAACTTTTCATGTGTTATTGCACATGCAGATAGCATGGGAGGTTATTGTAATGGGAACTGTGACTGTCCTTCGCAATCACATGAAGTGATTTAAAGCTTCTGTGCTGCAATGCATTTGCACTTCTGAAGTGTCCTTGAGCCAGAAGTTGAATCCTGCTTTCATGTGATACCTCATACATACTGTAAAAAAATAAAACAAAACAAGACCATCCTACAGGTAAATAAAATAGCTAGCAGTACTAGTCGTCAAAACATAAAACAAATTATCTTTAGAGTATAGGAAGAATTGGTAGCAAACACACGCACACACAAAAACTAATATTAAGAGGCAGAAAACTCAAAATGTTTATTTTTAGAACTTTTATTGCAGTGTTGCAATTAAAATTTGCTAATCAAATGTTCAAAATGTACCACATATAGAGAGTGTAAACTATAACTGGGCCAAGATATGGACTATCACACATATTCAAGTTTGTAATAATATAGAATCATAGCAGTCACTCTATGAACTCATAGTGTGGATTTTTTAAGAAAATCATGACTTCTGAACCTGCTTGTTCATGGCACAAAAGTAGAGCAGCCTATTTCAAATATAGATCTAATAAAAATGTGTAAGCAGAAAATGCTAAATATACGTTAACAATGTTGAACACATAGCCTGCTTCAATGGAATAAAGGAAAGAAGAAATATCTGACTTAGAAAAAGAATTAATGAAAATTAAGAAAAGACACATATATAACCCTTACGCTTTAATAGAGAAAAGTTCTCAGCATCATGTCTCTCTCTCTCTCTCTCACACACAAACACACACACACACACACACACACCACTAAAAACACTGGCGTTTGATGTCTCAAAGTGCTTGCCTTTTCTTTCTCTTTCATGTGAGGTTTATAGAGGTCAAGTGTGGCTTTTGTGTAAAACTGAACCTAACCGATTCATAGATTCTTCATTTTTTTTTCTCTTTGTGAGCATCTGTGCTCCACTCGTCTTTCTGCCTTACCTGGGATTGTAGAGGGCATGTGCGTCTCTCATGTGGTTGGCCTCCAGTGGATCGTAGCTCTGGTGCATCCTCCAGGCGCCAGCGCCGCATTTACTATAGGTTGACTTGGAGTTATCGTCGCTGCTGCTGTTCACCAATGGCCCCTTCGATAAGTTCATTCTGCAGGCAGGGATGAAGCCAGAAAGGAGTGGTGAAAATACAGCCAGTAAAAAGGAGGCTGTTTGGTTAACTCTCAAATGATTTTACTGTGAAGGAAAAGATATTAATTATATATACTTATACAACTCAACTGTTGAGGGGACATTTAAATTGTGCAAATCATGTTATACAAATGTAATAAATTACATTTTTTGAACATGAATATAAAACAAGAAGAAGGAAGGAAATATGATAAAATAGATGTATTGTGAGGCAAACTGAACATGTCATGTGTTACGAATGTAGCTAATGCACACACAAAACACATTCAGCGTCAAGTATGCGGGGGGCGAGGTTCAAAGACACATAGAAAGAAAGACAGGCCGACATACTGAGAGCACCGACAGGCAGACGGACGGACAGCTGTCAGACAGAGAGACACAGGCACAGAGGAAAGGTTGCGACTTTAAACTCGTACACGAGACTTCTGTCCTGGAATGTGTTAACAAATCTCTGACAAATGCATGTCTGCGGCAGATACAATGGATGCTAACTGCAGCCCTCCCCGGCTGTGTTATACGTCAGAAGTTTTACCAGTTTAGCCTTACAAAAAAGGCTTTCAGAATAAGGGAATATAAAAGTAAAGGGACCAGAGGAGGGACTGCTATCCGTCAATCACACCTCGCACTGTCGTCAGAGGAGGAGCTGTCGCCGGGGTGATAAGGTCACCTCAGGCAACAGAATTAGAATCATCCATTCCAAAAATGTAATTAATTAAATAACACAATGATCAAGAAAAAAGGGAGCAGACTTATAGCCACGGTCAGAGAGGAGGAGAGAAGGCCAGGTTTATATTAAATTGGTTGGGTGGCAGGGGAGAAAGGAGCAGGGCTTTTGGGATGAGAAGCACTTAATTACAGGCCAACAAAATATAGAACATACAGAAACCAATTCAGACTGGGGAACAGATGTCAACCCACAACTGGTAATAAAGTGATCCTTCCAAAGTAATGCAAGGGAGATGCCTGCTGGCAACAGTCGAGGCATTGCTGTGCTTTGCATTTTGAGCATTTGTATGTTTTTTTGCATAATGACAGACGAGTCAAAAATTATTATCGACCTAAAAAGGAGTAAATTAATTAATATTAATGCTGCACTTTGAAACTTTGCTGAGAAATAGTGATTATTTATCAGTTTATGAAGACACTGACACTTTTTTCATTACCATGTGTCTGTGTGTCTGTGTGTGATGTCTTAGACATTGTGTATCAGTAAACAGAGCAGGATGTTGGTAGGTGTCACAAACTGATAGACACATGTTTACCACACAAACACACACCACACATACATTAGTGTGTAGGTTGGTGTGTGTGTGTGTGTGTGTGTGTGTGTGTGTGCGATGGTGTCCCACTGTGGGTTGCTGTTGAGGTGTGGGCCACATAGGCAGACAGGTAGACAGACCAATCACTCGTCTGACAGCGGCCCCCCATCCACAGAGCTGGGTTGGCTCAGCGAGAGGTGGAGGGCCAGAGTGTGTAATATGTATGTTTTAGTTCCACTCTGGTGAAAAGGAGGAATCGATATCTTGCTGCTGCTGCTGCTTCAGACACTTATTGGCTTTGGTTGCGGTGTCACAATGCTATATAGACAGGCAACACTTAATATTGCTTTTTTATTGGGGGAGTGTCCCGGTGTCACACCACACTAAGGTACACCCAGTGCCATGTATACATGATGCCGTTGGTTTGGATGCCCGTCTGTGCTTTTCCAGTCCCATACAAGCCGCCACATGAATTGTGTAGCCTTCCACGCAATTTCAGAAAGAACATCTGAGTTCACTAGCTTCTGAGATAAATAACTATTAAATATAGTATAAATCACTTAACAACAAAAATGTTTTTTGATTTTTTGGGAGGATTTTCAGAAATCTGTCTGCCACTTGCATTAACCGGGACACTTAAACCGTTGGGGATTACAAATAGAGATTCTGTTTTATTACATTATAAGTTATAGCAAAGTAATCAGATATTTTTTCACAAATATTTATTCATTCCAGATGATTCAATTTCAATTTAATCTTAAAATCCGCAGATAATGATTTGGATCAGGCATCAACCATGGTTTGTTTCTATTAAGGAAAATTAGAAGGAAAATTGTTGATACAATTTTATGTCTACCTGAATGGATTCAGATTGTTTAAAAGAAACATTTCATTTCAAGCCTTCAAACCCATATAAGTACTTACACATCAACATAGAAAATCAGGTGAGAAATATTTATATATGCTCACAAAGTAAAAGGAGAGAATAAAGGGAAGCAGAATTAACCTGCGTGATTCTACCTGACCTATTTCACGCTCCTGTCACTACATGTAAGGGGCACCAGCACCAGTGTGTGTGTGCGCGCGCGTAAAAATAGGGAGATGGTGGGTGTCTTTCTGATGCTCAGTGACTCGCTCATGTGTTGCTGGCCCATCTGTGAACAGAATGACCATGACACAGTATGTGTGTGTGTGTGTGTGTGTGTGTGTGTGTGTGTGTGTGTGACATGGTGATGCAGTGATTGATGAGACAGTTGCCATTCTTGCTAATGCAAAACGCACCTATCCCTGAAGGGAGCAAATGCCACAACACACACACACCCACACACACACACACGCACACACACACACACACACACAGGGCTGCAACTGCCCTACCTAATTACCCCTCTAGTCAGGGCAGTGTGATGTCTCCCAGTCACATATATGATAAATATCCACATGAATGTAGTTTCATAAACAGTTGCCTACACTGATGAACGCAAAGCTAAGATGGAAAGGATCCAGTC
The DNA here is from genome assembly GCA_029853015.1 of Chelidonichthys spinosus. Taxonomy (NCBI): domain Eukaryota; kingdom Metazoa; phylum Chordata; class Actinopteri; order Perciformes; family Triglidae; genus Chelidonichthys; species Chelidonichthys spinosus. The sequence continues at coordinate 22,335,756 of CM056821.1, forward strand.
CACTTCGCTTGAATAGCGCATCACTATGTTAGCCTACAAGAATATGCACAAACATGACGAAACATGAAAGAAAAGAGAAATTAAAAAAAGAAAATTAATTGTTGTTTACTGTTCAGTTCTGCATGTTAACAATAAATTGTTGATTTTTTACTCAATTGGATATTTGCATGTGTAATATAATAATGGCATATTTGTAAAACATCAAGTCTAATAAATAGAGTCTGATAACGACATGTACTCGTGCGTGTGTCTTAGAGACATTAAATTGATAATTTGATAATCACACATATACTGAGTGCATAAATGCATTAATATGTGTGTGTTTGAGTGGCTGAGCTTCTGCATGTGCATCAGGGCAGGTGGGGTTTGAAGCTGCAGCCCTTTGTGTGTCTGAGTGGATGTGGATGTGTGTGCGCGTTAGCGTTAGCGACGGGAGCTGTTAGCGGGGCAGGCGGCAGATGGGCTGTCGGCCTTAATAGGGACTGAGCGGGTGCAGAAAGGTGACAGCTCCACAAGGGAGGGGTGTGTGGGGAGGGGGAGGATGAGAGTGTGTGTGTGTGTGAGGTGTGGATGGTGAAGGAAGATGGGGATAAAGGGGAAATGAATTATCTGCGTAGGTCAAGAAAAGTGTGCATCAGCTGCGTAGAGGAACGTACCGTACCGAGGACAAAAAGTTCAACAACATACCTGAAAAGGTCTGAAAACAGTGTTCAAAGCATTTCTACACTTCTACATTTATAAGGTGTTTGATCGGGTTAATTTCGTCAGAATTATTCTTTCGTTTTTTTATTTTGAAAAAGCACTCTATGTTTGAAACCAAATTGATATTCTGAGAGCGGTGTATGAAAACGCGCTGCTAACTTAAGTCGTGTTGTCTGCACATACGGCCGACTTAGAGATCGAACGGGCAACAAAAACACGGGTCATGCTGATTGACACATTTTGGTTTTCTACAGATACAGTGTTACACATGTTCAAAACGATGTGTATGAACATGGGCAATTTGAGAGGCAAAGAAACAAGAAGACCGTCGATGCTGTTTGTGAATCTGTAGAATGAACTGCTTTGTATCCTCAACAGATCTGTTAGAGATGCATTACACACCAAAGTGCTAGGACGTCCGACAAATACATTTAGTGAGCATGTATACTAACTATGTGATGGTGGAATTTTTTTGTCATGCACATTTGATAAAG